>JAYEPQ010000002.1:15033839-15518839 GCA_036321105.1 Dracaena cambodiana | reverse complement strand
TTCACATTAACTTGGATTTTCTTCTACCTACAATTAAAATCATCACGGAAGTTATATCCTTTTAACTTACTCTAGGCACTTGGTAAGCTTGTGGATGTGAGAAGGACTATTGGCTATGCACATCTTGGAAGTTATCCAAACTGTTTAAACAATCATGCCCATCGTTAAGCTAGGGAGAATTTGTTGTCTTCAGCCTCAGTAGGAAACAAACACCTTTCCACCTTTTTTGGATTTTATTATAAAAGAAATACTTGATGCTAGCAACTGTATTTAGTTTTAATCCAGGATGCAATGAGGAAGAATTGCATGGGACAGTTTGGACACGTGGAAACGAAGATATGATGCACATGCCAGTGAAGAGTGATGCGAGCAGCTATCAGTACAGTCAGACCCATTTCAAGTTAGAGTTGAAAAAAATAGTTAACAGATTGAAGCAGTACAAAGTAAGACATTGTGACCCCAAAAAAGATAAAAAAAAATAAATAAGTTGAAAAATAGGATCACTTGGAAAGCAGATAGCATCAAACTGTACCTTGTGGTTTTAGGGCAAAGAAGAGCAAGGAGAAGCATGATAGGAAGAGAAGGCACAAGGAATAGAAGAATACTGGGGAGAGTTTGCTGCCACTCCGACTTTCCTAAGATTGCTTTGAACAGGGGAAGACGAAATCAGGACGTTCATAGCAGCCATAGTGAAGTCAGAAGAGCAATGAATGTAATGGCATCATACGACAATGCTGGTGAACCTTTTTTCTGCCTTTAATCTGAGCCTAGTTAGGCCATGTGGTCTAGTTGATGAACGTCAACAAGGATTTAATTAACTGACATAAAATATTTTGTAAAACTACTTCGATGCCATTACTACCATTGGCACTACCATTCTTCTCCTCCCTTCCCCCTTCCTCCTCTCTTTAGTTATAGAGAAAACGAGTGGAATATAGCAAAGAACCAAAAAAACCAAAGAAATATATACACAAAGATTTACGTGGAAAACCCCTTAAAAGGGTAAAAACCACGGAGAAGACAGAAAAATTTTATTACTAGACAAAAGTAATAAAATATAAAGGAGGGAGAAGATTGAATTTTGAGATGGATTGATAAGGGAAGGGGACTAGCCCTCCCCCCTATCTCATTCTCCCACAAACAATGTGGGACTAAATATTCAATATTCTCCCACTTGAAAATTTAATTGAGTTTCAATTAATCTTCACACCATCCTTTCTGCCTTGTCATCATATTGCTTACGTCTCTGCTAGGCCACAAGAGAATCGACACCATATAAACTTGTCCGTGTTGACTCTTTTTGTCAAAAAATCCGTTAGGTTCTCTTTAGTGTGTATTTTCTGTATACCACTTTCTCACGAACGAAGTGATACTGAACTCGGATATGCTTGGTTCTTGAATGAAAGGCTGGATTCTTTGCAAAGTGCAAAGCGCTCTGACTGTCACAAAACAAAAAAATCTTCTCTTGTTTGTATCCGAACTCCTCCATCACCAACTTCAACCATATCGCCTCTTTACTGGCTTGTGTAGCTGCTACATATTCTGCTTCTGTAGTTAAGATTGCAACAACAGACTGCAATTTTGAAACCCAGCTTACAGCCTCACCTGCAAGAATGAATACATATCCAGTAGTGGATTTACTTTTGTCAAGGTCATCTGCATAATCAGAGTCAACATATCCACGAACAATTACATCTAATCCTCCATAACATAATGCAACATTTGAGGTTTCTTTGACATATCGTAGAATTCTCTTTACCGTATTCCAATACTCTCTACCAGGATTTGCCATGTACCGACTAACCAGTCCCACTGCATGTGCAATGTCTGGTCTTGTACATATCATAACAAACATTAAACTACCCACTGCTGATGCATACGGTACTCGAGACATCTCCATCCTCTCTTCTTCATTACTAGGACACATACTTGAGAATAACTTAAAATTAACAGGAAGAGGGGCAAAAATTGACTTACAATCTTGCACATTGAACCTCCGAAGAATTTTCTTCAAATAATTTTTCTGAGTAAGCCAAATCTTCCTATTACTTCTGTCTCGGTGAATTTGCATCCCTAGAATCTTGTTTGCTTCCCAAGTCCTTCATCTCAAACTCCCTAACCAACTGAACCTTTAATTCTTGAATCCGATCTTTGTTAGGACCTGCAACTAACATGTCATCTACATACAATAGCAATATAACAAAGTCGTTATCATCAAACCTCTTAAAATATGCACAAGGGTCTGCATAGAGTCTATTGTATTTCAGGCTCATGATGAAAGAATCAAATCTCTTATACCAACATCTTGGCGCCTGCTTTAATCCGTCTAGAGATTTGTTCAACCTGCAAACCAAGTTCTCATTTTCTTTTTCTTCAAAACCTTCTGGTTGGAGCATATAAATCTCTTCTTCAAGATCACCATGAAGAAATATTGTCTTTACATCTAATTGCTCTAGATGTAAATCAGAGATAGTACATATAGCCAGAACTACTCGAACTGTAGAAAGTTTAACCACAGAAGAAAATATATCATTAAACTCAATACCTTCCTCCTGAGCGTAGCCTTTGACCACCAATCTTGCACGATAACGCTACAGTTGATCATCACTGTTCCTTTTGATTTTGTATACCCATTTGTTGCCAATAGATTTTCTTCCTGGTGGTAGCTGCACAAGATCCCAAGTCTTATTTTTATGAAGAGTTTCGATCTCCTACTGTATTGCTGCCATCCACTGATATGCATTTGAACTGGTTATTACTTCTTGGAAAGTTGATGACTCTCCGTTTTCAGTTAGAAGGCAGTATGCAATATTACTATCCACATCATAGTCAGAATGCCAAACTGGAGCTTTTCTTTCTCAGCTTGATCGTCTGATCTCTTGCACACCAGAATCAACAAGTTCTGGAATCTGGTTCTCTCTAACTACTTCAGAGAAATTATTTTTCATCTGTATCACTGCAGTCTCTGCTTTTGAAGTGCTATCATCTTGAACCTTGTTTTCTGTAAAAATGATATCTCTACTGATGACAACTTTGTGAGCAGTGGGATCCCACAAACGATACCCCTTTACACCATCAGCATACCCTAAGAAAATACACTTTCTGGATTTCGGATCCAATTTAGTAGTTTCTTGGGAATTATACATCACATATACAAAACTTCCAAAAATATAAAGATTAGAGTAATCGACTGGTTTACCTGTCCACATCTCTATCGGCGTTTTCAACTCAATTGCTGTTGATGGAGTCCGATTGATCACATAACAGGCGGTGTAGACTGCTTCAACCCAGAAAGATTTTTCTAAGCCTGCTACTCCCAACATTGCTCTTGTACGTTCAAATAACGTTCTATTCATCCGCTCTGCCACTCCATTCTGTTGAGGGGTGTACGCCGTCGTGAACTGTCTTTTGATACCTTCTTACTTGCAGAATTTATCAAATTCATTACCAGTGTATTCTCCTCCATTATCCGACATGAGACATTTGATCTTTTTACTAGTCTCAAGTTCCACCTGTGCCTTGAAAATTTTGAAGATTGGAAGTACATCTGCCTTATTTCTGATTGGATACACCCAACATCTCCTGGAATAGTCATCAATAAATGTGATAAAATATTTTGCTCCTCCAAGAGACATAACCGGTGCCTGCCATATATCAGAGTGAACCAATTCTAGAATAATTTTGCTTCTAGAATTTGATGTGCTGAATTTTAACCGATGCTGCTTGCTTGTCACACATTACTCACAGAATGGTAGAGAAACCTTCGTGAGACCCAGAAGTAGCTTTCTTTCTGCAAGAATCTTCATTCTCTGCTCCGATATGTGGCAAAGTTTTTGATGCCACATCGTTGCGGTCTTCTCATCATCATTGTTTGTGACAACTGATACTTTTCCTTCCTGCAGAATCTCTCCCTTGACTAAGTACAAGTTTCCAGCTAACTTTTCTCCTTTCATAATCACAAGCGCGCCTCGTACAATCTTCATGATCCCCTTCTCACTTTCCATCTTGCATCCGAGGTCGTCAAGCTGTCCTAAAGACAATAAGTTTTTCTTTATTCCCTCCACATGTCGCACTTCTTAGATGGTGCGAACTGTCCCGTCAAATATCTTCAATTTGATGGATCCTTTTCCAACGATCTTTAAGGCATGATCGTTACAGCTGTAAACCATTCCCCCAGAAACTGGTTCATAGTGATGGAACCATTCTCTGCGAGAAATCATGTGAAATGTTGCTCCAGAATCGAACAACCATACATCCTGTAATCTTTTTCTGCCTTCATGTGATATTGCTGCCTCACATACTAGGACATTTCCATCATCTGAACTGCTTGCCACATTTCCTTGAGGACCGGAATTTTGTTTCAAATTCCAACAATATCTTTTGTAGTGACCTTTCTTGCCACAATTGTAGCATTTGACATTCTTCTTACTCCGTGATTTGAATCTACCGCGTCTTTGACTCCCACTTGGGCCAGATTCCATTGATCTTCCTCTCGTCGCCGTCGCCGTCAATGCTTCTGCTTGGTGTGAACTTACTTGCCTGTCTTCATTGTTTTTGCGCCGCTTCTCTTCATTTAGGACTGCAGCTGTAATATCATCGAAGTCGAGGCGATCTTCAACCAAGTTGTTTGTTTTGTTGATGATGAGTTGATCATATGAATCGGGTAGACTCAGGAGTAGAATTTCAGCACGTTCACCCATCTTTATATCATAACCCAAATTCTTGAGTTGTGAGAATAAAGTGTTGAGGGTATTTATGTGTTCCGTCACTGCAGTAGATTCTGACATCCGAATGGTGTATAACTTCCTCTTGAGGAAAATTTTATTGTGGAGAGATTTGACCTCGTACAGTTTTACGAGATGATTCCAAATCTCCTTTGTTGTCTTCTTCTCTTGAATGCTGGACAATATATCATCTCCTAATCCAAGATAGAGATCTGAAACAGTCTCAACATCCATCTCCATCCATTTCTCATCTGAGATATTTTCTGGCCTTTCACCGATGGCAGGAAGGCACTTATTTTTTACCAAGATAGCCCTCATTTTCATTTTCCAGAGACCAAAATTGCCTTTGTTGAATTTTTCAATCTCAAATTTGCCCGTCATTGCTATATCCCAACTCCAACACAACTCCCACTATTCCACGTAAGTGGGCCCCACGAGAGCACTATTCACGAAAGTGGCCCCACAAGAGTACCGAGCCCCGAACAGCCAAAAGAAATTAATTTCGGTACTTCACGAAATTGGGCCTCACAAGAATAAGTGAGAGATCACAAGAACAAGTGGGAGAAAGTAGGAGAACAAGTGGAAGAAAGTGGGCCCGACAAGAACAAGAACAAGTGGGTGGACATCGCAAGTATAACGAGTAGGTCCCACAAAGAAGAAAGTACTTATTTTCTGATGTGGAAGGTGACAACCACTAATGTGGATGATCCACGTTACAACCACAGAGTATACGATAAGTACCACAACCTTATTAACGTAGCTCTGATACCATTGTTATAGAGAAAACGAGTGGAATATAGCAAAGAACCAAAAGAACTAAAGAAATATAGACACAAAGATTTACGTGGAAAACCCCTTAAAAGGGTAAAAACCACGGACAAGACAGAAAAATTTTATTACTAGACAAAAGTAATAAAATATAAAGGAGAGAGAAGATTGATTTTTGGGATGGATTGATAAGGGAAGGGGAGAGGCCAATTTATAGCCTTTCCCCCCGTTATCTCATTCTCCCACAAACAATATGGGACTAAATATTCAACATCTTCCTCTTCTTATTGGGTTCCTATCTCCATTCTTCTCCTCTCTCTCTTCCCTTCCAGTTAATCTAATATCTAAAGTGAAATAACTCAGGAGAACCCAATAAGAAGAAGAGAAAGAGAGAGGGGAGAATAAAGAGAGGAACCCAATAAGAAGAGAAAGAGAGGAGGAAAATAGAAGGGTGACTAAAGTGAAGTAATTCAGGGTACAACGGGAAATTCGGGTCGAAAATATGGCTGGAGGACTAAATTGTGGTAACTTAAAGGATTTGGGGACTAAATTATAAATATGAAGATCTAGGGGACTAAATTCTAATTTTTAAAGATTTAAGGGACATATATGTAAAAACCCATAAAAATAACTTATGCTACAATTTTACACAATGATAGAAAATACTAAGCCATAAGTACATGAGAAGCATCTCTATACACAACCCAATTAAACAGTATCATTGTTTAGGTGATAATTTGTAAGCATAAAATAGATTAAGGGAAAAAGGGACAAGTTCAATTATAACTTTATAATTTATCTGTAAGCAACAATAAAACAGAAACTCGACAATGCCAGAACAAAATATGTTACTTGTACAAACAATAGGTTTATCACCTTCCATAGCTAAAGAGGTCAAGTTTTATCATATTAGGTGACCAACCATCTAATAATTTTGCAGAAAGAAAGTGCAAGGTTTCCTACCTTCTCAATGTTGTCCATCATAATTCCCTTAACCTCCGTAGTCTGAGCTTTCAGTTTTGATAGCTTGCCCATTTCTTCTGGATGACTTATGCAGTATTGCATATGCTTCTTCAATGACTGTTAAGATGCATCCAAACAGTCATTGGAGCAAGACTTTAGCATCTCAGATGCAGTAACTGACGCATACCCTAATTCACGGTCAAGCTGATATGCAATATTGAACCTATCTTCAAATAGATCATCATCACTATCATCAGCTAGAGGGTGATGATCCTCGGCAGTAATACTCGGTCCGTAGAGTTTCATGAAATCATCTTTGACCCTCTCTAGAAACACAAATGGTATGCTCCGTCCAACTGCCTCATCAGCCACGATCAGAAAATCTGCACGGAAAGATTAATCAAATTATGAAGAAAGCGCAGCTAAACCAACAAAACTGAGAAGGGATGAAAACCATACCAAATCCTCTATCAAGGAGGAAGTTAAATGTATGCCCATCACAGGAATACGTGAACTTGTTGCTGTTTGAAGGAAGCTTCTGCAGGCACTGGACAGCGATAGTACTGAAATTTCCAAAGAAGGATGTGTGTTCCGCAAGCACAACAGTGCCCTTTGCGACAAAGCTATATATCAATGGTTGCTTACTCATGGCTCTGGAATCAAGTTCTCCAATACACTGAACAAATCGATTATGTATTTACATCAAACTCTCTACAACCATAAAAATAAAAAGTTGAAGGGAAAAAAGGGGAAAAAAAACCCCTTACTTTTTTATGCTTGTATCTACAAAAGATTCACTTATAACAACAGTAGCAGCAGCTAAGCCTTTTATCCCAAGTATTTGGGATAGGCTACATGAACCAAAAAAGAATTACGTCAGATCTATCACTTTGATAGTCCTTCTCCATTCATTTCTATCAAGTAATATCTCTTCATTTAAACTTCTAGAATCCATATCTTTTCATATCACCTCTATCCATATTTTCTTCGGTCTTTCCTTCGTTCTTTTAACTTGTTCTAAATTGATAAATTCTTCTCATCAAACTAGTGTATTTGTAGGCCTACGTTGCACATAACCAAACCATCGTAAGCGTTTTTATGTCATCTTCTCATCGATGAGAGTTATACCTATTTTAGTACGAATATTTTCATTTCTCACTTTATCTCTCCTACTGTTGTCGCATATCCAGCGCGGAGCATGCGCATAAAAGATTCAGTTATGAGACTA
Source organism: Dracaena cambodiana (assembly GCA_036321105.1). NCBI lineage: Eukaryota > Viridiplantae > Streptophyta > Magnoliopsida > Asparagales > Asparagaceae > Dracaena > Dracaena cambodiana. The sequence goes on along the minus strand of JAYEPQ010000002.1, from coordinate 15,511,156 downwards.
CTAATTGTTGAATTTCCCCATAAAACTGAACGGTGATAATTAGATTATATTTTTTTGAGCATAGATAATTAGATTATATTACATATTTACATTAATTCTTGCTTATGGTTCTGGAATTTGCAATAATTGATTGAATCCTGAAATAGCAATTGACAGTAGATATATACATGATATTTAAAGTGTGTACTGGTGATAATAAGAAAGTTATTAACTTTTGTGTGTACTCAAGTCTATAACACCAAAGGGAATGAAATCAACTCTAAATTGTTTATATGCTTAAGAGAAACTCTAGGCTATGCTTGGTTTGACAGGAAAAAAAAGGGGGAAAGGAAAGGAAAGGGAAATGGGAAAAAAAATGAAAATGAAAGGAAAAAAAAAAAAAAAAAGATTTCTTTGTTGTTTGATATTCGGTATCTAGACAAACTAAAAAAGAAAATTACAAAAAAATTAATATTTTTTTTTGTAATTTTCATTTTTTAGTTTGTCTAGATATCGAATATCAAACAACAAAGAAATTTTATTTCTTTTTTTTTTTTAGAAATGAATAGAGAAGGAATATCAAAGTGATCAATCTGGCGTGATTTTTTTTTTTGGTTGATATAGCCTAACCCAAATACTTGGAATAAAAGGCTTAGTTGTTGTTGTTGTAAAAAAAAAAAAATTGAGCAAAATTTTTTAAAAATAAATTAAAAATTTTTAGAAAAGAACTTGCTCCCAACTTTCTTCCATATTCCCTCAATCCAAAAAGGACGTCAGTCCCCAAACTTGTTCAACTCAAAATTCATAAATTTTTCAAATGAATTCTATCTAATAATCCAGGAAACGACAAATTCATAGAACTATTCAGAAATTCCTCAATCTCAACAAGCTGTGAGAAATTTAACCTGTAATAAACAGTAAAATTCCGAAAAAAAAAAAAAAAAATTGGTCCAGATGATTATAATACGCATCAATGCCCTAGATCCAAAAAAAAAAAAAGGTAAAAGAAGAGACAAGTTAGAAATTAGGAGAAAATATGGATAAGCTTTTTTTTTTTTTTTTTTTTTTTTAGAGTTTTAGAATTTTTTTAATTTTAAAAAATAAAGATATCAGTTAGACTCAGAAAAATAAAAAAAATAAATGAAAGAAAATTGGAGAAATTAATTACAAAGAGAATGGATAGTTATTCCTCAATTTTAAAAAAAAATTCTTTACGATCTCCCCGTACCTCCTTCTCCCATATCTTTTATTTATCTCTAGTCATATTTATTAATATCTTAACCTACTTTTTAATTTTTTATCCGAGAAATCCTCTTTTTGAAAAATAAAGATTTCAATATTTTATTCTCACGTGATGTTCTTTAATTTCATATTGTCAAGATATCTTTTTTTTTTTAAGAATTATTCCGCAAATATATTTCTTTCATAGGATAAATGATAGCAACATATATTATGTTTTTATCTTAAAGATATTTGCTTATTATGCTGTTATCTTGGATTACTTTATTCATTTTTTATTAATTGTCTTCCTATAAAATAGATTTCTAAGTATTTTATATTAATTAATTTTCTATACAATCATAAATTCTTATGTGGTATTCAAACTGTTTTAGGTTGTCAAAATATCCATTCCCAAAATATATATCTCCTGTAAGTAAGTAGTAGCAATTTCATAATGTTTTTATTTTAAGAACGTGCGCTTTTTATAATGATTATTTTTAAAGATTCAAACAAATTTGGTATCAAATTTAACTATATGCAAAAAATTTCGGGTAACAGATATATATATATATATATAGGGATTACTGTAGGTGAGCCGCCAGTTCAGAAAAAGTTACGTGAGTTAGCGGCAAAAATATAATGATCCAATGATTTTTCTTCAATTCTTTTTAACAATCACTATCTCTACCTCCTTAACATATTTCGAATTAAATTTCATAATTTTTGGATTTCATTTACTCTTCCATCAAGTGCATACAAAATGTTTTATTCATTGAAAACCGTTATTTTTGTGTTAGCTTGATGGAGTACTAAATCAAAACTAAAACCTAAAAAATTAGGTATGAGTGAACCCTAAATGGTCAAGATCATAATCCAAAAGAAATTTTTTTAAAAAGATTATTGGAGATAGTGAAAATGAACTGCAACTCAGATAACTTGCGTAAGCTGTCAGCTCATTTTTATTTTTCTTATATATATATATATATATATATAGGTATTGGGGGGGGGAGGTTTGGGGGGCTCACTAGGGCAAGTGGTATGCTCCTTTGGAAACTCTCCCAATTGAGCGGGAGCTTCCAAAGGAGCACACCATTTTTCCTAGTGAGCCCACGTTATTTTTACTAAAGGGAGAATTTCTTAGTGAGCATATTTGGTATTCCGAAAATACCCTTGACCTATATATTAGGTCTCATCTCCCTCTTCTGTCCTCTTTTCTCCTCCAACCGTCCTAACCCAAAAAAACCCAAACCCTAGCTTTCTCTACCCCCCCCCACTTCCCTCATTCTCTTTATCCTTTTCTCTACCTCCTTCTCCTTCCAAATTTCCTCTCTCTTCCATTCGTACACTCGACGCCGCTGCTCTCACCACCGAAGAAGACCCGCTGCCGCCGAGCTCTGGACGTTGCTGCCGGCGTTTTCCTGCCGTCGCCGCCTTCTCGCCATTACTAGGTGAGTTTTCCTAATCTAGTAATATTTATTTTAAAATTTAGATTTTTTTTATTTTTGGATCAAACAACTCTTTATTGTGATTTTGTTGGGATGGAGAGGATGAAGAGTGAAGGAGGTAGCAAATTTGGTTGTAATATTTTTTTGTTATTTTTTTTTTAATATTTAGATTATAATTATGAAGAAAATTTAATATTGTAATCGTAGTTGTAAAATATGCGAAATTTAGTTATTTTTCTAATCATGGACGTTAATATTAAAATTTATTAGTTAATTTAGAAGTTTGATGGTATTGTCCTAATGGTTGATTAAGTAGCAAAAGACGGTTTCAGTGTTTTTAACCTTTAATATTATACTATTTTGCAACAAAAAAATAAATAGAGAAAATATGATATTTGTAGTAAATTTTACTTTGTAACTAGTTACTTACACATAGAGAAGTTACTGTTTTGATAAAAAACCATTTATGAATGAAATATTTTTGTATTGCATAGATGGATCCGGCAGAATTTTCTCGCGTTCGACCAACTGTCCCGTTAAGAAGGAAGAAAGTAGCATCTCGACCACAAATCCATCGCCCGATACGAGAGAGAGAAATCGAACTTGCTGTAGATCCTGAATTAAATGTAGAAACTCCGAATTTGATCAGATATGATAGTGCAAGACTAAAGGAAGGGAATACTGATGCAGGAGGCTCTCAAGATGATCTTCTAGATGATCTTCAAGAGTCAAATTATCGAGATCCAGTTGATTTATCTGCATTGAGAAGCTTCAAGACGCACGTTGCTTTCTTCATTTTAAAAGATGAGGTAATTATTTTCCAAAAAAACAATAAACCATTTATTGTGTGTGTGCATGTGTTATGACTATATTATATATACAGGAACGAGATCCACTACGTTGTATTAGTCACTGGAGAAAAATAAGTGCATGGTCATTGACGACACCGCAACCAAACACCCGATTCATGGAATTAGTACGTGGGTCTTCATTATATCCTTTGATCAAATGCTCCTACCAATACATTAGCGCTGTCGAGGTTAGCGCATTTATTGAGAGATGGCATCCCGAAACAAACACATTTCATATGCCGTTTGGTGAGATGACGATTATATTGGATGATATTTCCTGCTTGCTTGGCTTGCCTGTAGCAGGAAAATCTGTGTGCCAACAAGAGTTAGCAGCTTCACGTGAAGCTGCTGACACAATAACTCATTCCTTGGACGTCAGTTATTCTGAAGCGTGAAATGAGATTAATACGAAAGGTGGTGCATCGGTTCGACTGGATTGGTTAAGAGAAAATTTTTGCGGGGTTGTTGACACCGACACCGAACATAAGATTCGGTGTGCTGTAAGGGCATATTTACTGTGTCTTCTTTGTTGCATGCTTTTTACAGACAAGAGCTGTACGAAAGTGTCTATTGATTACTTACCATTGCTTCATGACCTCGAAAATGTTCATACGTTCACATTGGGTACTGGTGCTCTTGCATGGTTATATAGACAGCTTGGGCTTGCTTCTCGAGCTAACGTTACTTAGATTGCTGGGTATCTCACATTACTACAGTCTTGGATTTTCTCTTATTTTCCATCCTTTATGCCAGTGTCGAATCGATCATTTACCGACGGTGAACCACTTGCTTGTCGTTGGTTGAGCAGACGGGATCACAATGTCTCTCAATCACATGTACAGTTTATTCGGTCCAGTCTAGATAAACTCATCGGCAACCAGGTAACATGTTGCGCTATTTATATACCTATGTAGTTTGCAAGTTACAAGTTGATTACTAATGCAGTTCTTTGTGCTTAACAAACTTCCAGGTTGTTTGGGATGCATATAGGAATTATAGAGAAAGCTATCCTTGTAGGGAAATTAGCTTTTATATGGGTATGTTGAAAATTTGCAACGTGATTGAGTCTTACCATCCGGTTCGTGTACTAAGGCAATTTGGTTGCAAACGGTACGTTCCGCCTCCACTATTCTCACCATTACGTGAAGCGCGGGGTGTAATAGCTAATAGCTATGTCATAAAGTACACTCACATTGAGGAGATGTGGATAAATTGGTTAGATCACGTCTTGCATCAAGAGCACTGTAGGTCCATTGCTGATTATCCATCTAATTGCACATTGGATTATATTCCGTGGCTATCTAAAATTTCACAGTGCTTTCTTGGAGTAGCACCAGATGAACCCCAAAAATAGGAAAGAAGTCAGGCAACCCATCCGGATGTCGATGATGAGGTAATCTCCATATATGTTCTTTATTTTATGTCCCATATAGTACCAAGTTTAACTGATGCTTTCACGTTTCCACAGAGATATACACGTGCAGTGGCTATAATAGATCCATTACTTGCACAAGGGGAGAAGGCATTCAAGAAGCGGCATGGGATATTATTTAGTGCACTTGCAAAGATTAAAGCCGTGATCAGTGGTTGCACTCAGCCAGAAGAACCACCAGAAGAACAAGCAGAGGAACAAGCACTAGAACAAGCCACTCCTGATGCACCCGATACAGCGGTAATGACTTGAACCAGAAGCAGACGTCACCCCCTAGGAAGACACGGAGATAGTGATTAGGTTATATTCTAAGTGCATTGATATGGGTGTTGTTAAAAACTTGAAGCGGCAAGTGACAATGTTTTCTTTTAAACAATTTGCTATTGTGATGAATATTTGCTCTTTGTTTGTGGTGAATCCTAATATTTGATCTTTTTTTGTAAAATATTTGCTCTTTATTTGTATGGGAGCTTATTTGGTTTATCCGTATGTATTGCAACCAAGTGAGCAATATATTTTCTTTGGTTGAAGTACTTATTTTGATAGAAATGACTAAACATATTCTTCGTATCAGTGTATCAGCGGTTGTATCTTTGTATCAGTGTATCAGTGTTGTCTTCACTATATCATAGTATCATTTTGGTGGAAGTGACTAAGCTTATTTTGCTCGTTTTTGTCCTTAAAGTGATGTGAATGTATGTTTACAACTCATATATATTTTTATTTCGTATCGTGTATCAGGTGTCCGGACTGACAGTCCGGACAGAGAGTCCCTGTCCAGACTGCCAGTCCGGACAGAAATGGGCTGTCCGGACTGCCAGTCCGGACAACAAACATCTGTCCGGACTGGCAGTCCGGATAGATTATATCTGTCCGGACTGACAGTCCGGACAGAGAAAATCTGTCCGGATTGCCAGTCCGAACAGATTTTCTACGTCCGAACTGGCAGTCCGGACAGGATATTGAACTTCGCTTGAACTGAGAGTTTCCTGTTAACATGGAAAGAATGAAATGGGATCACATCATTAGATTTCACTAGACGAAACAATAGACTATTAAATTGGATCGATTGAACTTCGGTTTACCGGATTATATTAACACAAAATTATATTATCCGGATTACATTAGTCTAAACATTTGACTACTTACAAACATTAGACTAGCTACAAAATTATACGCACGAGGCATAAAAATGATTACAACTCAATGACATCTTGCGTAGCAACCGAAAATGGAACAATCTCCTTGAACTGTGCAATCCGATGTAAGTACGGTTCCTCCCATCCTTGAGCAATGGGATCACAGTGTCGGTGCCAATTCAAAGCAATTCGAGGGATTGGATGAAATTCAGTTAGTGTGACCTATTATGAAAAACAAAGTATATAAATACATGTATATTGGTCGGTTGTCTCTTTTATATATTGCAATCTCATGAGCACATGGTAAATTATGAGTTTGTCGAATGATGCAACCACATTCAACAGGATTAATGCTCACGGACTCAATTCTCTTACTTGGGCTAAGATCAAATTCAATGCATGAATTGATACTGTGCTCCGTAATTCCTTAAATTCTGCAAGCATAAAACATCGTTTCACGATAGTCAAACTTTTTTGAAAAGATGCCTTAATCTCAGTATGTTGAAATTCAAGTAATGTATGTATATTGCTCCAACACTTATCAAAATCACCTTGAGTAGTTCGCAGTTGTCTCTTCAATTTTGCGTGGGCACTTTCTGCTCAGTTGCTGGTCACGTTGTCCCGATATTTGTACATATTTGTACAATAAGTAACGCACTTCTCCTGGTGTAGATTCAACCATGTTTTAATAATGTAGTCAAGTGCTTCAAGCTTTACTCGGAATTCGTTTGTTAGGATGTTTACATTTGCAGTGTACTCGTCTAGAGTATCAGATAGCATGATCAGCTTCCACATTAAAAAGAATTTCTCCCACTCAGTCTGTTGTTCTAGCAATTTCTTACGGTTAGTCAAGACATTCTTATTTATATGTCATCTATAAAGAAGATGCCGGCTCGCCGGGAATATGAGCTTAACTGCATTAACAAGTGTAGAAACCAAAAAATATATATATATAGCGGGGTCCACCAGCGGGAACTCCTCCCGCGGGTGCCAACCCGCGGGAAGGATCCCGCGGGAGGGCACCCGCGGGAGAATTCCAGCGGGTGTCCGCGGGAATTACTCCCGCGGGACACCCGCGGGAATCCCTCCCGCGGGTGCCCACCCGCTGGCCCCGCGGGTGGCCACCCGCGGGAGCGATCCCGCGAGTGGTCACCCGGGGGAGGAATCCCGCGAGTGCCAACCCGCGGGTTTTTCGCTTCCGTTTCGCTTCTGTTCCGCTTCTATTTCGTTTTGCATGGTGATCCGAATTTTTGGGGATTTAATCGGATTCGAGGAAAGAATTTGAGCCAGATTAGAAGCGCTCCTCAATATATAAAATTGGGAACGGAGTTCAGAACAGAAGGAGGAAAAAGGAGAAGATTCTTTTGGAGTGGAATTTTTTCAGAGGCCGGAATCCAAAAATCCAGAGAGGAGTTCAAAAATCCAGAGAAGAGTTCCTCAATCCAGAGAGATCGGATCGTCAACAGAGTGCAGAATCAAGACTCCACCGCTGCCAAAACCCACAAAAATAAAGGGGAATCGAAATCAATTGATTCATATTCTTGTAATCTTGAATTTATTTTGTAATTTTTCTTTTATTGCTGTAATTCAAAATCAAATTGGTAATATAAAGGAAGATTCAATTTTTCGGGCATACAAGAATTGGCGACCACATTGGGAGTTTGGGCGGCGCAATCCGATCTTTAAATTTTTTTTTTCGGAGCCTAGGCGTCATCGTCGGGTTACGATAAAAAAATAATGAGGCGTCATCGGCCATAAAAAAAAATTGACAAGATGTCATCGTCTGTCAAAAAAAATTATGAGGCGTCATCGCCCATAAAAAAAAAATTTTGACAGGACGTCATCGTCTGTAAAAAAAAAGGGGGGTATTTACTGGTTTGTCCCTCAAATCTTTATATATTGTGATTTTGCCCCCCAAATCTTTATATTTAGGATTTTGCCCCCCCAAATCTCATAAGTTACAACAATTTAGTTCTCTCTCTAACACAGTTAAATATTTGATTATTTTACCTCTCTTTTCCTCTTCTATTTTCCTCTTCTCTTCTTCTTCGCTCTTCCTCCTCTCTTCTCCTTTTCTTTATTATTTCTCCTCTCTTCTTTCTCCTCTCTTCTTTCAGTATTTAACTGTGTTAGGAAAGAGAGGAGAAGAGAGGAGGAAGAGAGGAGAAAGAAGAGATGAGAAATAATAAAGAAAAGGAGAAGAGATGAGGAAGAGAGAAGAAGAAGAGAGGAAAAAAATAGAAGAGGAAAAGAGGGGTAAAATGGTCAAATATTTAACTGTGTTAGAGAGGGGGACTAAATTGTTGTAACTTATGAGATTTGGGGGGCAAAATCCTAACTATGAAGATTTGGGGGCAAAATCATAATATATAAAGATTTGAGGGACAAACCAGTAAATACCCCAAAAAAAATTATGAGGCGTCATCGCTCATAAAAAAAAATGACAAGACGTCATCGTGTCCCAAAAAAAAAAATTTGAGGCGTTATTGCCCACAAAAAAAAATTGACAAAACTTGATACAACTCCCGGGATGCAACCCGCAGATGGAATCGCGGGACGCAATCCGCATATGGAATCGTGGGATGCAATCCAACTCGTGGGATAGAGAATCCATAAGAAAAAAATAATAAAAAATAAGTAATAATAATAATAAGATAGTAATAAATAAAAATAAATAAAATAATAAATTAAAATTGCCTCAATCACAATAAAAAAATTAATAAATAAAGAAAAACGTGAGGCGAGATTAAAAAAAAATACTATGCTCGGGTGGGGCCAACCTGGGCCACCCTCACTTTTCTCCCTCTCCCCCGCACGAAAAAAATAAAAATAAAAAAAACTAAAAAAATAAAATAAATAAATAAATAATAATAGTAATAATAAAAATGCAAAAAAATATTAAAAAAGAAAAAAAGAAAAAAAAAAGAAAGGGCGTTATCGCCCACAAAAAATTGACAAAGTTATAAAAAAATTAATTAAAAAAACATGCAGTATGAGTGTTCTACCCAAGGGTTGTATCCCGCGGATGCCAAAAAAAAAAATTTAAAATTTAAAAAATAATAATAATAAAATAAAAATAAACAAAAAATATAAAAATAAACAAATAAAATAATAAATAAAAATAAATTTGCAAGGCCTCAACTTTTACTAAAATAAATAAATAAATAAATAATAAAAAAAAGCTAGGTGTCACCACCTAAAAAAAAAAATTCAAAAGGCGTTATCGTTTAAAAAAAAAGAAGAAGACGTCATCGCAAACAAAAAAAAAACAGAGAGAGATAAAGAAATAAAAAATATATATATAATAAAATAAAATAAAAAAAATGATGAACTACCCAATGCCGTCAAGGCAAAGGGAAGAGAACCAGTTTCTCACCAATCCCACCATGCTGGGGGTAAAAAGCATAAATCACCCAATGTCATCAAGGCAAAGGGAAGAGAATAAATTTCTCGCCAACCCCACCATGCTGGGGGTAAAAGCATGAATTACCCAACGCTATCAAAGCAACGGGAAGATAATAAATTTCTCGTCAACCCCACCATGCTGGGGGTAAAAACATGAATTACCCAACGCCATCAAGGCAACGAAAAGAGAATAAATTTCTCGCCAACCCTACGATACTGGGAGTAAAAAGTATGAACTAGTCAACGCATATAAGGTAACGGGAAGAGAATTAATTTCTCCCCAACCCCACCATGCTGGGGTAAAAAGCATGAATTACCCAACGCCATTAAGACAACGGGAAGAGAATAAATTTCTCGCCAACCCCTTCATACTGGGGGTAAAAGTATGAATTGCCCAACGCCGCTAAGGCAAAGGGAAGAGGAAAAGTTTGGCATTTAAGCCCAAACAAAATTCTCGATAACTCACCATGTTGAGGGGAATAGTATAGCTAGCCCAATTCAAACGGTAGTTGGTAAAGGCCAATCAAATCCGTTAATAGCTGGAGCTTTGCTAAAAATTTAATGACAAATCTGTCACAACAGTATCCTTATTCGAATATAAAGATACATCACTGCCCTACGCTGCTAAGGCAAAGGGAAGAGGAAAAGTTTGGCATTCAAGCCCAAACGAAATTCTCGACAACTCACCATGCTGAGGGGAATAGTATGGCTAGCCCAACTCAAACGGTAGTTGGTAAAGGCAAATCAAATCCGTTAATAACTAGGGGTTTGCTAAAAATCCTAATCAAATAAATCTCTTGTCATGTTAAGATTTCACCTCTGACAACAAAACTTTTCTCATCATTTTTTTCTCCAGCAGAGCAAGTGACACTCCAAAATATTTGTCAAGTTAAAATCATACCTCTGACATTATAATTCAAAATTAAATGAGATAAAATCCGATTAAATCTCCTGTCATGTTAAGGTTTCACCTCTGACAGAAAAGAAAACCCACACTTCATCAAGTCCGATATTAAAGTTTCTGATGAACTTGTTTTTGATATCGTTAAGTTAAAAATTACCTCTGACGAAAATCATCTCTCTATCAAATTAACAGTTACCTCTGATAGTCCGATTCCAAAGCTAAATACGTTAACCGTCACCTCTATTTAGTCAGCTTGTCCCTATCACGACCAGATCCTCTGAATAGGTTGAGCTCCAAGACACGTTTAATGTCACCTTTATCTTTCCCTGATCCGTCATACTGGATATCACTGAACAATTAGTATTCTAATGAGCACGTTAACTTGATACCTCTGCTTGACCTAAAATAAGCATGTTAACATCATATATCTGCTTGTCACCCAATGAGTACGTTAACATCATATCTCTACTTGTTATCCGATAAGCATATTAAAATCATACATCTGCTTGTTATTGAATAATTGAATATGTTAACAGTTATCTCTGTCTACAAAATCTTTTAAAACGTCTGATAGCCGAAATTAAATAATCCAAAGTGTTTCGAAATTTAGTACGACTCAATACAGAATTTCGAAAACTTTGAAGGGGGTTATGTAGAAACCAAATATATATATATATATATATATATATATATATATATATATATATATATATATATATATATATATATATATATATATATATATACAGCGGGGTCCACCCGCGGGAACTCCTCCCGCGGGTGCCAACCCGCGGGAGGGATCCAGCAGGAGGGCACCAACGGGAGAATTCCGCGGGTCCCACCCGCGCGAGGAATCCCGCGGGTGTCCGCGGGAATTACTCCCGCGGGTGGTCACCCGGGGGAGGAATCCCGCGGGTGCCAACCCGCGTGTTTTCTGCTTCCGTTCCGCTTCCGTTTCGCTTCTGTTCCGCTTCTATTTCGTTTTGCATGGTGATCCGAATTTTTGGAGATTTAATCGGATTCGAGGGAAGAATTTGAGCCGGATTAGAAGAGCTCCTCAATATATAAAATTGGGAACGGAGTTCAGAACAAGAGGAAAAAGGAGGAGATTCTTTTGGAGTGGAATTTTTCCAGAGGCCGGAATCCAAAAATCCAGAGAGGAGTTCAAAATCCAGAGAAGAGTTCCTCAATCCAGAGAGATCGGATCGTCAACGGAGTGCAGAATCAAGACTCCACCGCTGCCAGAACCCACAAAAATAAAGGGGAATCGAAATCAATTGATTCATATTCTTGTAATATTGAATTTATTTTGTAATTTTTCTGTTATTGCTGTAATTCAAAATCAAATTGGCAATATAAAGGAAGATTCAATTTTTTGGACATACAACAAGCGATGGATCTCTATCTGTAACTATGACACTTGGATATACATCGTTCAGAAACAGTCCACGCAACTTGTTAAGTGCCCAGGAATAATTAGTTTCTCTTTCTTTTTCAAAGAAGGCAAAAACAATGCAAAATGACATATTCGTTAAGGTTACTCCAATCATCTCTAGTAAAGGATATTTATACCTGTTCGTTTTATAGGTACAATCCATGATAATAACACCTGAAAATCTCAGAGAAGATCGACGCCAACAGGATGACCCCAGAAAAGATCCGTTACTGATTCTGTTTGATCATTGCTTCGATGTCATTCGATATACTTTAATTCAAAAATTTTTAATAACAACTGTTGCATCTGCGTTCGACTACCTTGTTTATTGACTTTGAACTTGTGTCGTGCATTATATATTGTTTTTATTGTCGAAACATTCTTTGGATCCTTTTGCTTCAATGTTGTCAGTATATCTTACGACTTTACGTAACACTTCGAAATTTCGATCACAATATTAGTCTTGCTTTCAGACAATCTTCCCGCATACGAGTGTCCTTCGAAATAATCTGTTGCAGGATGATTATGCACACTGGACAAAACCGTTAGGTTATATTCGAGGCCCCCTGTTGATATCTGTTGATTTAATCGAAAGGGACATCCACATTTTTTACTGCCCCTATGGTCCTCATCAATCTTTAATTTCTTGAATTTTGGTTGTCCACCCCGTTCACATCCAAATCATATTCTCCCCTTCTTAAATTGACCTCTATGATCAGATTTTGAAACCATGATAATAAATCATGATTTCTTTCCAATATCACGCACCCATTGGCAAAGTTCGCCTCAATTTGTAAAAATCTATAGTCAAAATGGAGAGGATATATTTTTTAATGGAAATATTCTGATTTCAATATGAACAGGTTTTCTAAACAATATCATACCTGATTTGTTGTGAAGTCCAAACCATAATCGACAACTAATTCATTCTCGACTCGCATACTCTGCATCGAAATATTACCCTGTGTATTAATAATTTAACGATATTAATACTTATTAATTGATAAGACTTTTGCGGGGAAAAAAACCATACTAATAACACTCTGTCCGGACTTCCAGTCTGGACTATTCTGCTTCCGGACAAAATCTTTTTGTCCGGACTTTTCAGTCCGGACAAACAATTTTGGTCCGGGCTGAAAGTCCGGACCAAGTAGTTTTGACCGGACTTTCAGTCCGGACAACGACGTCCTTCCCCGGGTTCTCGAGCCATAACTCATTCCAAAAACCCTAATTTCATTCTACTCAATATATATCAAAATTCAAAGTTATATTTGGAATTATTTCATACAAAGAACATGGAATCAAATCTGAAGAGTGTTTTGGTTGTCGAATGGAACCAATGACATCGTTGTATTCTCCATTTACGTCTCGTTCGACACAACTCAAAAATTTCTCTTTTGTTTGGATTTCTAATGGAAAAAAATACAAAAGGAATAAAAAATTCGGCTTTAAACTACCAAATTAACTAAAGAAAATGAAGAGATGGAGAAATGAAATGGATTTTTGGCTTAAAAAAAAACAAAAAAAACCTAACCTGTGGCGCGCGGGAGCCGTGGAGGATGCGGGAGAAGGGAGAGGGCAAAATGGGACATGATTTTAAATGGCAAAGTTGATATATATGGGAAGTTATTAAGTGGGCTAACTAGGAAAAAAAGGTGTGCCCCTTTAGAAGTTCCCAATTGAGCCCCGTGTCAGTGCGCGTGATATAACTATGGGTGTGGATCCGAAACCTGTTAAGACTTCTTCTACCACCGTGGATGATTGAATTTGCGGATTTGTAGAATATTATTTTATACTAGAATAACTATTTTTTACCGAGAGTTGATCCGGATTAGAAAAGGACATTCGAAAGTGTCGTTTTCGGTCTCTCCTTATTTCCGTCTTAGAGATAGAAAAGGTGGGAATTGGACAGCTAGGAGGTTTGCTTAAAAGCAGCCATCCTTTAAATGGTGCATAATAACTCACTGTTCGAGCGCTTCATCCCTCTTTTGCAAGATAAGAAGAAAAAAAATTCATTAAACCTATAATTTGTTAGCTTATGCCTTTTTATAATTTACCTGCATTTAAAATAAAATAATCACAATGTCCTGTTCAATGTGAATATGCCAATATGCTTTGCTTGGAGATAGTAATACAGTTTCTTTCTTTTTGTTTATATTACATTGTTTAATGTGAATATGCCAATATGCTTTGCTTGGAGATGGTAATACAGTTTCTTTCTTTTTGTTTATATTACATTTTTACTTTTTGTTCTCTTTTATTCTTTCTGCTACATCCTAAATAATGACATAAGAATAATCGTATCGTTGTTATCGAAATATCTAACACTTCCAACCAAAAACTAAGTCATCTTTTCAGTTATAATAGTTAATTTATAAATATAATTAATTTATAACATAGAGGATATAAAATGGCATTGAGAGGAAAATCATAAGCAATTTTTTTTTTATAAGAAAAACATAATCCAACCATATATATTTTCACCTATAATATCTTAACTATCCTTAAAAAATTTAACAATTAAGTAAATAAAACATTTTATATCCAATAATTGATGAAAGAAAAAGTAAATCTCAGACTATGATCTTCAATTCTAAAGATCTAAGTGAGAACACATTTAATTTGCCAAAAATATGAGCTTTTTTCATATATGCACAGCAAATTTTCCACGCTAAGAGCACGAATACTTTATTCTTAATATCAAAACAGAATTGCTAACGATTTTTTCGAAAATTTACTCTAAATATTAACATACACACTAGTAATTTGTGACATTATCACAGTTGTGGCTACCCAATAACTTTTAGAAGGCACAACTCTCAAGCCTAAAGCAATAAATTTTGCATCGATGAGGCCAATGCAAGTAAGGTGAACAACAGCATATTGTGAATAAATTTGAACATATCCAAGCATTCAAAAAGTTTTCTATGTTTCCAGCCCCTACACCATACAGATCAACGCAAGGTATTGCTTTCAGATGATCATGTATCATACAAAGGCAAAGAGACCCACTGCCATTGCCGCGATCTTAGTCTGAATCATGCCTTCTCCTTTCCCTGTCCTTCCGCTGGTGCTTCCTCCGGTCATCTGAATCACGAGACCGTTTCTTCTCGTGCTTCTCCCTTCTTCTATCTTCTTTCCTCTCATCATGTCGCCTCTTCTTCTTTGTGCGCTCATCCTCTTCCGAAATCTCTCCACCGCTCCCAGCCTTTGGCGATCTAGGGACAGAGGCCTTCTCCTCCTCCTCATCCTCATGCGAGATTCTGTCTAATTTCACTGGCACTGAACTTGATTCTGCCCGTTCACGAGGCACCCTGCAACCATCATAGCAAGCTTATATCAGCAATGGACGAGAAATGCAAAATACGACTAGGCATTTCAAATAGAGCAACTTCTTTACTTGTATAAGCCGAGACCCTGAACTTGTGCTGCTTCAGCATGGCCTGCACCCAGATCCTCAGCCGTTGATCCTCTCTTCACAAGCTCGGCATACTCATGCTTATCCAGCTGGTTGCCGTGAGGTCGGGTAGAACGCTTGGGAGCTAACCCTAAAGCCTCGCGCATGGCCTGCTCTTCCTCTTCCTTGATCCTTTTTATCTCCTCTTTGGCTGCTTCAGCATTCGATATCTCAGATTTTTTATCCCTTGCATACCAGTGTAAATCCTTTCCTGATGGAAAAATCAGCCAAAGAGGTAAAAAATGACATGAATAATTTCCTGAGACAAGAAAGTTTATCATAACATGAATCTAAAACCATAGTGGCTTAAGCAAACAGATAACATAAGAATGGATAACCGAAAATAATAGGAAAGAAGACTTGCTTCGCTATTTGAATGGCAAGGGGATACTGTTAGGGTGATGTAACTGAGATTGCATATAGAATTACATAATGGAAGAAAATTGTAGGGAAAAAGGTTCTTTAAAAAAACAATCAATAGTAAAACCACAACACTAAGGTGTACGTTGTACAAAAAAATACCTTTCTGCCATCTACCAACAGGGGCCTTGATACTATGGCCAAGATAGTTTTCACGATGCTTATCAACTTTCACATCATCCCACTTAAATTCTGCATAAAAAGCAAATATACATTTAGTTCAGTAGTATCTGTACAGAACTTAATACAATTTATAAAATACTTCTGCCGCAAATCTACCATATACATCAATTCCTAAAAATTTTAGAATTATCTAAAGTGGACAAAGGTTAAGCTAGCACTGGGCAAGAAAATAAACAGATATTATACAAGGCAGAGGCATAAGAAAATTATGCAAGGCCCATGGGATTCATAAATTGAGGAATGCTGCCTGTAAGACTCCTGATAATAACCATCTCAGGCTGATAAACAAGTATTGACCAGTAAAGTTGTATAAGCTTTTAGTTTAATGCTCCATGTGGACTGAATTAACAGTTGGAACCAAAAATAGAAATCAATACTTGATGTCATGTTTCTATCCGGATTTATTTTATCTTTGGACTAAAACTAGAAGCCATGATCACGTAGCCATTGGGGGTTGTTAGTCAATAATTCTAAGAAACACTGAAGCTCAAGAAGAGATGCAGCACCTACCCTTCTAAAGCTTCTTACGTACATCAACAGTCTCTTTTTTAAAATCATTTCCAGCATCGATTAACTACCATCAGTGCAGTGTGCTGCACCATTCCTTTTATTTATTCACTATCAGAAGAAAACAAAATGCTAAAGAATGAACCTTTTTTAGACACTATTTATCTTTATTCAGACCACACACTCTTCTTATTTCTTGTATGAGGTGTCTACCATTTGCTGCTATTTCTCTCCTGAATAAGAGGCAAGAGAGGGAATCAGCTCTTCAAAGAGGAAGCGACAACTTTCTCATTGACTAATCATAGACTAAGCCCCTAACAGGCCAAGTTTGATGTTGCTATCTTTGGTTTACTAGGTATCTACTTACATCCACTGTAGAAATGAATGGTGATGTATGGAAGTAATAGGTTTTCTTGTTTTCTTTTTCTCCTTCAATTTTCCGTTTCCTTTTTTTCTGTTTTTAAATCATATTTGAAGATGGAAAATGTTAGAAGAAAGCACAAGGAGATGGTCGGGCAAAGAAGACAGCAGTTGAAGCCACACTGGCAACAGAAAGCTTGGGGGACGTGTAGCTTAAGGAAAAGAAATTAATATACCCAATATGTTCCCTATTATCTGAAAACTACAAGCATTTCCGTAGTACTTGGATGGGAGTGGGATGAGAACAGCCTGTTCTTACCACCTAATTCTGGTTACACTTGACCAGCATGTAGACACAATCCAATTTATAATCCATTGAAGGGAAAAAAAACAACTTGTCAATTGAGGCCATAGCTACAATCCCTAAAAATATTCCTAGTACTAACAATAATAAGATAGTCCGAGCAACTAAATCCTCTTCCTGCAATCAAGGTGCATGTCAGAAATGCTTTTACAACCAGCCAACCATTTATCTAACAACCAAGTATGATATGTGTCTGCTCCTTTTAAGTGACAACGAAACAAATAACAGATATATCTAACTTCCCTGCTCACTGTTGCTACGACATAATCCCAAAGGATTTATATGTAATAAATTGATTCAAGTGTTGGGTTTATATCTTGCATCTGTTGCATCCGTTGAGTATCCAAATGTGATCGGGGATCTCAAAGAATTTTAGTTCAGTTTGACTTGGGTCCGCTAATAGTATTCTAATTGGTTTCGAACACCAATTAAATTATGATAGTGTTATTGTGATAGGAGCACTATATATATATATATATATATCTTGTATGTGAGATGAGAGATTAAAGCAATTGATAGGGGAGAAAGCATTTGTTATAATGAGATATACGAGAGATAGAGAGATACTTAGATCTCTTCATATAACAATTTTCTAATAATAAATCTCTCTTGTTGTTCCTGTAGGTCGAATTTGATCGACCAAACCACGTTATTTCTTGTGTTCTTCTTATATATTTACTATTTTCCTTATCTCCATGATCGTGATAGGAGATTCGATCTCCAACAATTGGTATCAGAGCCGGAGTAGGAATGAGAATAGACTGGGTCATTATTGGCCCACCCTATTCAAAATTTTGAATTAGAAAAATAAAAATTTCATTTTTAATTCAACATTTGAATAGAGCGGACCAAAATTTAGCTCGTATACCCACCCATTCTCATCCCTATGCCGGAGTTATGGATCCGAAATCAAGGTCGCAAGATGGCGAATCTGATATCGAGTTGAAAAGAGGTTGTCGGAGACATGAAGGGCAGTACAGCAACATGAAGAAGAAAAAGAACTATCTGGGTGCAACCGACAACATGCACGACCGCAGGCTAAAGCTGTGTGCACCAAAATAAGTGGCTGAGAGCTGCGATGGATTCTGAGGTGCATATCGATGACTTTAGTTGATCGGAACATAAATCAAGAAATCGACGTCTGATTAAGGAGATCCAGGAATCAAATTCTATATTTTTCAGTATTCCGGACACAGTGGTAGATGCGGATTGGGCAAAATTCACTGTTTAGAGCAAATATGGTGCAAATAAATGGTGATTGACGGTGATTGAGGGGTCGATGTTGACTAAGATGATCGATAGTCGATGATTAGTTGATTGGACAATGAAGAGGTATAGCGTAGTACTTCATGGTGATAGATGTGAGTTACTTCATGACATAGTATAGCATATGGTAATATATAATCACATGTGTTTGTCTTTTAAGATAGTCATTGTTATTAGGATTGATGTAGAGTACGGTGTCGCAATCATTTTTATCTGGTGCACGACATGAGAAGTGATTGTGAGTACTCAGACAGTCCTGATGTTTTGATCAATGTGGAGTACAGTGTAGTGATTATAAACATTCGGTGAAGAGCGTGGTATAGTAATCGTGAGTGTTCAATAGAGCATGAGATAGCGATTATAAGCGTTTGGTGTAGCAATCGTGAGTATGGAAGAGAGTACATTTTAGTGATCATGAATGCTCGGAGGAGAGCATAATTTTGTGATCATGAGTGCTCAAGTATGGATACGGTGATGATTGTACAAATTGTTTCCAGTAGGTGGAGCATGGTAACATACGGTACATGTCTATAAAGTGGATGGTGAGAATAACAGAGTTTTTCCAACATGCATGGCTCATCGGGTACGAGCCAAAGTCGAAATTGTTGGGCTTTTATCTCGTATCCGTTGAGAATCCAGATGTGATCAAAAATCACAAAGAGTTCCAGTTCGGTTAGACTTGGATTAGCTGATAGTATTATAATTGGTTTGGAATACCAATTAGATTATGATAGTACTATTGTAACAGGAGTACTATATATATCGCTTGTATGTGAGATAAGAGACTAGAGTAATTGATAGGAAAGAGAGCATTTGCTATTATGAAATATGCGAGAGATAGCGAGATATTTGGATATCTTTTTATAACCATTTTCTCATAATGATCTCCTCTCTTATTGTTACCGTGGATGTAGGTCGAAATTGGTCGACCGAACCATGTTATTTCTTGTATTCTTATTGTGTGTGTACTATTCTCCTCATCTCCATGATCTCGATGGGAGATTTGATCTTTAACATCAAGGATCATCATTAGTACAACATGACATTATTGAGAAACAGACAAACCCTTTGCTCCCACTTCAAAGAAAAACCTTTCGCAGTAAACCCCATGGGATTGAATAATTGTTGAAAACCAACCTATGGCCGATGCAAAACAAGCACAATTACGACATAAGTTCAATACCTATAAACCAAATTTCAAGCACAAACGACAAATAAAGCTCCTCTACTTCTTTATTTGAATTTATACAATAATTGTTGAAAACCAACCTATGCCCGATGGAAATCATCTATTGATTTGATACTACTATACTAAGAACCACTAAAACTTTTTTCAAAGATTGAGAATTTTCCTCTTTTAACCAATATTAGTTCATAATTCCAATCAAGCATCATTTTTTGAGAATTTTTGCCCCGATAGCCAAAAATTACAACATTTAAAGCTCTGAAATAGCAACGCCATAGCTGCTTGCTGCTGATTCTACAACGAAACACCAAAATTTGAGATTCGAGTGAAAATCTGGGCCTAAAAACCGATACATATCGATCTAAGTAATTAAAGACAATATCATATAGAGATCAAATGAACAAATCCAACAGATCAATAGGTTGAATTTGATAGATCTCGCATGTTTGACAACAGATTGAATTTGAGAGCTCATATCAGAAACCCTAGAACAAAATAATTGGGAGAAAAGATCAAAGCTTACGATCTCGACCGCCGCGGACGCCACCTCGTGTGGGATGATACATCGCTATCTCTTCTTCGATCTCACTCTCGCTCTCTCCCCCTCGAGATCGCTCTCCTCCCCTCTTTGTCTTGATCTATTCCCGTCGAATTTGGGAAATATCGACCGCCAACAGGGGTGTGTTGTAAATTAACGCGGTCGGCGATGGGAAATTCTAACTGGGCACCATACTTGACTTAGTGAGCACCGCATCCTATAGTAAAGTGATTAGCACAACGGGGCAAAATGGTGCTCACTACGTTAAGTGTGGTGCACATTTAGAATTTCCCGTCGGAGATTTTCTATCCCGCACTGGGATTTTGGGCTAAAGCCCAATGGAAATAGTGGGTCTGGATGGTTTCGGCCTCGGTCCAGTCAGAGGTTTAAGCATTGCATTGGGAGATTTTTTTTTTTTCTTTTTTTTCTTTTTTTTCTTCTCTCTTTTTTTCCGTTCTAATTCCTGTTTGGAAAATTATTTCAATGCCCATAATTAAAAATAAATTATTTATATGGGAATTTCTTGATGCCCCGTACTTTTCTTAGTGAGTCACTGGCCTAGAATATTTTTATTTACAACTTTACTATTTATAATTTTGAATCCAATTGCCCTTATAATTTTCTTTATAAGGGCCGTTTCTTTATTTCTCTTGACCTATTTTTCTTAGTGAGCTCCAAATCTCTCAACTGTCTTCTTATTTTCGCGCGAGAATTCTCTAGAAGGGAAAGAAAAAGGAAAAAATAAGAGCAACTTCCAATCCCTAAATCCCGCTCTAAATTTGATTATCATCAGTTGCATATGATTGCTAACGTTTTTTTGAGTTTTCTGTATTTATTTTCTTGCAAATCTGGTGTGGATATCTCCCTCTTTGAGAGTTGAGAGGAGATTGAAAAAAATGGAGACTAAGATTACAATATTGGCAGAAATCGATGAATCTCCTTATTTAGAGTTATGGTTAAAGCTATTGTGGACTCAATATACAATCTAATTTGAATGATGAATGGAGATCATGATTTTTATAGATTTTAGTAATATATAGAGTAGCCACGACTATTTCTTGGCTGTCGGGATGGAAATCCTGGTCGGAGGAGACCCGACCTAACCAAATACTGGCTGGGATTACAATCCCGGCCAGTAACTATCTTAGGTCAAGGTTTATTTCCTGATGTGACTATTTTTAATGGTTTTAGATGTATCTTTCAACCATATGTTAGTGTTTGATATTGAATAAGTTACATTAAAGTGTTGCATATCAACGGAATTTCTAAATTATTTTTATTAATTTAGATTTAAGCAACTACTGAAAGCAGTCGAGTTAAGGCTCCAAACGCTGACGATGATTATATTTTGCATTTCAGTACTTGTCAGGTATGTATAAGAGATTAAGTTTTTGTGTCTAAAACTTGATTTACTATTTTAAAGGTTTTAATTGATGAATTAAATATTTAGATTTTTGGAAGTCGAGATGAACTGTGTCAGTGTGTTGGCGATATAGGTAAGAAACTTGGGTTTGTGATTATGATTAAGATGTTGTAGGCGGGGTCGAATTTTTTTGGTTGTAAATGTGGTGGAAAACCAAGATTTAAGAAAATAGCTAAAGATGATAGTTTCAAGGGAGTAAGAAGTGTGCACACTGTCTGGAACTGCAACGAATGTAATAAAAAATGTAACTTTCAAGACATTTTATCATATGTCGTTTTTTATATAATGATTACTTATTAAATTTTGTAAGATCAAACCATTTTTAACTACTTTTTATTCTCTAGCCGAGAGTGCAATTCCAACTAAGAGGAAGCTAGGTCAGGGTGTGCACACTGTCCAGTTAAAACCCATACCGAGGTGTACACCCCTGACTAGCAGGGCTATACTAAAGTGCAACATGAGATCGGTCGGGAAGTACAGCCCGGCCTAATCGCACTCTGGATGGGATTGCCAGCCCATCCAGAACAACTGTGGGCCAGGTTTACACCCCCGACCGGCCTCTTTTAAACCAAAATCATTAATTTACTTAATTTAGATACTACTTCGACTTGATGCAGGACACACGCTATACGCACAACCATAAAAAATATTTATAAGACCAAATAGAATACTGACTCGTCGATTCTCGTCAACAAAGTTCAATTATAGAACATGGATTAATATGTTATGATCTTTTTTTCTAAATTAAAAAAAAAAAAAGATAGGAGAGAACTTAATATTTCTCTTCTGATTATCAGAAACATAATGAAAAATTCTTATAATGAACTTTAAAATAATTTACTTATAATATGTTCTTTTTATCACTAATTAATATAATACAAAGGACTTTTACTCGCAACCTCGACTTTGAAGAAAAACATATTAATGAATTCTGTACAATTCAAATTTATTTCATATAGTATGTTTCAAATAGATTAGCAATCACAGTAACTATTTTTTCCCTCAAGGAAAAAAAATAGTTAATCAAATAAATTAATCAAAAGCTCACCTATCGCTATAAAAGAATCTAAAAAAAAAAGATAACCATCGATAATCAATATGAAACGCACGCCCCAGTTGCATGCATGACCACCAAATCCATGGCCACTCCATCATCTCTAACTCGAACGACACCATCGCCATCTCTCATCCTCAGCCACATCGATACCTAAGCTCCAGCCCATTGTGATCCTGCACACTACCAATCTCCGGCTTGCGAACTCAAGATAAACCTTATCATGCACTTGAACATCCACCGTCACTTCCACCTCCCCGTCGAGCCTCGCCTCCTTCATCATTGCTTCCCTCACCTGTGAGGATGCCACGATCATCCCAGGGGCAGTCACCTCGCTTCGAGCTCCGCTGCTGCTCCATGGGGGATAGCCCGACGTCCCCCTCCACCACGGTGTAGCTCCCGCCATTGAAGGTGAGGTACATCTCGGGAGTGAATACAAATATGGTCATGTTAAACTTGGAATCGAGGATCGCATTGTGATGGATGATGATGGGGAGGTTATAGATGCCGGGGTTGCAGCTGATGGAGACACCGAACACAAGGGATCTGAGGATGGATCCGAGGAGGAAGCCGGAGGATAGGAAGCACAAGATGTAGCAGCGATGTCTTCTTAGCGGGCTGCTCTTCGTGGCGAAGGGCGGTGCTGGAGACAGTGAGCCGATCTGGGCGGAGGAAGTTGAAGGAAGAGGAAAAAGCCGGAACGGAAGAAGAAGAGAGAGAGCAAGCAGTTTCACTGAGAGCTAATCTGCTAGTGAGCCCCAATTTTTCTGAGTGAGCCCCATTTTTCCACTCACAGATTGCATAGGCGGTTACATGTGCAAAATTGAAAAAAATATGGGATTTACTAAGAAAAAATGGTCAAGTTTTAAACTTGTCTTGAGCCTTGCTAAGAAATTGAGGCTCACTAGAAAAATTATGGGCGCATCTAGCAACTCTCTATTTATATTCTATGTTTATTTGCTCGTCCCGAGAAAATTTCTCTTCCTTATATTTATATTCAAATATTTCCATACTATATACCAAAGAGCGGATCCAGACACTTAAACTAGAATATAGAATTATTAGTACATTTCAAAATAAATATAATAATTATTTTAAAATTGTATCATTCCAAATTGCGTTATATTGAGTCATATCAAGCTACTCAGACAACTCGTTAGGGGTGTAGAGTCTCCAACCCGAAAAAATTCTTCACTATGGCAATATGAATTCGAGAAAAATCAATTGCAATTAGCAAGTCAATGATAAAGACTAAGCTGAAAATTTGTTCTCGAGTCTTGATATTGACGATCATGTTCTTAAAAATTGTTAAATAGTAAGAGAAAAAATTCCTACAAGTAGACGGATTAGAGATAAAAATAAAAATATAACTTTGCTTGGCAGATGGGAGGAAAGAGTTTTATAAGTTGCGCAATAACTGAGAAAATAAAATATCAATGGCCCGAAAATAAAAATTTAGTTTTGACTCTGTCTTGTAAATCTAAAGGGACGTATTTTATTGTAATGCATGATATATTAGAGCTCCAACAGAGATGCAACCAAATTGTAAACATTTTAAAATATTATAATATTAATCAAGAATTTTAGAAATTGGTACTATTCGATTTCACAAACGACAAAGAAGAAGACAAGCTGCAAGAGATGAAACAATAATAAGGTTTATGGTGAGGATGAGTGCATATATAAAGTATTAAAAAAAAAATCATATAAGAGTCTCTAATAACGTCAAGCTCTCACAGACAAAAATTAAACCAACTTGTTTTGTAAGTTACAAATTAGTTGCATTTTGCAACCATGTCTCTCCACCACGTTGGGCCGGAGGCCCAAAACGTGAGAAGAAATTCGATCCCCGGAGTATATATGGAGGAGCTTCCAAAGGAGGACACCGTTTTTCTAGTGAGCCCACTTAATTAAGATCCGCGCTTTTAGCCGGAACCAAAAATACACTGAGTCAGTGGGCTCACTAGGAAAAAAGTTGTGCTCCTTTAGAAACTCCCATACATAGGGGGGTTTCTAGATGGGCACAGCATATTTCCTTGTGAGCCCACTTTAAAAGTTCTCCTTTTTTATCCATTTGCCATTTTTTTTTTTTTTATTTAAAACTGCCCTTTAAAACTCCATCCGGGACTGCTAATCCGGATGAGGCAAACCCATCCGGGTTAGCAGTCCCGGATGGAGTGGGCAGGTCCGGGCTAGCCAGCCCGGATCTGTGCAGTTGATCTCCCCCGTCGCCGGCGAGGTCTCGAAGGCCGCCGCCAGCGAGGACGACAACCACAGCCTCCTTACGGCGGCTAACACCCACGAAAATTGCTGGATAAACGAAGAAGAAGAAGAAGAAGAAGAAGAAGAAGACGATGAAGAAGAAGAAGAAGAAATCAATCGGAGAGAGAGAGGAGGATAGTTTAGGAATATTGGTGTGCTCACTAGGAAAAACCCTCTCTTTTCAAAAAAGAGGGTGTGCCCACTAGGAAAAGTGGGCTCACTAGGAAAAAAGTTGTGCCCATCTAGAAATTCCCCATACATAGTCGTCTTCTCAATTCACTCCAACTAAATTCGGAAGTTTCCTAAGGAGCACACACTTTTTCCTAGTGAGCCCATTTCATAGTGTAATTTTGGTCATCACTAGGAAAAAAGGTGTGCTCCTTTAGAAACTCCCCTAAATTCGGGAGTTTCTAGATGGGCACAACTTTTTTCCTAGTGAGCTCACTTTTCCTAGTGCGCACAGCTTCTCTTTTGAAAATTGAGGATTTTTCCTAGTGAGCACACTAATAATTCCAAAATACCTTCCATCTCTTCCTCTTCTCCCCTTCTCCCTAGACTCTCTGCCCTCCGCTACGCTCGCCCCCCGCTTGGCTTTGCCCTCTGCTTCGCTCGGTCTAGGGTCGCGATCGGCCGTGTCTGTCGCCCACTTTTCCTAGTGCCACCTCCAAAGATCCCACCGCCATCATTAAAAATCCTCAACTCTCAGATTTGATCCGGGCTAGACAGCTCGGATCAAGAATTTCTGATCCGGGCTGTTCAGGCCGGATCAAGAGTCTTGATCTTGATTGAGCAGCTCGGATTAAAATCGGGTGGGGCGGAACGGTGGGGGCGAACTAGAATGGGGTGGAGGCAGGGGGCGGAACGGTGGGGGCGAACGAGAATGGGGCGGCGGAACGGTGGGGGCGAACGAGGATGGGGCGGAAGCGGGGGGCGGAACGGTGGGGGCGAACGAGGATGGGGCGGAGCCGGGGGGGCGAAACGGTGGGGGCGAACGAGGATGGGGCGGAGCCGGGGGGAGCAAAACGGTGGGAGCGAACGAGGATGGGGCGGAGGCGGGGGGGGGGAGCGGTGGGGGCGAACGAGGGTGGGGCGAACGAGGGTGGGGTGGAGGCGGGGGGCGGAGCGGTGGGGGCGAACAAGGGTGGGGCGAACGAGGGTGAGGCGGGGGTGGAGCGGTGGCGGGGGCAAGCGAGGATGGGGCGGAGCGGGGGCGGAGGGCGAGCGGGGGCGAGCGGAGGGCGGAGCGGCGAGGGGGGGGAGAAGAAGGGTGACAAGATATTTTGGTCCAAATTTTTTGATGGCAAAATTGTAATGAAATTGAAGTTTTTAGTGGGCTCACTAGGAAAAAAGTTGTGCCCAACTGGAAACTCCCCTAAATTCCAATCCTCCTGCAAAGCCCTCACTTCATCCTTTTTAAAAGAGAGTGAGAGAACAAACTCGTCGCCATCATCAATCGATCGATCGAGATCTCAAAATCAATGGCGATGAGATCCGCGCTCGCTCGAATCTCTCCTCTCTCTCGCTCCGAGGCGCCGTCCCTCAGAATCTCCCGCTGCTTCAGCGACGGCAAGGGCAAGGTCCTCAGCGAGGAGGAGCGAGCCGCCGAGAACGTTTACATCCAGGTCCCCAATCTCTTTCAACTTTTACTTTTTCAGTCCATTTCTTGTTTTGTTTCGATCTTGATCGGTGACCGGTCTTTTTACTTGCGTAGAAAATGGAGAGGGAGAGGGCGGAAAAGATGAAGCTCAAGGCGGAGAAGGAGAAGGCTCAGATGGAGAAGGAGAAGGGCGACAAGGTAGCGCCTTTTTCTGATTTCTAGGGTTTTGGTTTTGTTGGTTTTGGTATTTTTTGGATCTCTTTGATGCAGGTTATTGACTTGTGCTGACTAATATTTAACTGATTAAGGATGCTTTGATTTGATGGGAGATGTCTAGTTTAGTGGCATGGAGACCATAGCTTTGTTGGTGTCATGAATTTACTGATGTGGTGATGGGAGAAAAGAAGTAACCAGAAAAAAAAAATTTGATGTTTTGTCTCCTATTGCCTTCTTCAGCTGACTAATATGACTGGGCGTTTTTTATCTGTTGATTGTGGTGGAGTATGATGAATTGATCGGTATGCAACTTGCATTTTGAATTTAGGACGAAGCTTTAGGCTTAGGTGGATATGTTCTAGGAGCCGTTATTTTTAACAATACTATGAAAATAGTATTACTGTTAATATCACTATGATGATTCTTTCACTAATCTCAGTCAATAAGAGGTGCATGGGCTTCACATAAATTAAGAAGAATGCAGTCTGAGTAAAAACTTTGCAACTTCGATGTTAGTAGAACACCTTATATGATAGTGTTTTTTTTTTAGCATATCTTATATGATAGCGTTAACTAATAACAGCTCTCTGCATTTACTTGAAAATGCAATGGAGAATTTGGAAGTCCTAATATTTAATAACAGGATTTTAGGACACCTGAATCACAGCCTTCATACTCCCTCTGCTAAAGCAATGTCAGACACATAATCAATGAACTTGTCTTGTGAAACAAGATAAGGTCTGATTATAATCAGGCAAATTACTTTTAAATTCTCTTAAGCTAGGTTTGCATCCTATGTTATATAAGCACTCTGGTACGCATAGCGCCGTGAAGGTCTTGAACTTCTGATATTTTTTTTTGCCATTGTTTTTTGACCTACAAGAGGATTTGTGTAGTTATTTGTAGGAATCAGTTTCTTCTATGCTTTAACTCCATTGATCACCACTAACTACTTGAGTACTTTTAACTGCCCATTTGATTAGATTAGCAACTTTTAGTCAATTGCTTGGCTGATGTTACTAGCTAAAAATCTAATCAATACACGGAATAATCATCCTGACATAGTGGTCTTTGAGAGCATGGCTATTGGTTGACGAAACCCTCCAGCTTCAAGATCTGGCTAGCCTAGGTTATCTTTCCCTCGTAAAATCTTGTGTGGGCTATCTTGAGCCAAGTTCAGCTTGTATGCGTAATGCTGGACTAAGTTGTAACCCTGAGCTTTAATCCATCTGATTATTTGCATAAGAAGATCAAACTGTCCAGGAGATTGATGAAGTTAGAATTGAGAAGTTAAAAGCTAAGGCAAAGGCCTGAATTTGATCACATCAATACAAGGAGATGACACATGAGGAAACAAAGACATAATGTGTGAGGTATGATTTGAGGTTATACTACATTACGAAGACGTTCCAACTTTAAAACCATTGCATGGCAGTGCTGCATTCTAGGAGAGAATTAAGCATGTGGTAATGACAAAGAAACAGACTGCAATTATAGCCCATAAGCCTTTCCTCTTTTTGGGGCCTAAGGGAGAGAAAAAGGCAACAACCTCACTTGTCTGCATAAGAAAAGCTGAATGTCTTATGCAGATACTTCTACGTGATCAATATAGGTTTTTAGGTCTTTGTCCAATGCACAACTAGTAAGACCGAAAATAATGGTGTTTGTAGAGTTTTACTGTTTAGTGGTTGATACTTTTATTAGATTACATTACATGCCTTGGTTCTTTGTGCCTTCAAGTTATATGCCAATATAGATCTTGCCTTGGTTCTCTGTGCCTTCAAGTTACATGCCAATATAGATGTAGGCCTTAAGACATGCCAATATAGATGTAGGCCTTTAGACATGCCAATATAGATGTGGGACTGGAGGTTAAGGTTAATGTTAGAGGCCATAATTGATTTCACTAGATTTGTCTCTTGGAATGGTGAGGTAACCAACAACAACAATAACTACTAAATCTTTTATCCCAAATACTTAGGGTAGACTATATGAATAAAAAGAGAATCACGCGGGATCGATCACGTTGATAATCCTTCTTCATTCATTTCTATCAAGTAATATCTCCTCATTTAAACCTCTAGAATTCATATCTTTTCATATCACCTCCATCCATATTTTCTTCAGTCTTCCTCTTGCTCTTTTAACTTGTCCTACGTTGATAAGTTTCTCTCGTCAAATTTGTGCATTTGTAGGTCTACGTTGCATATGACCAAACCATCGTAAGTAATTTTCTCGTATCTTCTCATCAATTGGGATACACCTGCCTTAGCATGAATATCTTCATTTCTCATTTTATCTCTCTTAGAGTTGCTGAATATCTAACGAATCATGTGCATTTCTGTTATACTTATATTCTGTGAATGACTTTTTTTATAGTCCAACATTCTGTGCCATATAATAAAACTAATCTAATAGTATTTCTATAAAAATTTTCCTTCAGTTTTAACGGAATATTACGGTCATATAAAACTCCCGTTGCACTTAAGGGAATGGTGAGGTAAACATTGACATAAAATTCTTAAAACACCTGAAAAAACATATGTTGTGCCCGAGTGCAATGGCTTGGTTCTATGTATATTGCTAGCTTTTTATCTGAATTTCCTATTGGCATGGCTTTTTCTGAAAGCGTGCAGTAGTCTAGGATTGTACTCTATGAGTATTGACATCCCTTCATTGACATTCTTATTTTTGGAGACCTAGCAAGCTAAATTACATGTCTGCTGGCCCATGGCTTGGATGCCAGATTTGAGCTTGTGATCACTCGTTGTCATATTAGTAACTTGGCATAAAAGAAAATACATAATAATTTAATTTTATTATTTACTACTGTACTGAAATTTCACCAAGAGCACAAGTTCAAGCCTGGTTCAGATTTCTCTTTGAACAGCCAAGGGCCTGACCCTTGAGCAGCTGAGCTTACTCTGGAGCCCATAAATTGTTTCCTTCAGTTATTTCTTGAGGCCAGTTTGGCCGGCTAGGATTTTACATTGGTAAAGTGATTCCTTCTGAGCTATAGCTACAATCAAGTTAATAATGTGTTTGTCGAGGTTAATATTGTGCACTTTGTGGTATGAAAGAAATCTTGAGTAGCTTAAGGCATCTTAAGTTGTCAGGTTAAAATTTCTCTTTGAAAGTTGATTTACTTTTTGTGAAACAGAGGAAAGGAGATTAAACTAACTACCACTATGTAGGAACTGAGTGATTAATTTAGAATGATGCTTTTCCTAATCTAGTTTATCTGGTCCTTGTCGGCTACCATGGATCATTTTTATGTCCGTGACATTTCGACATCCATTTTTACGGCATTTTAAAGTACTTACAGGTAAAGTGTTGTCATGTGTGTTGGCTAGCCCATGCAGGAATCTCCTGCCTAGGCACTCTTGCAACCCCAATGCCTAGCTACCTGGCAAACTCGTGCCTTCACAATCTAGCATGCATTCTTGATCGCCTGAACTAGAAATTAGGAGATCTCTGTGGCGTGTATTGGATTTGGATGTCAAAGCATCTTTCTTAAAATAAGTACATAAATTACAGTTAGACGTCATATTTGATGAAGTCTTATGTTTATCCTCTATCTATCTACCAAGGCACTTTTCAAGAGTTTAGATTTGCAGTTTTCATTAGTTACTTCACTATTTTATGTTTCCAACTAATAGATAATAAAGGGATTTAAATGAATAGAAGGCATATCAAGAAGGAAATGTTGAACCTCCTTTTATTTTTAATTAGGGGTTTGAGCATTCATTATTTAAGACATGAAGAGGAGTCAGGTGAATTGAAGCTGCTGTGAAATCCAATATCAATGACAAGGATAGGGAATTGGTGAAACCTTTCAGCAACCTCTTTTGTGCCTTTCTCTTATTCATATCAATAACAAGGATAGGGATTTGGTGAAACCTTACAGCGACCTCTTTTTATGCACTTCCTCTTATTCCTGTCATTCATGCTTAAGCCAAGTTCATACCCTCTCCCCTCTGTTTTCCTATTAGGTAATCAAGAGGTTCAACACCTGGGATCACCTAGCCAGTTTGACGATTTTTCCGGTGGTGTTGGCTATAAATGTTGTCATTGTATTTCACTGGGGGAAGCATGTTCCAGCATTGTTTCATATTCATGTTCTCCAATCTTATTTTTGGACCTTAATGAATATCAGAGTTAAAATAGAATTAGTAATTATTTTGCGAGAGTTTACTTGCATTACAATAAAGAAAACGTGTCATTTCGTGTGTGATCTAGTTATACTGGATCTAAGTTATCCCATATTGTGCATGTGCTATTATACATTTGGCATGGCAAGTTAATTAGGATTACCATGCCAACGATCAGATGTTTATACAACAGGAAAACATTGTTGCTTGGCAATATGCAATTTTTTGCTTTCTTTCTACCCCTAGCTGGAGAACAATCGGACACATCTAGTAATGGTGCTGTAGTATAAAGCACTTCTTAAAGGCGAAAAGAAATGAACAATGCTTATGCGACATGCAGAACTCTGAATGGATCGAAGCTCCATGAAATGAAACAAAGAACTGTGCAGGGTTATCAAGTAAGTGGTGGAAATATGACGCAGAACGGAAGCGGAATTAGGGTTAAGGTTTTGAAAACTAGGGTTTCTAGAGGAATTGGGGAAGAAATAATAGATTGGGGAAACTTTTAGGATTTGGGAATCCGCCCACGCCCACTCTCCACGAATCCACGAGGAAAGATTTTTAACTCAGCGAATTCCACGCCAGAGATTTCTCAAGAATTTTTCTCAAAATATTATTCATATTTTTTTAATTCTCCATACAAACCCATATATATAGGAAACTCTAACAAACCAAATCCTAATAGAATCCAAAATCCTAATAAAATCAGAATTCTAATAAAATTAGAATCCAATCAAATATTCTAAAATCCTAAAAAGATCCAAATCTAATCAAATCTAATCAAATCTATTCCTAAATCAAATTTGATCTCCATCAAAATATTTTGTATATCTTAGAGGAAATGTATAATTTAGATGTATGTATATACAAGTGCACTAAAAAGAATGGTACACATTCAATCTTGTTCCTAACCCTTTATTTATGGAACAAATGTTATTTCTTTAATTTTTTTTATCGAAGAAACTTGTAGCCTCCATTCAGTGCATCTCTTATCATTATTACGATAGTTCTGATAATTTATTTCTTTTATTGTCATCTATTGCAGTAATTCTTATTTTATTATATGTATGAGTGCACTTTCAATAGCAGTTTAGCTTTTTAGTAGCTGTTTGCATCTGGTATCTCAAAAAGCTACTTAATTGCAGTAGGAAGAGGAAGAGCTCTCCCTTCTGGGTTTATTGACTTGACGTATTTTTCCAAGAAATGGAACATGTTTGGGCTAACAATTGCAGTACCCTTACTATTTGTTTTGTCCCTTATTTGATAAAATATCTCCAACAAGATGCCAAAGTAAAACGATCCTCTTCTGGGAGAGAGGAAAAGAAACCTTTTCATTATTTCCGCAGACTTCGGCTTCGTTAATGAAGTGCTAAACGGAGATGAAAAAATAGTTGTACTTGATTTGGGCTGTAAAGAAGTTCTGTCTATGCAAAATTTGCACTAAAACTTGGCATACTAACTGGGTTCCATCCAATTCATTTCATGTCGCTGACCCTGAGAACTCAGATAAAGCTTGTTGTTCTGAATTAGATAGGGTTACCAAATCATAAACAGCCCTATAGTTAAACTTCTTCCACAACATCTTAAGTGTTAGATGTAGGTTATAAATCTCAAACATAGAACCTTAATATGATAAATGAATAATTTCTATCTTAATTAGAATGTTGTGCTGGTTATTTGTAGTTTATGCATATTTATTATAGTTTTTGGTTGCACTTCTTCTCGTAAAGAACTTTAGCTTGTTTGTTTCTGGGTTGTTGTTGATCTTCTTGGGTCGTTTTGGTTATAAATGAACCATATGTCTTGTTTGGGCTTCTCTTCCCGACACACTCTTTTCTTTAAGCTCTAGGATACACGTACAGATGGTCATGTAACTGATTATATATGTATGTTTTTAGAGCAATGCAATCAGGCTGAGGCTTTCCAGTCTGAGACCCCATCCGCTCCCGCAAAAAAAAGAGAGAAAAAAGGAAGTTCATAACCTCTTTAGGACAAGAAGCTTTAGAGTTTTAGCTGTGAACCAAATATTCCATTTCCTGACCTGACTGAGTTGTATTGGCAGCCTTTTCACCTTATATTCCATGACAGTGCTTAGTTCATAGTTAATCGTCAGTTCATTCTTGAAACTGCCACTTTATGTTCAATTGCAGTCACTTGTATCAACTTGTAATTATATTCACGTGTTCCGATTTGGTATTTATGTGCTGATATCCCTCTTTGTTTCCTCCTTGGGCAGAAATCGGGTGAACCCAGCAAATGATGCGGTCTCTATATCCATGCTTGATGGTCCACTTTGTGTGTATAAATGTGTGACCTGAAGAATAAATAGTGTGAACTCAACTCTTTAAGCTGAGACAAACTTTTATGCATCCACAAGACTATTTGCTACTTATGTGAAGTTGTGCAACTCTTGTTAGCATGCCTTTTGTTGTTGGGCCTGGTTTAGGTGCCATGCTGCTTTAAGCTTGTATCTTGATGTTGATCCTGAGCTCTTTCAATTGGGCAAGCAACTTTTTTCAAGGAAATGCAACTTTTCTTAACATCAATCGAAAGGTAATTCTTTGTCAATGCTCTTATTCTTAGTTTGAAATTCAAGAAAATTTTGATGCCCTGATAATTGGTATTCTTGGTATAAAATTCATGCTGATGCAAAACTCAACAAGTATATTTATTCTACAATACTCTTGAATGTTTTTGTTAGTTGGGAATGTTTAATATTATTATTATTATTTTCATCATTCATTTGGATAAAACAGCGTTCATTTATTTCAATTATTTATTTATTTTTACCTATTTCTTTTAACCGTTGAGAAAATGGGAGGGCCGAGTATTATGGTCTGTTGTTTCCTAAACCGTGGCCTACTCTTTCTCCTCTCAGCCCTTTATAATAGTTAAAGAGGTTGGTTCTTGATTCCTTTCCTCTTGCAATTAAACCAACAAAAGATTGAAGTAAAAAAAAAAAAAAAAAAAAAAAGTGAAGTTATGGCATCAATTGAAGGACCGGTCGACGGAGATTCATTTCCGGCGGTGAATGCCACCAGAGAGTTGAACCTTGGAGTCCCCGAAGAGTTCCCGGTGGACCCCATCTCGGCTGATGTCGAAAAGGCCAAGCAGGTATATTGCATTTTGTTCAATTATCTTCGCTTTTCACAAGAATTTCTTGCCTATTTTATATTGTGTTCAATAGGAATTTCCTCAAATATTTATTTCCCGATTCAATGATTTATACTTTATATATTGCTGGTTTTAACAAAACTAACCACGGCTTTTTTTTTTTCAATTTAAAAATCATTTATCTACGAATCTGTTTTCTAATGTTAATTTCTTCTTTCAATAATTAATCATTGCTGAAAATAAAAAGGGTATTTTTCAATATGTATTTAAGGAGGAAGCGGAGGCGAAGGCAAGGGCGAGGGCCAAGGCTGCCGAAGAGGCTGAGAAATCTGAGTGCTGCCTTGGCAGCACATTGACGTCGTCCCTCACTATTGTTGCAGTGGTTGCAGCTGCCATTGGTGTCGCTTACATTGTTAGCAAGAAGTTGAAACACATTTGAGATTGAAGAAATGGGGAGATGGGATACCAAGAAATCAGGGAGAAATCATTTTATTTGTTTGCTTTTAAATTTCTTCCCTTTTTTTTTTTTTTTTTCTTTTTACCAATATGACTATTTTTAGTTGTCATGAGACATAATCCTTATGTTTCTTAGAATAAATTTGCATGATGTAACATTTAAACATATCCTTGTGTAAGAGAAGGTTTTAACGCAAGCATCTCTACCAACTGAAGCAGAACCGGCTACTAAACAATAAGTCATACCTTTACTTAATTTTTAGGGGTATTTACAGATCAGTCCCTTAAATCTTTATAAATTATAATTTAGTCTCTCAAATCTTCATATTTAGAATTTAGTTTCTCAAATCCTTTAAATTACTACAATTTAGTCCTTCAGTTTATATTTTGGTCCGATTTTTCCATTTTACCTCTAATTTCCTTTACTTAATTCCCCTCCCCTCTTTCCTGTCTCTTTTTAGTTCTTCTCTTCTCTCTTTATTTATTTATTGGGTTCTCGTTTTTTATATTGAGACCAAATATATTATTCTCTACTAAATGTATTAAACCTAAAAATGAATTTATCTAATATAGAGTGGGAGAACCCAATAAATGAATTTATATTGAGACTTAGAGTGGGAGAACCCAATAAATGAATTTATATTGAGACTTAAAGATTTAATACATTTAGTGGAGAATAATATATTTGGTTTCAATATAGAGAGGGAGAACCAATAAATGAATAGAAAGAGAAGAGAAAAATAAGGGAGAACCAATAAGAACTAAGAAGAGAAGGGAAAGAAGGAAGAAGAATTAAGTGACGTAAATTAGGGGTAAAACGGAAAAATTGGGACAAAATATAAACTGAGGACTAAATTGTAGTAACTTAAAGGATTTAGGGACTAAATCTTAAGTATGAAGATTTATGTGACTAAATTATAATTTATAAAGATTTAAAGGACAGATCTATAAAAATCCCTAATTTTTAATTGAGGTACTGAGTAGTGCTTTCTAGTGCATTTACATTATCTTATGAATTTAAAGGCATTCGGCTAACGTTTTTTCAAAATCGGTTATATACTTTGTTAAGAGATAATTCTTAACCCACGTATATTGGTGGGTTAGTAAACTCTCATTTAGATAAGGTTTAGATACTAACATGGCTTATTTACTCATTTAGTAAAAGACCATTGAGAGTAGATTTAACCTATTATCAAACAAAGGCATATATTTATAGTGAAAGTGTTCAACTATTGGAATTTCTCATCTCAAGCCATTCTAAAGACAGCCACTCCCAAAACAAGATAGATTAAGATCATGAACCATAAAAGAGCAGGAATCCAATAATAGAAGCAGTCAACTATAAAGTTATTAGAATTTGAAGAGAAAAGGAATCAAAATGTACAACTCATATTAATAATAGCACCGAATTCTGCTGAAAAGATGAGGTCAGGCATCATAACCTCATGAGAAGCCAAAGGATAATCAAAACTCAAATATTCTACTAAAAAGATCTAGGCCCAAGCATGCTGGCAACAGGATCAACACATAAAACAATCAACTGAAGAATCATATCAACTGTATCAACAACTCTTGTGTAGGATACCTAGCAGAAGAGTACAAACAGAGAGCCCCCTTAGAAGCACACAACAGAAAAGTTCATTATTACCACAATATGTACTGTAGAGGACAGCGATGAAGATTTACTTACTAGAAAGAAGTAGAGCCTTAGAACAGCTTGCTATTTAGGAAGAAGGGAATTTTCTTACATTATATTTTAATCTAGTTTTTTTATTGTTGTTGTACTAAGAACTAATGGTTGTATTGAAGACCAACTTCGGTCTATGTACTTGCTCTATATTCTGTTAAGTTTTCGTTAATGGAACATGAGGGGAATACCCACCGCTTGCTTAAAAAAAAAAAAAAAAAAAAAAAAAAATTCTGTATCAACAACTCCTTATTTGAGGAGAATGAAACAGCCTACATAATAATCATCTTCCAATTTTTCATGTGATTCAAGCCAATTACAGATGGCAAACTTCTGGTACAACGGCATTAAGCTTTGTCAAAAATTTTTACCAGGGCACTGTATAAATGTTGATCATAAGCTTATCACAATAAATGCATTCGTACTAAATCTGACTCCTGCAAAAGATGTAAACTCAAGAGTGCCTAAATCTGCAGTGGATATTAGGATTCAATATTCACATGATAGTGAGAAAAGAGTCTAGAAGTCCTTGCATTGAAGAGTTTGAAAGTTGAAAAAACTATGAATCGAGAGAGAATGAAGAATAACTTTGTATTTTGAGATGTTTATAAAACGTTACAATGGTCATTTTTTTATAGATGAAGGAGGCGAATATAAAAAGTAAAGGCAGGAGAATATATAATTTAATTCTAATTGCATATAATCCTAAATCAATATAATCAGTTTAATTAGAAATATTTGATAAATAAACTAATTTAGAAAGATATCTTTAGATATGCTAATGAAGGGGTGCCTTGGCGCAAAAGTAAAGGTTGTCGCTATGTGACCTAGAGGTCACGGGTTCGACTTGCAGGAAAAAAAAAGTAAGGTAAGGCTGGTTATTGCAACAGGTAGACTCATGCTAACAAGAGGATGGTCCCAAGCTCGATTGATTTCCAACGATGTCATTCAAAGAATTTAACTTAGGTAACTAATCACGCTATGGTATTATATATATATATATATATATATATATATATATATATATATATATATATATATATATATATATATATATATATATATATATATATAT
The DNA here is from genome assembly GCA_036321105.1 of Dracaena cambodiana. NCBI lineage: Eukaryota > Viridiplantae > Streptophyta > Magnoliopsida > Asparagales > Asparagaceae > Dracaena > Dracaena cambodiana. Next base: position 15,474,029 of record JAYEPQ010000002.1, on the reverse strand, counting down.
ATATATATATATATATATATATATATAAAGAGAAAACAAATAAAATTATTATACGTGATACCACTTAAATGGTGATTAAGATAATTCTTTTATTTATTAACTTGAGTGGCGCCACGTATAATAATTTTATTGGGCTACCTAAGTGACAGTGAAAGAACTCCCTTCACCGCCGGTGAATTTCCAGTTTTCTCATATATAAAAGGTGTTTGTTATGTATGAATGGTAGAAAATATCTACTCATTAAATTCAAAAGTCATATATGTTGGAAGGCTTGTAATGCTTAAGAAATTTTTTGTACCATGTCATGAGGTCATGCAAGAAATAAAAATTATTTCATTTTATTCTCTCATATTCTAAGCATTTTTATTTTTCATTTTCAAAATATTCAACTACTCGTTTGCCTTAATATTTTAATCTATTTGTAAATGAATGAGTTGATATCTATGTTATACACAATTTAATTGTTATGTCTACACAAAGTGAGAGTCTTTTCTCTATCTTGAGAAATTACTCTCAAGCTATGCTTCTTCCTTTTCCATTCATTAGATCAATTCGTAATTGTCCTTTCAAATAGTATTACATAAAAAAAAAAAAAAATCAATTATAGAAACTAATTCAATTAGATAAGCTCTTCATAGACAAACTTGGAATTTGCGACTTGAAATAAAATCGGTTCGAGATCATGCGATCCCTATCATGTAAGAAGGGTTGTTGCACAACATGTACTTTTAAGTGATTGTTCCCTATCTCCTATATCTATCTATATGAACAAGAAATCATATAAGGATGGAGATTTTTATTCGTACAATTGATACTTTGGACTCGAAAGGAGCATGGGAAATTAATGCTCGTTCTTTATTTCTTAAGTTGTTCTATCGGATCGAACGCTCAAGATCTTTGGTATTTACTCAAATCTAGTGAAAAAATTGGGTCATTTCTTATGAATTCATTAAGAATAATTTTGATCTAGTTCAGGATCTATTACAAGTAGAAGATGCTCTGGTAGTATCCTCGCAAAGAGAAAAAAGATAAACGAAACTTGGACAAGAATAAAGACGTAACAAGCATTAATATATACAAATAATTTTCAATATTTATATGCAAATCCCTTGTGAATTTAGCATATCCCCTTCACATACACTTGCACCTAAAAAAAAAAGAGAGAAGAAGACTTGATAGTGTACTACAAAAAAAGAAAAAAAAAAATTATTTGCCTGAACAGCCTAAAGTAGCTCTAAGCAAACTACAATAACTAACAATAGGAAAAATAAGGGCACCCAACATCCATTAGAAACTAAGTCTCTCCCAAAAAAAATACAAAGTATTAACCAAAAAAATGCATTAATATTCGAGTAGTTAATAAGAAAACAAATCACCCTATCTCAAATATGGCAAGTTTCTTTTAATTACTTTCAATATTTGTACTTATATTTCCAAACAGTTGATGAGTTTTATCTTTGATTAAGGAATGATACCTACAATAAATTTTGCATAGAGACCCATAGACTCGTCTATTACCATCCCTACTCCTATGTAGCCTCCTTGTGGGAATGCAAGATAAAAGAAGTAGACCATGGTGATGAGTTCTGTTAACGAGAGAATGTTATTCAGGTATTGTGTCGTGTTTAGATCTTGCATCTACAATTTTTAAAGGAAGGTGACAATATGAAGATATAGTCGCACAACTATCAATAAGCTTCAACTTTATGCTCTATAGAAAATGTCCTTTAAACTTTTCCTCTCAAATAAATATCTTTTAAATCTTTTTTAGAGGAAAATGTTCCTTAAAAATCTAGGATTGAAAATTACACGGAAAATTTACCACGAGTAATCAATATGCTATTAATATTCTTATACGGTGCCAAAGTTCAACAATGGATATTAAAGAATTTGACAGACACTAATCTATATTTTAGTTTCATTTATTGTTTCAATCAAAATAGCCTCACATATGGAGCCAAATGCTCTATCAAAGTTTTGGCAAAATTTCCACTAGCCATCAACATGACATCAAAGTTATAGGCCTAGCAAAAAGATACTATCAATAAGAGTTAAATTGTATAAAGAATTTCGCAGATAAGATAAACCTGCATTATTTTGTATAAACTTATGATACCAAAATAAAAGAAAGACTTCAAGATGTGGAAAGATGGATGGTTATATATGCTATTGATTCAACTACAGTGTATAAATATTAGTCAAAAACCAATTTCGGATCATTATTAATTTTTATTTATTTTAAATAAAAAGTAAATATACAAGTGATCTTAAATATTTTTAAAATATTTTACGAGTATGTTGAGTCATTTGACATAAGCAATATGGGAAATGTAAGCAACTAAGTATCGTAGTACGTTTCATCAGTGTAACGTAAAAAGGTGATCTGTCGTGATATTATACTAATGAACCAATATTGAGATAACATCTTTCTATTTACTAAACGAAAAGAAGAGAGAAAACTTCCAATTTAGAAAACAAAATAATCCCAAAAAAAGATAAAATTAGGACATGGCTTCCCTAATTTTAGAGATTTTTCAAATATATACAAAATATAAATTTCAAAATATACAACGTGCTTAATAGCTACTAGTTTAAAAAAAATAAAATTTTATAATAAAAAAATGTCTAACTATCACCTAAAAAATAAGAAACTACCCTTATGATAGGACATGCATAAGGAGGATTATTTTTTAAAAGAAATAAATATTTTTTATCAAGTGCTCATTTTTTTTTTATCTCAATAATAAAAACAAAATAAAATAAATTTAATGCTACTCAAATTATTGCCATGAAATTTAGTTATATAGTTATAAAATTACAACTATTTTTGATACCAGATTTTAAATTTGCAGCGTACATGCAAGAAATGAAAAAAAAAAGAGAGAGAGAGATGGCTTATTTCTACACCTTTACCCTCCTTGTCAAAGTAATTTAAAGATCTCAACTTAAAAAAAAAAAAAAAGAAGGTGAAAACAGAATTCATCTCTTCTTTAATTTTCTCTCTTCAATAATTTTGAATATAAAAAATTTATTTCAGTTATGAATATTTAAAAAAAAAATTCTGATTGGTTAGGTTTTGAATTCAAGTGACATATAGGAGTTCAAAACAGTAGACCATTTTATACGAATATCAAATTTGCATAATCAAAATCGATGTCCAAATATTACCCAAAAAAAAAAAGATAATAAGAATTTTACCTTCTCCATAATAAATACCTCAAAATTTTACCAAGTATTGCGCGGATTTCTTACTTTTGTCACACTAAAAGGGGCAAAATCTGCTGAAATAATTATTTATCAAGTGCATCACATAAATTGCCAGCATAATTTTTGCATGGGCCATCCCCATTAACACCGCAAGAATTCATTTCGCAGGCCAGGAAATTGTCTTTCAAATCAAATGACCATAATATCCTCTCTGTTTAGAGCTCACAAATTAGGATTTTATTTGTGCGCTTAGTTTTGAAGAAGGAAAACGGGAGAGAGATGAATTGATGAAACCAGGGATATCATATAAAAGAAAGAAAAAAAAGTAATTTTAAGCTTAATAGAAGAGAGAGAGGGAAGGAATAATTGCTTTATTCTGGTAGTTGTAAGAAAAGACGCAAAGGTATAATGAGAAAAATAGGCTAAAAAGTTAGTAATCTTAACACAGATGAGTTAGGTGAGTAAATCGGAGTAAACTTAAAAGTTTTGGAAGACTAATATCGAAAATCAAATATCTAAGGGATCAATATCAAAACATCAATAATTTAAGAGATCGATATGAAAAAAAAAATTCCTAAAAAAGCCCTCTTGTATGTAATTTTTATGTCAATAAATTGGGAAATTCTATTTGCACACGGCATTTTACTCTTTTGAAACTTATAAATAATTAAAAATTTGTCATTATTTTTTTTAGACTAAATTATCCTTATAAATTCCAAACTAAGATTTCTTATAATTTGGTACTACTACTCATTATTTTCCTCTTTTATTTTCTCTCTAAAACCCTAAATAATTTTTTTTGTATTTAATAAAAACACATCTCCTACAAAATCATCGATTTAATTTCTTAACCCTTTAAAATCTTTTATATTAACGTTCCTGAAAAAATTAGAAGAATTTTAAATTCTTTAATTTCACTGTGACAAGTGAAATTTGGAGTTTGAGTTTTCTTATGCAAATGGAAAAATCTTATGCAAATGGAAAAATCTAACATGCAATTAGTGTCAGATGACAAATCTAAGGTACGATTTGAAATGTTTTTTAGGTTTTATGCATATTTGTTTGAAATTTATCGTTAATTAGCTTTCTTTTGTGGAGAGACTTCGCTTGCTGGTCGGGTATTAATACTCGACCAGCACGTTAATACCCGACCAGCACGTTTCTTGGTTGTGTATTAATATCCGACCAAAATATTTTTTGCTCTTAAACTAACATCCGACTCAAACAAAAATGGATAAAAATAGGATCGGACGGATGAGGAGTTAGAGAAAAGGAAGAGGGGTATTTTTGGAAAAAATTTGGACGGAAAGAGTAAAATGGTAATATTTCAAAATAGGAGTTTGGTGTAAATATTAAATAGGACGCCAAGAGTAAAATGCCGTGCGCAAATAGAATTTTCCCAATAAATTCGGAAAATTCTATTTGTGCACGACATTTTACTTGGCGCCATGTTTACTCTTTACACCAAACTCCTATTTTGAAATACTATCGTTTTACTTTTTACGTCCAAATTTTTTTCCAAAAATACCCCTCCTCCTTTTCTCTAACTCCTCACCTCGTTCGATCTCATCTTTATCCATTTTTATTTGAATCGGATGTTAATTTAAGAGTAAAAAAATATTTTGATCGGATAAAAATATTTTGGTCGGGTATTAATATCCAACCAAGAAACGTGCTGGTCGGGTATTAATACCCAACTAGCAAACGAAATCTCCCCCACAAAAGAAAACTAATTAACGATAAATTTCAAACAAATATGCATAAAGCCTAAGAATAATTTTCAAATCATATATTAGATTTGTCCTCTGACACCAATTGTATGTTGAAATTTTCCATTTGCAAGAAAACTCAGACTCAAAATCTAAATTTCACTTGTCACAGTGAAATTGAAGAATTTAAAATTCTTCTAATCTTTTCAGAAACGTTAATGTAAAAAATTTTAAGGGTTCAAGAAATCAAATCGATGATTTTATAGGATATGCGTTTTTATTAAATACCAAAAAAATTATTTAGAATTTTAGAGAAAAAATAGAGGAGAAAGACGATAGAGTCGTAGTTCCAAATTTTAAGAAGTTTTAATTTGGGATTTATAAGGGTAATTTAGTTCAAAAAAATAATAGCAAACTTGTAACTATTTATAAGTTTCAGAACCGTACGTCAAGAGTAAAATGCCGTGTGCAAATAGAATTTCCCAATAAATTCGGAGGGGATTAGCAAGTGTCAATTACATTTCTCTCCTAATCAGTCAGCGTACCCGAATAAACTTGATGCTGTCGGATAAGCCCAAAACTTGTTTTTTTTTTTAACAATATTCACTTGCCAAAAAAAAAAAAATTTGGAGAGCATCACCTCTAAATTCTCCATTTTACAACTCCGATCTTCTTAAATTTTTAATTTTTATTATAAATATTGTGATTATGAAAAATAAATGGCTTTGAGACTGTTTGTTTCTGAACTTTGTGGCTCATATATTTAGAAAATAGATTTACGCCGGTAAACAATACTTAACCAAATACTTATTTTTTTATTTGCTTCATAAAAAGGTAGAGATTTGAAATATAATGTTAAATATTTTCTAAATTCACGAGGCAAACTGCACTTAATGATTATCTAAACATGATAGCTAAAAATCAAAGATAAAACTCAGCTTTTGGATGTTATTTCTTTTGAAAATTGCACCCTCGCCAAAAGTGATACGGATGCATGCATCTACTTTATTTTTTATAATAATATAACATGGTTGTTTCACTGTTCTTGAATTGCATAAAAAATTATTAGAAATATTGTTTTGTAATATCATAAAATTGCATAGGAGGAGCATGAGAAACAAAAATAAAACATCTATACTATTATTGTGATCATAAATTTAAGGTGATTAACAACATTTTTTTTTTTTTTTGAGGCTAGGGGCTCCACCCGCTCTCAACCAAAATGCTTTGTTTCTTGCACTTCTATGGTTTTTTTTACTGCTTGACCTCCAAATAACTTCGTTCTTTCAAGTGTGGATGTTTGGAGCAGCCCCCTATTTCAGGCTTGTCTATTGCTAATGGCATCTTAACGTATCCTTGTTGTGATCCAAAATTTTTAATTGATAAATAGGTTACGACAAGCATAAGCGAAAAATTCTTATTGTCTAGTCTTTCATCTTTACTAATAAGATGTCACGTACATAAATTATAACTTTAGTGTTGGTAAACGCTGCTGCATAAATGCATATCTCTGAATTACTTCACTTTAATCCTTCCTATTCTCTTTCTCTTCTTTTTGGATTTCCCTCTCCATTCTTCTCTTCTCTCTATCTTCCCTGGATTCTCCTGAATTACTTCACTTTAGAGATTAACTAGGAGGAGAGAGAGAGGAGAAAAATAGAGAGGGAAACCCAATAAAAAGAGAAAGAGAGGAGGAAGAGGAAAATAAGAGCTAAAGTGAAGTAATTCAGGGTATAACAGGAATTTCGGGCCAAAAAAATGGATGGAGACTAAATTGCGGTAACTTAAAGAATTTAGGGATTAAATTATAAATATGAAGACTTAGAGGACTAAATTCTAAATTTTAAAGATGCAAGGGACAGAAACGTAAGAACCCAATATTTAATGGCAAACTCGAAATAAAAATGAACTTTTTAAAGAATGCTTGCGCAGTGAAAGGAGGCATTTTGAACAACTCATTAGGGGAGCTTCCATAGGAGCACACCAGTTTTCATCGTGTGCCCACTAAGGCGGTCCGGACCGGGTTCACTAGGAAAAATGGTGTGCGCCTTTGGAGACTCCCATTTAATACCCCGAGCCCAGACCTCTCTGATATTTCTCCTTTACCCTCTCCCTCTCCCTCTCCCTCTCTCGATCCCGCAGACCCGCCTCTTGACTCTCGTCTGTCGATCTCGCTGACTCTCGCCTCCTCTCTCGGACCTGCGCAAGCCTCGTTTCTCAATTTAGCGAGATTGAGGTAATGATTCTTTTTTCGTTTTCTCTAATTACCTTATTTTGTTCCATTTAGGGCTTTAAAAATGTTAGCTTCTCATCCGAAATTGCAATTTCTTTTCATGATCGGAGTAAGTCTCTAGTTTATCTGTTGAAACTAGGGTTTTCTCTAAGGTATTCAATTCAAATTATGGTCTTGCCTTGGAAACTTCGCCCTATCTCGTTTCGAATCACAACTACGATTTCTCTCCTCATAATTCTTTATTTCTTTGTTTGTCTTCGTTGATCAAAAATTAGAATTTCCACCGCCCCAATGGGATTATGATCTAGCAGCCAAGATCTAGGGAAGCCAGCATTCAGAGAGCTGGTAGTTTGCTGCAGAATCAACTATACATATTGAAGTTATTTTACAGCTAATTATCTGATGCATGTTGTTTAAATTCTAAACCAGGGTTTGGGATTGATTGCTTCTTTCGACGACGACAACAACAACAACAACTAAGCCTTTTAACCCAAGTATTTGGGGTAGGCTACATGAACCAAAAAAAGAATCACGCCGATCACTTTGATAGTCCTTCTCCATTCATTTCTATCGAGTAACATCTCCTCATTTAAACCTCTAAAATCCATATCTTTTTGTATCACCTTCATCTATATTTTCTTCGGTCTTCCTTTCGTTTTTTTAACTTGTCCTACATTGATAAGCTTCCCTCGTCGAACTGGTGCATTTGTAGGCTTACGTTGCACATGACCAAACCATCATAAGCGATTTTCTCGCATCTTTTCATCAATGGGAGTTACACCTATCTTAGCACGAATGTCTTGATTTCTTACTTTATCTGTCCCATCGCATATCCAGCGGAGTATGCGCATCTCTGCTACACTTATATTCTGTGAATGACATTTCTTTACAGCCCAACATTCCGTGCCATATAATAAAGCTGGCCTAATAGCAGTCCTATAAAAATTTCCCTTCAATCTTAACTGAATGTTACGGTTGCATAAAACTCCCGTTGCTCTCCTCCATTTCAACCAGCCAATTTGTATCTTATGGTTAACATCATTATCGATCTCTCCATCATTCTGAATAATAGAATCCAAATATCTAAACTGACTGCTCATTTGTATCTCTTTCCCATCCAGTTTTACAGCATTATAGTTTATGGTCTGTCGTTTACTAAATTTACACTCCATATACTCTGTTTTAGATCTATTCAATCTAAAATCTCTAGATTTTAATGTACGCCTTCGTAGCTCTAACTTGGCATTTATTCCTGCTCTTGTCTCATCAACTAAGATAATATCATTAGCAAATAGCATACATCACGGTATCTCATCCTGAATAGCTCTAGTAAGCTCATCCATTGCTATATTAAATAAGAATGGGCCCAGTGCAGATCCTTGATGTAATCCAATTGTGATAGAAAAATCACTTGTTAAACCACCACATATTCTGACATTGGCCACTACTCCATCATACATGTCCTTAATTATATCGATATACTTGATGGGGACTCTTTTCTTCATTAATGTCCACCAAAGTATCTCTCATTGTACCTTATCATAGGTTTTCTCTAAGTCAATGAATACCATAGTTAAATCTCTATTTCTCTTTCGGAATCGCTCTATAAGTTGACGAAGTAAATGAATAATTTCTGTCGTCGATCGCCCCGGCATAAATTCAAACTGGTTTTCTAATATTTTAACAGTTTGTCGCAATCTATGTACAATTATCCTTTCCCAAAGCTTCATAGTGTGACATATGAGTTTTATTTCCCGATAATTAGAACAACTCTGAATATCACCCTTGTTCTTATACAGAGGTATTAGAGTACTCTTCCTCCATTCATTTAGTATTTTCTTAATTTGTCAAATCTTGTTAAAAAGATCTGTCAATCATCTCACATCAATCCCTCTTAAATATCTCCACATCTCTATAGGAATCTCATCTTGACCAACAGTTTTTCTTGATTTCATCCTCTTCAAACCCTTTTTTATTTCAGACTTTTTGATTCTGCGCATAAAGTTACGATTCATATTCTCACATTGAATAGAAAGATCTTCCAAATCTTGAGTAAAACTACCATTATATAATCTATCAAAATAATCTTTCCATCTTTCTTTAATTTTTTTGTCTCGAACTAGAACCGTTTTATCATCATTTTTAATACACTTTACAGTATATAAGTCTCTAGACTTTCTCTCTCTTATTCGAGCAATTCTATATTTTTTTTCTGCCTCTTTATTATCCAACTTCTTATACACTTGTTTATATAATTTAGTTTTTGCATCCCGAACAACTTTCTTATCCTCATTCTTCACTAGTTTGTACTTCTCAAAACTTATTCCATCATTATTATTATTTTTCTTCAAATTTCTATAAAGGTCTCGCTTGATCTTAATTGCATTTTTTAGCTTTTCATTCCACCATGATGTATTCTTACATAGTGGAGCACCGTCTCTCGACTCACCAAATATATTTTTAGCTATTCTTTTAATGCAGCTACCCATTTTGTTCCAGTTATATTAGAATCATTATGCTCCCTCCAATCTGCTTCTTGTATTACTTTATCGACAAAAACTTTTTGATTACCTTCTAATCGTCACCACTTAATCTTAGAATCTAATTTTTACTTAATCTTTCTAAGTCTCTTTCTAATCTGAATATCTAAAACTAAGAGTTTATGTTTGATAACTACACTCTCATCTGGCACTACCTTACAATCAATACAACTAGCTCTATCTACCCTCTTAGTTAAAACTATTTGACTTGCATTTGATCCACTTTTAAAAGTAATCAAGTGAGAAACTCTCTTTTTAAACCAAGTATTCACTAAAATCAAATCATAAGACAAAACAAAATTTAGAATTGAATTACATATTTCATTTCTTTCTCCAAAACCAAATCTTCCATGTACACTATCAAACCCATTACGACTAGTTCTTATATGCTGAGATCACCACCAATAAATAGTTTTTTCCTAACGGGTATTTTTTATACTATCTCATCTAGATCCTCCCAAAATTGATATTTACTAGATTCATCAAGTCCTACTTGTTGTGCATAGGTACTAATGATATTAAAAATCTCTCTATTTAAAATAAGTTTAACTAATAAAATTCTATCATCCTTCCTCCTAACCTCCATTACATTTCCAAATAATTGCTTATCTATAATTACATCTACCCCATTACGATTTCTATCTCTATCCGTATACCAAAATTTATAACCCCAAAACTCTATGACTTTAGCTTTCTCAGCTACCCACTTAGTATCCTGCACGCACAAAATATTAACTCCCCTTCTAATCATAATATCAACTAACTCTGCTAATCTATTTGTAAGGGAACCTATATTCCACGATACCAACCGAAATTTTTATTTATATTTATGAGCTAACTTTTTTACTCCCACTCGCTCATTAAGATGTTGGAACTCTCTTATATTTGACAACACATCTGAGTGTCGACGTGGCGCGTCACTTCTGGGCATCGACCTAGCAACTCTCACACATTTTTCACTACACCCTGGTTCCAATGGAGCGCGTCGGTCAGTAAGAAATGCCCCAACGAAATTTATATTTTGGCTCATGTTATAGGATGTGACAATGTTTTACGCAGGCTATCACCGGCCTATCACAACCCTCCTCTTTTATCCTGCCTTAGGATAGGCAGTGAAAAGATAAATCTTTAAGCACAGCACTGGCGGAGTTATTGATTGCTTTCGAAAATGGTTTAAATTGAAGCAATAACTGTTAGGTGTCTAACTGTTTGAGGCTTTGAATTAAAAGTCTGAACTAAATTCTTTGTCAATAATCTCCTGTCCTCTATCGTTTAGTGAAAGTATGGATTGTCGTGGGGAGCATGACCGATGTTTTAATTTTGGAGTGTGTGTTGACAAACAAATAAATACTGCAGTGATCGCCGCACATCAACACACAAAAATTTCTAAAATTAGTATTTTTTTTTGTTGAGTTATTGCTGAAAAAATTATTTTTTTGCTGAAAGTTTTTTTTCCCTGAAACTAGTGTAATATGAAAAAAATGTATTGTTGATGAAGTGTATTGTACTAATATAAAATATTAATAATTTTTGCACAAATCTTCTGTAATGCGTTTAACCACAGTGTTCTAGAACATTGCTTAATTCCCTAAATTTGAAAATCCTAACACTACTATCTTCTATCTAGGAAATGGATCTCTTGGACGGGAACTTCGATCTCAAGGAGATTCAACAGCTTGAAGGGCACACCGATAGGGTTTGGAGCCTCGCTTGGAATCCGGTGACTGGAGCTGGAGGGGTTCCGGCGATGCTGGCCTCTTGCAGCGGAGATAAGACTGTGAGGATCTGGGAGCAGAGACCCTCTGGCTCTTGGGTTTGCAAGGTTTGATTTTTTTCTCTAATTTTCCTTCTTTTTTTTTTTAATTCTGTACTTTGGTGATAGTAATTAAATTTTGATTACCAAAGTAGATAACAGTTCTGTTTCAAAAGTTTGAATCCTTGACTAAAACTATGAAAAGTTTAAATGGTTTGCTATCATAAATTAAGATTTTATCTCAAATCCAGTCAATAAAGATATTGATTGGGCATGTTACTATCATGAAAAATTATCAAAATTTGATGGCAGAAGATGCTAGAATAATATCAAACATGATAACCATACCAATAAAACTATAACAATCTTTGCTCGTTCGGATTCATTCTCATATTTAGAAAATGTAGATATTCAACAACATATATTCTGCATAAATTCAAGAAAGAGTCCATTAAAATTGTGCAAAACTCATGTGTACTTTTAGTTAATATGTAACATCTAATTTCTTTTTCTTTTTCTTTATATATATATATATATATATATATATATATGTATGTATGTATGTATGTATGTATGTATGTATCATGTATGAATGTTATAGCTCGAAGCTTAAGCTACAAATAAACAAAAAAAAAATTCTTAGCTGCAAAAACAAATGTGCTTCATTTGGGAGAATCTTCCAATGCTTAACAGTGTCTTTATTTCTCCTATTGCATATAGGACAACTTCATGATCTTCCCATATTCTCCTAAATGTAAGATTTTTCTGAAACTTCACTTAGAGATTCTCCAATTTCTCTTATGTCTAATGTGATGCTTTTACCCCATTCTTTTGAAGTTCTTCGCCGGTTCACAAGTAGAGAGCTGCCTCAGTCAACCAACTATTTCTTCTTGCTTACTTCACCTAATTATTTATCCTAATGTACTTTTCGGTCTGTTAACCTCCCTTGCTATAGTCTCCGATTTGAGTCCTTTATATATTTTCAGTCACTATTTGTTTATTTCCCTTCTATAATGAGGGGATTCTAATCTAAGCGACTGAAAAGCTGGATGCTCCCGGGCTTTAAGTGGTGGGTCCTACTTGACGCTTCAATCTCCTCCATGTTATTCTTAGCTTCTAGTTTGATCCTATCTTCTTAGAAACACATTGTTCAGCTGTTGCACATGAGCATTCGTGTAGCCAAACAATTTGCACTTGTTAAAGGAGGCACCAGTAGGTAGATTGCTTGGATAACTCATCATCATTCTCCACAACTGAGAAACCACTTTGCTAAAGATTTTGAAGATGATATGTTAAATTTTCTAGCTTATGCAATGTGCTGAGTATTATCTATTGCCTTATCCATTTGTAACATTCATCAAAGTTGTGACTTTGCTCCTTACCTCCTTGGCCATAACTCTGCTGAAAGGGAATTCGACCTATTGGTTGGTAGTTGATATACTCCATTCACGACAATCAGTGTTCTAAAAAACTGCTTATGCGGGCGCATATGCGCCCGCATAAGCGAATGCGGGTGGAAAACGCAGAAAAAACGGGAATTCGCCCTCTCCATGCGGACATCCCATTATGCGGTCGCATAATCGGATTATGCGGATTATGCGCCGCATAATCCGCATAATCCCATTATGCGACTAAAAGAAAACGGGCGTGAAAAATCCAACCCGACCCACCCGACCCGTTATACATACTTAAAACCCGTTTCCTTTCGTTTTTCCCAAATCATTTCTTCGACAACAAGAATTCCTCCGCTCCCGTAAACCCTAAATTCCCTTCTCCTCTTCTCCGATCGACATTCTTCTCCCCTCTAGAGTCCAATCGGAGCTATTTTTCTCACCGGCTACCCTCCACCACTAGTTCTTCACCCAACTTCGTCCAATCGGAGTTCAATCGGAGCTCCTGCGATCTCAAGCGAACAAATTCCGATCGCTCCAACAAAAACCCTAACTTTGCCTTCTTTGTTCGGGTCAGCCTAAATAATCTCCTCCCTAGAGTCCGATCGGAGCTCGAAATCTCACCGGCTACCCTCTACCCCCAATTCTGTGCCTAGACTCGTCTGATCGGAGTCCAATCGGAGCTCGGAGCCTTTGACTTTCGCTGCTTTCTTTCCTTGGTAATTTCTTAACCCTACTATTTTGTTGTAAGTATTTTCTTTAGTTGAGTTTAATTTTTTTTTGGAACTGATTAAATTCTTTAGCTGAGGCTAATTTTGCTTCTTTTTTTTTCGCAATTTTGTAGCTGCTGTCAATAATAATTTGGGCTAAACTAGTAATTAGGAGTTGGATTTTTTTTTTAGATGGATTTTTTTGCGGAATTTTGTTTTTTTGGGGAATATTTTGCTGCTGTTAATAATTTTTGCGGAATTTTGGGGAATATTTTGCTGTTGTTGATAGTTGAGTTTAATTTTTTTTTTGAACAAATTTTGCAGCTGTTGTTTAATAAACTAGTAATTATAACTGCTGTTAAAGTGTTAAAAGTAGTTTGTAGCTGCTGAGTTTAATTTTTTTTAACGAATTTTGTAGCGGTTGATTACTAAACTACTAGGCAAATTAATCAGTTAATCCTGGATTACAGATAGCATTAATATATCCATTTTTTATAGATTATATTAATATATATTAAAATATTAATATTCCGCATAATTTCGCATAATCCGCATAATCGGCGCGTAATCCGATTATGCGTTATGCGGTCCTGGACCGCACGCATACTGAAAACGCATTCTTGATCATTGACGACAATGCATTTAATCTAGACTTAGACTGATAAATCTATCATTAAATGATCATGGAGACCTATAGAGAACTTTGTTACCCTCCTTTGCACCAGACTTGAAGAATTATTCCTATAATGAATTTGCAAGATATATTATGCATTAATTACATCCAAACACGTTTTTCAAGGAAAGCATATGGCTTATCTCCGCTGACATGTCTACTAATTTTTTGTCATTTTTCGACATTCAGGAATCTCATATCGAAAGGTAGCACGGTATTCTCCCTCTTATATATGTATGGAGAGATAAACTCTAGTGTATATACGACTTTCTTCTGTAAAAAAAGAAAAATTCTCAAGGTATAACTTTGTAGAAGCGAGAGAAATTATAAAGTGGCTTTGCCATTTTGAAGGTTTCTTAACCTGATATGGACACACTGGCTTTGGTCTCTAAACTATTGTTTTTAAAAGTGAGAAAATAATTATAATTAACCAATACCTCATCCGTTGACTCTGGTCTCTAAGCTATTGTGCCACATTTTTGTTGTTGCGAGAAAATGTACATCCATCATTGTCAATCAGAAATATGACCTGGAAAGCATCAAATTTGAAAGACTTATTTTTTATATAGAACTGAGATTAAAATGTCCAACAGGAAGATGCTCATCAGTTAATTGCATGCATTGTTTCTTCGGGCAATAATTGGGTTTGGTAATGTAGGCTATCTTGGAAGATACTCATAATCGAACAGTAAGGTCTTGCGCTTGGTCGCCCGATGGAAAATTATTGGCCACAGCAAGTTTTGATGCCACAACTGCTATATGGGAGCATGTAGGAGGCGATTATGATTGTGTAGCGACATTGGAGGTATTGGTTTCAGCCAAGTCATTATTATTATTTTCTGCATTCATCAAATTGCTTTCAGCTCTTTTAGATATAAGTTTTACTTTAGGTAAAAACACATGTGAAAATATTTTTCTCCTCTAAATAGGGTCATGAAAACGAAGTGAAAAGTGTCTCGTGGAGTGCTTCTGGATCTTTACTTGCCACATGCGGGCGAGATAAGTCTGTCTGGATATGGGAAGTGCAACCTGGTAATGAGTTTGAATGTGTCTCGGTGTTGCAAGGGCACACACAGGATGTAAAGATGGTGCAATGGCATCCATTCTATGATGTTCTTGTTTCCGTCAGCTATGACAACAATATTAAGGTGTTTTATTGTTTGATGTAGTTCTCCTTATTATTGTTCTAAAACCTGGAGTAACTGTTACTTGATTATGTGTTGACTGGTATAAGATGTTCATTATTTGGCATCATGCAGGTGTGGGTGGAGGATGGTGATAGTGATGATTGGCAATGTGTGCAGATATTAGGAGAAGCTAACAGGTTCAAATGTTTGACATAATTTTCCATTCCATGCTCTAAGCATTAGCATGTGCTTGCTTTTTTTTTCTACATGTAAGTGAAATTTTTTGAACAACCTTAAAATTTTGCACAAAAAGATATCTTTGCTTCATGACTTTACAACTTTGAGATTTTGCACTAAAGGATATCTTTGCTTTATGACTTTGCAACCTTAACAGTTTTTGTTACAGCCTGACATAGCTTGCAAATGTAATACTGTTGTGTTAGTTCCATGTGCACTTTTGAATAATATATTTACCGAGGAAATCATAGCTTGGAGGCATATACTATTTTTCTAAATATAATATTCAAAACAAGAAGCTAGATTCCTCATAAGAAAGGGAAATTAAGGTGTGAGTTATCCAGTAAAGCCACAGATTTCAGGTTTAGCTGTTAAGCCAGTTTGTTGTAAGGGTACTGCTATTCTCGTACACTGATTCTTATATGCTCAAAATGATGCCTTTTTTTCTTTTTTAAATTTCATTTTGTTAATAAGTTTTTTTAGCAGATGAGCGGATAGTTTTAATATTAGCATGGGATCTGGGGTGGATATTTGTTTATCATACTGCTGAAGGTTTATGGAACTTTACTCAAGATTGATGATATTGCAGGATTATTTTTACGTTTTAATATTTGGGGGTTTGCTCTTAGAGGACAATCCGTGTAATCAGAGAAAGTTCTGTTAACATTTTCCGGAAAAATTAGACTTTGTTGACTGATGATATCTAAAATTATAGTAATTATGCCAAATATGAATTGTGAGGCAGTAGAGGAATCTAGTGTTAAAGACAAACAAAACAACATATAACATATGTTGTTTTCTGCTACAACCTTCCATACTGTCTTTTTTCATGGCTGCATGTCACTTTTTTTTCAATGATAAAATTAATTAGGGTTAATAACACTCAGATCCCGTAGTATGAGAGTACTAGAATTTATTACTCTTGAAGTTTGAAACTCTCACTTAACCTCCTGAACTGATAGTGGGTTAGTTAACAGTGAGATATTCTAACCTTCTTTTAAACAAATATGCACTCATTTTTTTTAATTTCAACTTTGTCCTTTTCTCCCTCCTTAAGAATTTCATCCAAGACAAGCCAACCCACTCACTTCTCTATAGCTCTACTCAATATCTCCTCCCTCCCTCTCTCTTTCTCTCGTGCAGTCTCTCTCTCTCTCTTGTGCAGCAACAGTAGCTGCTATGCATGGTTGCACAGCAGCTGCTGCTGTTGTGCATGGTTGCACTGCAACAGCAGCTGCTGCTGCTGTGTATGGTTGCATAACAGCTGCTGCTGCTGTGCATGGTTGCACAGCAGCAGCAGCTGTTATGCAACCATGGACAGCAGCACTAGCTACACAGGGAGGGGGGCGCATTGCAGTGGTGGAGGGGAGGCGGGGCTTGGTGGAGGCAAGCGGGGTTTGGAGCGGAGTCTTTTAACCTGTCAAGAACAAATTTATTTTTTAACCGCATACGAGCCATCTCCTAGACTGTTGACTAACTCCATTAACGGTTCAGAGGGATAAGTGAGAGTTTCAAATTTGAGGGGTAATAAGTTCTAGTGTCCCCATACTATAGGGGGCCTGAGTGTAATTGACCCAATTAATTATTAGTAAACCATAAAGGGACCTACATTGATGAAAAATTATGCATATTGCTCACTTGTGTTATTCACCTAGAGTTCTCTTTTTTCCCTTCTTCTCTACTGATATTTCATGATGATAGTTACATGATATTGATAGATTTTCTCTACAGTGCCAAGCAGAGTATATCGAATCAGTCCATTTTAGTATAATACAGATCTATATTGCAGTTTTCTCTTCATAAAAAGATATTTCTGTTTCTGGGTTGTAAAGGAGAAGGGAAATTTTCTTTTATATATATATATAGGGATTACTGTAGGTGAAGCTCAGGAAAAATTACGTGAGCTGGTGGAAAAAATATAGTAATTTAATGATTTTCTTTCAAATTTTTTCTAGAATTAGAATCTCTACTTCTTTAACTTTACCAAGAATATATTTCAAGAATTTTGGAGTTCATTTACACTTTCATCAAGTGGATTGAAAATGTTTATTCATTGAAAACTATTAAAATTTGTGTCCACTTGATGGAGGACCAAATCAAAATTAAAATCCAAGAAATCGGGTATGAGTGAACCCAGGGGGTCTAGATCATAATCCAAAAGAAATTTAAAAAAAAATTATTGGAGATAGTGGAAATGAACTGCAGTTCAGGTAACTTGTGTGAGCTGTTAGCTCATTTCCATTTTTCTCATATATATATATATATATATATATATATATATATATATATATATATATATATATATATATATATATATATATATATATATATATATATATATATATATATATATATATATATATGACCGATGCTTGTTAGTGATTCTTTGATATGTCAATCAAAGGATAATGAGGAAAGAAAATATATCTATTCATCTCTCTTTGTATATAATAACTCTTCAATTTCTGACATCTGTCATTTCTGGCTGCAACTTATTGACTGTGCCAACTAGCAGCCTATTGGTTTTGTCATTTACAACACATTAGCATAGTTTATATGTCAGTGCTTCATGTGTGTGTGAGTGGATCACTGATGTGCAGCTGCACCTACTTTGCTGCTTAATTAGCCAATTATCTTATTATGAAATATGCTTTAAGTGGTAGACTTCTTTTTTTCCTTCCAATTTTTCTTACCAGATTTTATGGCTACATTGTTGTAATCCACCTTTTTTCTTCTTCTCAGTGGCCATTCATCTACAGTTTGGGCATTATCTTTCAACTCACGTGGAGATAGAATGGTTACATGCAGGTTTGTACTCCAACTAGATGACACTCGTACAGTTGCCTATATGTGAGAAAGGGTCGATTCATTGTGGTTAACTTTGCAGCGATGACCTTACCTTAAAGGTTTGGGACACTAGCAATGACCCATCTCAAACAGTTGGTGATAATAACCGATTATGGTAAGTTCCATTTTGATGACTTTTGTTCTAATGCTCATTTGGCACATGAAAATACTTCTATATATGCCAAGACCTTGAGATGTTAGTTAGAATGATTGTTGGAATCAGTTTGTCCTGCTACAGCATTATGATGTACATTACCATTAACAGACTTAGGGTGAGATTTTTATCTGCATAAATGCTTTTATGACAGCATCCATGTGTGGTGGTCCCTGAGATGGGGCAAAGCTGCAAGATTTATTCAATATTGACAGTTGAACTCATGGCTATATTAGTACTGTTGTTATTTGTCTTCATTACTGTAGGATATATCATGATGGACTTTTAGTTCATGGTGAACAAATATGGATTTGGACTATTCGTGAAACTAATTTTTATACTTGCATTCAAGTCGGATAGTCTGGATTTATAATGAAATAACATAAAGAGATTGGTTATTGTTTATTCTCAGCTTTTGTGGTATATGCCTGATGGGTATGATGGTTTGACAGATAGATGGCCATGCACAACTAATGTTTTTTTTTTGCCAGATGGTTGGTTAAACAGTATAAGAAGTACGTCGTGGTATTTTCCAATTCAATGTTGGAAGTCCTTTATGTTATATTTAGCTGTACCTTCACGGCCTGTAAACATAAATTCCTCTTAGCATCAATTTCCATTCATGTCATGTCACATATAAGCAATATATGGTTCACAGAAACTGCAAATCACTGAAGAAAATTGCTGAGGAACTTCTTTTAATATTTATTTTGAAGTGAGTCCTGGGCAGACATCCACTTTACACTGGTTTATCAATTTTTAAAAAAATGCTATACATATGTAGTCTTCTGTTTGGTGGCTTACTTTTTTTATGTGTTAATGATGGTATCTCATTATTTAGATTTGAAAATCACAAACTTTATGTGGATTGCATTCTTTTATTTAAGCTCTTCAATACATGCATCCTCTGCAGATTTATGCTTATATATATATATATATATATATATATATATATATATATATATTTATATATATATATATATATATATATATATATATATATATATATATATATATATATATATTAATTTTGAGGATCCTCAATGAGCACTAATCCTAAAAACCAACATTTTTTATTAGAAGAATGTGGAAAGTTCCTTTCTAGAAGAAATGAACTATTCATTTTGCACTGAAATTGCAGTACTTTCTTCTGATCTTCACGCAGTCATCAGGATTTTGTTATCTTGGCATGCATTATGATTTCATTGACATGTAGATACACATCTGTTTTTCAATATGAATATCCGTTCATCTCATTGAGACTAAGTCAGCTTAACAAGCATAATTTAATTTTAAATTGCTGTATTTTGCTTTTCTTTTTTACATTTGATAGCACCTTTTTTCTGGTTGTTTCAGGAGACACTTGTGTACTTTATCTGGATATCATGATAGGACTATATTCTCAGTTCATTGGTCAAGGTAATAACCTATTCTTTTGCTGATTGATCTCTTTTACATTAATGTTTTTAACAGATATTGTTGAACTGCATAACTTCCAAACTGCGACCTCTTGGTTCTTTAATTTTTGTTGCTAAACTATTTGTCTTGCATATAATTGGACGGAATTCTCTTGTTCGTTGATTCTTGTTACTGAACTATTTTTCTTTCATATAATCAGATGGAGCATATTGCTTTCCTAATGGTTACTGTATCTAACTGTCTCATGGAAATTAATAGCTGAATGTAAGAATTGCTCAGTGTCAATTTAGTGCCAAAATGCTGAACTAATTGTTGAAATAAGTGCATTGTTGCACTTAGCCCTGCCCATAAAGTGGATTGCGAGGTGAAAAAATGTATACAACTGCAGATCACCTTATCCAAATCCGATTATTTTGTCACCTAGTATTTATATCTAGTATCCATTTGCATGTCCAACTAGACAAAATAATCACCTAGTATTTATATCTAGTATCCATTTGCATGTCCAACTATTACCCAGTTACGGATCCAATAATACACATGGATTAGCCAGTGTAACCCCACACAAAGTTAAATAATAATAATAATAATAATAATAATAATTTTGCTCCAATTTCATGTGTTCTGATTCATGATGTGGTCTCTTTCTGGATCCCCCAAGCCGATGACCCAACAGCTAAAGGGCTGTAATGACCAATTTATTTGAGTCAATAAGCTCTTTCATCCTATTTTGATTTTTTTTCCCCTCTCATATTAAGCAATACCTATTAGATTTGTTGCATACTTAAGCATTTGCAATTGTGGCTTTAATGATTGTAGTTTGTTTAATTTAATTAGAATTTCGTAATCGTTATAAAATTAAAGTGGTTTTTTAAAAGTAGAATACCCCTCTCTCATGTAACATTTGGGAATTTCTAGATGGGCACAGGTTTTTTCCTAGTGAGCCCACTTTTCCTAGTGCGCACACTCTTCATTTGAAAAAACCTTGTTTTTCCTAGTGAGCACACCTATATACCCAAGTTACCCTCACCATCTCCCTCTCTTTCGTCGCAGTTCCCTTCCGATGGACGGCGCCGGCCCAATTCTCTACAGGCATTGTCGGCGACAAGCCCATGCTCGTAAGTTTTCTCCTTTCACTCCAAAATCTTATCTTTTTCCTTTTTTTCCCATACATTTTGGGGTTTTTCCACCTCAGATTCAAGAGTTTATTCGATCGGCGTTGTACGATCCTGATCACGGGTACTTTTCGAAGCTCTTTGGGCCGGTCGGATCCTGATCACGGATACTTTTCCATCTCACGTTATACTTGATCCTTGATCGTGGTTGTACACACCGTATCAGGGACGACATTATATCCGGGCTAGACAGATCAGACCATTGCAGTTGATCCGGACTATCAGTCCCGGACCAACTGCACTGGTCCGGACTGGCTAGCCTGGACAGGGGGTGGCTTGATCCTCCTTAAATCATGATTAAGGAACCACTCTGTCCCTGGGGGAAACAATCTATCACACATGTTCGCTTGCTTAACTTTCTTTTGATCACCAGACTAGAAAATGATCCTCGCTTAGAGACTAAGTATTATTACATTCTCTCAATTGTGATGGAGAGAAGAGGACTGGCAGCAGTTTGCTACTATTTTGTTCTCTCAGCTGTCACAAATTGAAGAGGACTAGCAGCAGTTTTTTTTTTCTTCCCTATATTAATGCATGGAGTTCGGATTTCATGCCTGATCCGGGCTAGCTAGCTCGGACCAGGGCATCCAATCCGGGACTGCTAGTCCGGATTGGATGCCCTGGTCCGGGCTGGCTAGCCCGGATCAGGGCTTAACCAGCCCGAGATAATCCAGCTCTAATTTTTTTTATCCACGATTTACGCATTTGTTTGCTTGTTTCTTTTTTTCCCCAGTTACATCGCATGGAAAACCGTTGCTTTCATATGACAAAATTCAAAACAGGCAACCCAACCGATTTAAACTCTTGGAAGTTTCTATGATTCCTCTTCAGTCTAGTCTACCATCTTCACTCAGTCCAACCAAATTAAATTCAATCTCATGCTTCCATATCAGACTTGTCCCTCCTTCCCACGGAAGAAGGAGGTGAAGGAGCATGGAAAACAAATGGGGTGCTGGGAGGATGAAGGAGGAGGTGAAGGAGGGGCAATTTTGACAAAAAAATGATGGCAAAATGGTAAATAAATTGAACTTTTTAAGTGGGCTCACGAGGAAATATGCTGTGCCCATCTAGAAACTCCCGTGATCTTGGTGACATTGTATATGTGAAACCATTTCCCCCTCAAATTTTTCCTCATGTATTATGTGAATAGTATCCTTATTTGATATTGAGAATATTTGAATAGTATCTCTATTTTAATTTTTAGCTGCTAAGCAAATAAAAAAGGACGTGATTATATCCACATCAGCTCTTTGCCCAGTTTGCAATCCTAATTTTGGTGACTATAAGTGCAAATGTTGATTGATTTTAGTCAGCTGGGCGTAGTATAGCTTCTTTATTCTACTACTAGACATAGGGTACTGCATTCCATAACCTGAATCTGGCACCAACTAATGCTTATGATCATCCATTTTATATTCTCAAACCATATTAGTGACTTAAGTTTTAATCAACACAGACGAGTTCAGCAGTTACATTCATGGGTAATCAACTTAGTAAATTCTATGTAAGAAAATGGAATGTCATCGACTCATTGCACATGTAATGGAGGAACTCACTGTTTTCATTTCTTAATTTACAGTGAAGGTGTGATTGCTAGTGGAGCAGCTGATGATGCTATACGTCTTTTTATTGAGAGTAAGGACTGTCAGGTACTGTTCATATCACATTATGTCTAGATTTTAATGCTTATTTTGAAAAGTTGAATGTGATTTTAGGTGGTGTTGCTTGTATTGCTCCAGTCAATTAGAACTCATGGATTGCCCTGTATACGTTATAAAGTGTCTCCTTCTCTAACCTAACTGAGAGAATATTTTTCTATAATACTGTATTTTGATGTCTAACAAATGACAAAACACTTACAATAAACATTCGACATATTGATGCAACAAGATGCCCTTGAATTGTTGCACCAGTTGGATTTTATTTTTGGTGAAAATTAGTTTCTATAAAATATATTTCTTTCATGAATTTAAATATATTTTCCTCGCTACATGCGACCGATATCATATGCACTTGTATCTCTTTGCTTGCAGTTTTCGTCATGTATAAGATATCAGTATTCTTGATTGCCTCCTCAACAATGTAATATAATCAATGACTTGCACATGCATGAAGAGTCTGTATATTGACCATATATAGCACTATGGATAGAGCTCTAGTAGGAGTCTCTAGAAGATGGTCTGTGTCATGTCTTTATATTGTTTCCTTTTACTGTTTGAATTCAATAAAAACTATCTTTTCCATGCAAATTACCACCGTCCATATTTTATTTTCAATAAAAAAAGGATATATCCCATGTTTCATTAAAGAAAAGATAATAAAATATTATGGAAACCCCTAAAAGCTTGAGAGGTAACACCTAATCGCAAGAGAATAAATCCAGAGCTGCTGAACATGAACATAATCCACCTTTATCACCAGTTAGGCTAGTCTACAAAAAGAATGTAGGAACAAGAACACTCTGGGATTTTTAGCTTTGCTCTTTTTTCACACATTGAAAATTGTTTTCCTTGAACGTAACAAAATTCCTACCTTTTTTTTGCCCCCACATCAGTCTATATAGGAAACACAACTTTAGACTTGTAGAATTTCAATTTGATATTTTGAATGCTAGATTACAAGTTCATATTTCTGATTATTCCATAGCTGAAACATTTGATAATGGTGCCTACATTGTGCTGAGAATTACATTATTCATTTGCAAAAGATAAGACTTCTCCTAGCAGTTTGTGAGGTGAGAGTGCGCATTATTTGTGGTCCTTCTGCGGATAAATCTGCTCATATAGTTATGGGCCTGTGATCATGCTCATTGATCTGAAGTCATGAATTTCTCATATTCTCTCTTTCCCAATGAATCTTTTTTTTTTTTTTAATTTTTTTAATTTTTTAATTCTTTGGCTTATATTATCAAGTTCCAGGTTGATGGACCATCTTACAGAATGTTGGTGAAGAAGGAAAAGGCTCATGACATGGATGTAAATGCTGTCCAGTGGAGTCGAAAGGTATGCTCACCAATTTACTGATACAGAAACTCTGCAGAGTTCTCTGTGCATCTCCTCATTTTAATATGATAGATTAAGATTATTTTACCTAAAGTCTAAGTGAAACCGATTTAATATTTTTTTCTGAAGTGCGTGATCTTGCGACTTTCAGGACCTGAGACTGCTAGCTTCTGCAAGCGACGATGGAACAATAAAGATATGGGAACTAATTGAAGTGTCCCAATGATCTCCTGCTCAATGCAGGCAGGTGTACATGATTCCTGCAAGTTCCTGTTTAGAGTTCTGCAACTATACAGGTGTAATATATTATGTAAAACCATCCCACACATGGCTGTTAAATCGACGGGGTAAGATAGTTAACATTGTATACTAGTAGCCTTGTTAGAGAAAGGGGCTGGCAACTAGATACAACCATGTTACACATTGACACTCTTTTTAGCTGCTCAAACATCATTGATACTTACATTACCAGTCAAGTTCAGCACAGGAAAATAAAGAGAAAAGAATATAGGAGGCAGAAACTAAGTAATCATTTGGAATGATGTCGGGATGAATTTCTTCTCATCTCTTGTTAACAGCAAGAGATATGAAAGGAAAGAAACAGACTTGATATCTATTCTGCTTGTTGGCAGGCGACCACTAATGCTTGCCTGGCTGATGATAGACCTTCAGGTAACAACGATCTCTCTACTGCCGAAGGGAAGCCTGTCCAGTCGTTGAGCAGGCTTTCCTTTCCCCACATATCAGGTATGGTGATGCTATGTGCCATCTCTTTCCTGTACCTCTCGAGCCTCTCTATCCTGCCTTCCTCCTCTGCGGGTGCCTCCTGCTCGGGGGCCTTGGAAGTGCTCGATGCAGTTGACTCCCATAGCTCCTCTGGTTCTGTTGTGGTTGGCTTCCGTTCCGATGTGGTCGGCTGCTCCGCTGACTGATCCTCTGATGAGAGGAGTCTATCTTCAGTCTTGATGTGATCTGACATGTTGATTTGATTCCCCTGCTGTATTCAGATGGCGTAGCTGTTGGCTTGATGAGTTGCAGGAACGGAAGGAAAGGTGGAATAAATTGAAGGATAGGTGGGGAGAAGGGTGGACACGGTTGGGTCATAATCTCCAGAGACTGTGATTCTTACTTCGTGTGGCTGCAGGGGGCTCAACTGAACGTGCGGTAGATGCTGATTCTGTATTGTGAGCCCATGGAGGTTGAGGATTTGAGTTGGTCCAGTTGCCTAACTGTGGAGATTAACAAACATCTCACATGCAGATCGATCTTTTTGATTGATTGAGTGGTCTCTTTTGAATTCTGATTATTTGCTGGGACACTGAGTCCATCATCAGGGTCCATAAAAGACTGCGGGGAGGCTTTGATCAAGACTGCCAACGCCTATTGGTTTTTTAATTTCTTAATATTACTTTGCTTTAAGGTGCTTCTTGGTGAGGATTTTAGACTAGAGACAGAAATATGAACCACGGTTAAACAATAAACTCTTGCTGAACAACAAGTACATAAGCTTAAGAAAGCTAATGGGTGCGATCTTGAAATTGATGAAAGCTAAAAATAAGCTTTAAAAAAATTTGGTGTTTTTATAATAAAAATGAAGTTTATGGGTGCTATCCTGTAGCATGCATTCTGATTAATAAAAAGTAAATATCTAAATGCATCCATCCAATTTCTAAGGAAAATCTAAATGCGAACTACACTTGACTTAGTGGGAGTAGAGGTGGCTATCGGGCAGGGCCGGACCGGGCCGGCCCGGTTTTTAAAAAAAAAAAAGGAAAAAAAAAACAAAGAATTTAGAGATTTAAGATAAAAACCAATGTTTTATTATATATAATCTCATTACATTTATGTAATTACTCTATAATTCTCTTTAGAAATTATACAAAATCCGAAGAGAGGGGAGAGGACCCTAACCGTCACCCTCAATTTGTTCTTAATATATTTTCTAAGAGATTTATAAGTTAAAAATTAAAAAAAAAAATGAAAATACATGAATATCCTTACAAATTTCAATACTTTTAATCAAACTTCATTTTCTTCCGGTAAGCCTAAACTCTCTAGTACATCTTCTTCATTAGTCAAACCTTGTTCCCTATCTTCTGCGTCGTACCAATCCTTCAAGCAGACACGCATCTCCAATGTGTCCGACGTCATCGAGGTTCTCAAGTCCGTGAGCGCTCTACCACCTGCGCTAAAAGCAGACTCCGATGCTACAGTAGACACTGGAGGAGTTAGTAGATCACGGGCTATATTGGAAAGTACGGAATATGTTTTTTCCTGTGATTTCTACCATGCCAAAATATCAAAGGATTCATACTTTTCAGGAGATGCGTTATCTTCATAGCTAGCTCTCTCTAAATAATAATGTAATTCATTAAAATATGTACTAGTTTGTCTTGGCTTTTTTCTGTTAAATAGAGATGATATTATTGGATTACGAATTTCCCTAGTAGATGGTTCTTTTGTAGTTTGTGTTGGCACACCATACATATCTTCATAAGTTTTATACATAATATCTAAACATGTTTTAATATCATTAAGTAAATCCCTCATATTATTTTCATAGACATATTTGTATAAAATAAATCTATTAATATTTCAAGTACATCTAACTTGCAACGGGGATCCATAACAGTTGCAAAATATATTAAGTATGGAAAATCTTTAAAATATTTATTAAATTTAATTTCCATAAGTCGAACAATACTTTCAAGTATAGAGTGATTTCTACATTCATTAAAAACCGAAGTAATTTCGGTTAAATAATATAATGCAATGTGTGTAGTTGGGTAATAAGTTCCCGACAGTGCTCTAGATGCATCTTCAAATTTGCCTAAAAACTTAGAAATGCAATGCAACTGGTGCCATTCATTATTATCTAAACTATACATTGGTGTCTCCATTTCATTAAAAGCATTTATTACATTTTTATATTGAATAGCTATGTTTAACATTTTATATGTAGAATTCCATCTTGTTCTAACATCTATAGGTACAATTCTAGGTGATATTTTTATATTTTTACATATTTGTTTAAATATTTGTCTTCTTGGCCCACTATCTTTAATAAAAAGTAATGTATACCTAAGATTCATTAGTGAATCATTTACTATTTTTAATCCATCTTGAACGCATAAGTTTAGTATGTGGCAAATACACCTAACGTGGAATAATTTTCCATCTAGAATTGGTTTTGTATAATTTTTAAGAATTCTAATTGCAGCCGTATTTTCAGAAGCATTATCCAAAGAAATGGTAAATATTTTATTGTCTATTCCAAAAGCTGAAAATACATTTAGCATGGTTTGTGATAAATTTTGTGCATTGTGAGGAAAATCAAATACCCTAAACCCTATTATTCTTTTCTGTATGCACCATTCTTGATCTATATAGTGTGCCGTCATGCATAAATAATGAGTCATATTTTTAGCTTCCCAACTATCTGCAGTTATAGTAACTCTAAAAATTAAAGAAGCAAAAATAACTATTAAAGTGTCCCTCTGCTCTTTATATAGTTTGAACATATCAGATGTACATGTTGAACGTGGGACTTTTTTAAATTCGTCAGTAAATATTGATTTACAAAATCTTTCAAATTTGCGATTTTCTGAAAAAGTAAATGATTGTTCGTCATGTATTATAAATCTTACTAAATGTGCTCTTGTTTTAATTGGATCATATTTACGTATACCTAATGATCCACCAAATGTGCTTATTTGTGTTTGATGTGGTACATTTGGTGGGTGATTTTTTTCTACATGTCTTTTAAAATGTCCTGTTCCGCTACCTACAGGAAACGAATAAATTTTATGACAGTGTTTACACTTAGCTTTCCTTACATTGTTTTCTGTTATTTTTTCAAAATGTTTCCATATGTCCGATCTAACAGCCCTAGTAGATGTGGTAGTTTGTGTTTCGGGTATGGTTGTATTAGTTGTTTCTTCCTGAGATACAGAAAATGGTACTTGAGGAGGTTGTTCTAAGAGTTGACATAGATTTTGATATTCTTCATCAGTTAAAAATGGAATAAAAGAACCCGTGGCTTGAGAGCAAGAAGCGCTAGAAGAGTGTGGATCCATTTTAATAAAATCCCAAAAATAACTAATTAAAATTCTCAAAAAAACTTTAAATTATAAATACCTAGTTAGAGAGATGAAGCTGGAAACCGAAAATAGTGAAAAAAACCTTGCTTCAATGAGAAAACTTGCTTGGATCTTGTTTGGGAGACTTGCTTGCTTGAGACTTCTTGATCACTTGCTATTTGTTTTGCTTGAGACTTCTTGAGAAATAAAGATTTTAGAAGATTTTTTAGAATGAATTTAGTGTATAAGAATGATGAATGGTAATAGAAGAGATATTGAGGTATTTATAGATGAAGAAAACGTTTAATTTGTAAAAAAAATTTACAAACCCCCCCAACGGCTATTTTGACCTTTGAGGGAGAAATCTGCAATTTTTTTTTGCAAAAAACCCTCCAACGGCTATAAAAGTAGCCGTTGGGGGGCTATTTGCAAAATAAAATTTGCAAAAAAACCCTCAAAACTGCCCAACGGCTATTTGTTAAAAAAAAAAATAAAATAAATCTGGCCGGCGTGCCGGACCGTGCCGCCGGCACAGCCGGCATGGCTTGGCCAGGGCCGTGCCCGGCACGTGCCGGGCCGGGAGTGCCCAACGGGCCGCCCGGCCCGATAGCCACCTCTAAGTGGGAGTTTCCAAAGGAGCACACCATTTTTCCTAGAGAGCCTACTTTATAACTGTCTGGGTTTTGAGTTCGGACAAAAAAAATACTGAAAAGTAGGCTCACTAAGAAAATTGGTGTGCTCCTTTGGAAACTCCCGACTTAGTGAGTTCCACATCCCATAGTAAAAGTGATGAGCACCACGGAGAATCACTAAGTCCACACTTGACTTGGTGAGTTCCACATCCTATAGTAAAAGTGATGGACACGCTCACTAAGTCAAGGCGATGCGAATTTAGAAATTTTCAATTTCTAAATATATCCATCGAAAAAATTTACTTTTATTACAATTCAACCATCAAATATTTCATCAAATATTTTGGAAAGTTCTATTATCGTCTTCTTCACCTCTTCTCTCTAAATCTCCCTTAAAATCCCTCACCTCTTTTCTCTCTAAATCTCCCTTAAAATCCCTATAGTTCTTCCCGATTGAAAGTCGATTAAATCTAAAAAAAAACAATTGAAGTTTTAAAAAAGATAAGATTTGAACAATAAGTAAAATAATTTATTAAAATTTTTTTTTTTTTCGCATCTTGATGTTATATTTTTTGGTTTAGATGTACATTAAAATTTTTCGAGATACTTAATATATTATAATTTCTTAGAAGAGGGAAGTAATGATTGGGTGAGAAAGGGATTTTAGAAATCGGAGGGAAAAAGAAAGATGGTAATTTAGGAATATACGAGCGTAATCTTCTACATAAAAAAATCAATATTTTTAAATTTTATAGGAAATGTATTTCGTTAGAAGAGCTATTTAGAAATTGGATAAGTGCAATAAGAATTTCCCTAATAAAAATTGCCTTGAGATTTGAAAAAATTACCTTGGGATTAAAATTGAAAATGACAACTAACTTGGGACAAATTTTCGGTTAAAAAAATATCACTATTTCTGATTGGAGGAAGTAGCTTGTAACAATCATTATGTGATTTAATATGCATAGCAACTTCATTATCCTATTATGGAAGTTTCTTACATTCTTTTAGGTCGACGGACAACTATCCCAATAAAGAAAGTCAATTAGAGCTTTGAGTGCATGAAAATTTTTCAATATCATGCAGTAAAATTTTCGATGTATATATATATATATATATATATATATATATATATATATATATATATATATATATATATATATATAACTGTAGGTGAGCCACCAGTTCAAGAAAAGTTACGTGAGGTAGCGGCAAAATTATAATGATCCAATAATTTTTTTCAATTTTTTTAACAATTACTATCTCTACCTCCTTAATTTCTTTTGGATTAAATTTCATAAATTTTGGAGTTAATTTGCCCTCTTATCAAGTGCATACAAAAAATTTTATTTATTGAAAACGACTAAATCAAAACTAAAATCCAAGAAACTAGATATGAGTGAACTCTAGGTAGTCGAGATCATAATTTAATTTTTTTTTAAATTATTGGAGATAGTAAAAATAAATTGCATTTTTTTAGGTAACATACGTGAACTGTCAGTTTATTTCTATCTCTCTCTCTCTCACACGCATGCATATATATATATATATATATATATATATATATATATATATATATATATATATATATATATATATATATATATATATATATATATATATATATATATATATATATATATATATATATCTTTTTGATATCCTTAGCAATGTGGTGGATGCCCTTATAACTACCATTATTTACTAAGATATGTGTAACGGTTCAAAAATATTTGTGTACGACGTGAGTTTGACTAGCAAAAAAAAGATGCTAAGATAAGTTCTTAATAATTAAATCTTTTTATACATGAAAACAGAAAAAAAATTTAGCGCAAACTTCAATAATCATTGAGAAAGGCACATTTTCACACTAGTCTCTTGTGCACCCTTATATTTTTTCTTGCCACATGCTCAGTGTATATATTCTTCTTCTTTTATATATATTGGCTAAAAAGATTCACAAAACCAACTTCCTAGTTTATTTTTCTTCTTTTATATATATTGTCTAAAAAGATTCACAAAACCAACTTCCTAGCTTACCTACATCACAAAATAGAAAATGTTATTCAATATGAGACGTCTAATCCCAATTTAACCCCAAATTGGGGAGTTTCCAAAGAAGCACACCATTTTTCCTGTGATTCCACTGGACAACTGTCCGGACTAAAAGCCCAAACTACAAATAGACGACTGGAAAAGTGGGGAGTTTTTAGATGGGCACAGGTTTTTTCCTAAAGAGCCCACTTTAAAAATCCATGTTATTTGGAGAATTCTATTTGCACACGGAAATGTACTCTTCACGCACGGTTTTAAAACTTGTAAATAATTACAAGTTTACCATTTATTTTTTTGACTAAGTTACCCCTTTAAATCACAAATTAAGACTTTTTAAAATTTAGAACTACAACACATCGTCTTCTTTCTTTGTTTTTTTATAGAACCTTTAAAAATATTTTTTTAGTGGAATTTAGTTTTTAAAAAAAATACATCTCCCATAAACCCATTGATTTGATTTCTTAATCTCTTAAATTTTTTAAATTCATGTTCCTAAAAAGATCTGGAGAAATTTTTAATTCTTTCTGGAGAAATTTTTAATTCTTCGAATTCACTGTAACAAATAAAATTAGGATTTGAAGTTTTAATTTGAGTTTTTTTTATTCAAGTGGAAAATTTCAACATGCAATTGGTGTCGGAGGACAAATTTAATGTACAATTTAAATTTATTCTTAGTTTTTTATATGTATTTATTTGCAATTTATTATTACTTATGATTCTTTTGTGAGGGAGACGTCGGCTATTGGTCGGGTTTTAATACCCGACCAAGTGATTCTTTGGTCGAGTATTAATACCCGACCAACATATTTTTAACTTGGAAATTAATATCTGACTCGAAAAATTTGAGATCGGACGACATAAGGAGATAGAGATAAGGAAGATGGTTAAACTTGGAAAAAAATTTGGTGCATAGAGTAGATTGGTGATATTTCAAAATGAAAGTTTGGTGTAAAGAGCACCCATGACGTCAAAAGTAAATTGCAGTGTGTAAATAGAATTTCCCATGTTATTTACCACTTTGTCATTTTTTTTTTGTCAAAACTACCCTTCTTTCACTCCTCCTTCCTCCCATCCCCTCCTCTTTTTCCCGCGTGAAAACAGATGAGCAGCAGAAGCACAATAGAGAGAGAAAAAGAGGGAAAAAAATTCTATTTCAGAGAATCCAAACTCCATTCCTATTTATTTTTAACTCTTTTTAGGGAAAAAATACGGAAATTAAAGTTACATTTAGCTTAAATCGGTTCTCTCATTGTGAAACCCTAGAAAATAGGAAAAAAAATCTTTTGTGGGTCAACGGGAGGCCAGAACTCTCTGACCCCCTGATCCGGGCTAACCAGCCCGGACCAATACTCCCTGTCCGGGGCTGCTAGCCCGGATGCAGTGGTTTCATCCGGGCTGGCTAGCACGGATCAGGGTAGAACTCTGATTCGGGCTAGCCAACCCGGATGAAGCCACTGCATCCGGGCTAGCAGCCCCGGACAGGGAGTATTGGTCCGGGCTAGTTAGCCCGGATCAGGGGGTCAAAGAGTTTTGGCCTCCGTCCGGGCTAACCAGTCTGGACCAGTGCATACTGTCCGGGACTGATAGCCCGGATCAACTGCACTGATCTGGGCTGGCTAGACTGGACATGGTGCCAGAGCCCTGGCTCCTTGATTTAGTATCAAAACACACAATATCAACAAATCATTCATAACTTCAAAGACAAAGAACAACGACAACAAAAATTCTACGTATCAACAATTCATTCATAGTTTCAAAGATTTAATAAAAGAGTGATATTTAAGACTACAACTTAATATATATAATATGTTCATTGACTACAATTTCATTTACATGAAACTACAAAATAAAATCAATCTATGTTCTATGCTATCAACTTCATTTTTATGTTGACATGAACAATTATCGTAAGCTATAGTTTGAGACTCAATTAAAAATAAAAAAACCCAACAAATTCTAGATTCTTTGAGACTTCCGAGTGGGTTGCTTCTTTTAGGGTTGACGGTGTTTTGCAGAGCTGGGACCTTCGGTGGGGACTGCGTTACTGTGTCAATATTAGCTTGTGTGCACCCGATCTTGGATCTCGTTCCTGAAATAATAACAAAGAAAGATATTTTAGATAAACAACTACTAGGATAAAATTGAAATCAAAGTTATTATGTCTGACCTCATTCTTAGATATAAAGAAAGCAACGTGTGTTCTAAATATAACCCATTATAGGCTAGCTTGAATCTCGTTCTAATATTTGAAGGTATTCATATCAGAATCCAACAATCATATTCATTCACATCCTTATATTTCCTACCTAACACCATTTAAGAAAATTGGACTAGGCATATTAACAAGAGGAACTTCTTTACTAGCCTTATCCATCAATGCTTAGAAGAAAAAGCAAAAAACGATTGAAATAAGGGAAGCAGAATTTGCATTAAATCTATAGAAAAAGTCAAAAGTGCATGTGTGCACGCACGCACACACGGGACATTGTTTAATTTAACTCAAGAAAACACAGAGAATATAGCTTGTTTTGTTAACTGGAGTTTACTCACCGTTTATGCTAAAAAAACACACATAACAAAAAATATAGATTCTTGCATCTGATAAGCATCCTACATCTACATAGACAATTTCTTTTGCTGTGATGTTAAAAGTATCCACAGTGCAATAATTACAGATATATTTACAATCACATTCTTCATTATGATATATGTGATTTGCCAATTAGGACATAAAAACATTCTTGTAACAAAGGACCAATGAGCCAAACCACCCCCAGCACACACTCCAAATATTTAGCAAAAAATCTCTCATAACTTGAACAATGACAAAAAAACGAAAAAAAAGGAGAGAAATCACAATATACCTATCGATAAAAGTTACTTAAGCTACAGAATGTTCAAGGGCAAAAATGTTCTATAGAATTAATACCCAAATCAAGAATGATAAAATGGGAAGATAATTTCTGCATTGATCTTACAACGAAGCTCCAAAGGAGAATATCCCCTCCTTCAAGAGGTAACAAGGGAATCTATGTTGCGATAACATGACATACTTTCTATCACTCTACTGTCACTAGAGAGCCTAACAGTACTCAAGCAAGACCAATGAGTATACGATTCTCTACGAGCAAAGACAAACAACAACAACAACTAAGCATTTTATCCCTAACACTTAGTGTAGGCTACATGAACCAAAACAGAATCACATCGGATCAATCACATGATGATTCTTCTCCACTCATTCCTATCGAGCAATATGCCATTCATATAAGATCACCTTCATTCAATGTTTTATCCGATCGTCCCTTTGCTCTTTCAACTTGCCCTACATCGATATACTCCCCCCAAAATTTTCAACCGTTTCAGCGAATTCACCCCAAAATCAAATTTTAACATTAAATCAAAGCTGGGATTTTTACTGGAGCAAAAAATTAGGGCAGAAAAGAAAGGGATTTTTACTGGGATTTTTACCGTTTCAGCGAATCCCCACAGCCTTCTTCTCCTCGATCTCCCCCGTCGCCGGCGAGGTCTTGAAGGCCGCCGCCAGTGAGGACGATGACCACAGCCTCCTTGCGGCGGCCGACACCCACGAAAATGCCGGATTGGCGAGCTTTTCAGCATCCTTTCTCTTTCCCTCTCTCACTTGCATAACTAAGGATTTGAGAGCAAAAAAAATAATAAAAGGAAATAGAGAAGAAAGCCATAGCGATTTGTGAAGCTGGAGACATGAAGCTCTTGCGATCCTTCTCTCCTCACTCATTTCATCCCTCGCGCCCTTCTCTCTCTCGTCCAAAGGTCTGTTTCCGTTTCTCTCATTCTTCGTTCTTCAATTTTGGTGTGCCGCCCTAGACGAAGACGAAGAAGAAGAAGATGAAGAAGAAGAAATCAATCGGCGAGAGAGAGAGAATGATAGTTTAGGAATATTAGTGTGCTCATTAGGAAAAACCGGCTCTTTTCAAAAGAGAAGACGTGCTCACTAGGAAAAGTGGGCTCACTAGGGAAAAAAAGCTGTGCCCATCTAGAAATTCCCGAAAAGTGGTGTGCTACTTTTGAAACTCCCCCATTTAGTTTTATTTCACCAATCAATTTCAAGCCATACGATCCCAATCCAACGCCTATCATACTCCACCATCATCCTCATAATCTGATCCGTCCGTTCCCAATCCAGCGCACGTTAGTCCCACCCTAAGTCGCCAAACCCTAGCCTATTTTCCCCCAGCCCTCGGTATAAACCGAAACCCCTTCTCTCTAGCGCCGCTCTTTTTCATCTTCTTCGCCTTCGCGAGATCAGGTCCAGGGGCATCCAAATCTAAAATAGCAATGGTAACCAACTTTTCTTTCAAAAACTCTAATTTCTCCTCCCCAAGTTTGATATTATCACGCTCTTTTGATTACAGGCGCCGAAGAAGGACTCGAAGGCACCGCCTCCGTCGTCGAAGCCGGCCAAGTCCGGGGGAGGGAAGCAGAAGAAGAAGGTAAAGTTGCTGCCTCTTTAGGTTTTCATCCATAAAGATTCGATCTTTTAGATTAGGTTAGGGTTTTGAGTTTTCGGTGCGTAGATTTAGTTCTAAGCTCTCAGAGTTTTGTTCTTTTTTGGGTACTGTAGAAGTGGAGCAAGGGAAAGCAAAAGGAGAAGGTCAACAACGCGGTTCTATTCGATCAGGCGAGTTATGACAAGATGCTGTCTGAGGTCCCAAAATACAAGCAGATCACTCCTTCTGTGCTTTCTGAAAGATTGAGGGTACGTTTTTTTTTTCCTGTTAAAAAAAGACTCAAACTTTGCTACTTTGATTTGATTTTTGAATGATTGGATTATTTCTTAATTCTAAGATGAGATTTTTAACGGTGCTTAGTAAATGCACCTTTTATGTAGTTCCAAAAGTGTGTTCCTTGATGCAAAGATCATCTTTTTTGCGTTGTGATTATTTTGTCTTCAGTAAATTCAAACTGTACTTTTGAGTTTGTAAAATAAAACGAGGCATGCGATGTTCTGATGGAGGGCAATTAAATATAAAGAGTTGGATAGTTTAGTTCTAATAAGTGGGTTTGGTTAATGAATTATTACGCAATACAAATATATCATATTTGTTAATTACATCGCCCTTGTGGTCTCTAAATATTGATATTGATTAAAAAAACATTTTTTTTTCCTTTAGTAAACATATACTCGACCTTTGGATTTAGAATAAAAGAAGGCATGCGGTGATCTAATAAATGATATAATAAAGGTCAAGAGTATTTAAAGAGGATGGATGTTTTACTATTGTTAAAGAGGGTGATTACTTGTCCAATGGTTTGTCTTGATTTCTTTTGAGCATTGATTGAAATATATGCATGGTTATGTGTTATACCAACTCCTGCTATCATTTTTAGTCGGATTGTTGGGGAGATCCTAGAGGTATTGTTGATGGCTTAAACAATACTGATATTTCTACGCTGACCAGATTACCAACAAAAACCTTTATTTTCTGCTGTTTCTGGGTGGTGGTTGCATCTATCTCTCAAAAGAAATAGTTAATATGTTTGCATATAAACTAAGGTTAATTACACTAAGTACCCTTGTATTATGAGGAGTATAAAACTTATTACCTCTAGACTTTTTTATTAGCACTTTGGTTCCTGAGTGAGGGGACTTTGACTTTAGGGTCATGTGACTCATGCGTGGATGGAAAAGACCTTTTTGCCCTCTAGTTGATGCAAACAATCCAGAGCCATTAACAAGTCCATTGCATACTGAATCATTGGTGGTGGCCTGCAAGCGAGAGCTAGTGTATCTTTTAGATCCATCAACGTGGATGTGCTCCCTCAAGATTCTTTCAGTCACAAATCTTGGACTCTACTTCCATTCTTTCTTGTTCTTAGCTTCACTCACGATATACGACACCTCGAATTGCTCCAGGTATTCCTTGGCCCATCCATCTAGAGTCTCCCTCAGCAGTATGTTGTCAGTCCGGTTCACGTACACCAGCCACATCTCGATTGGGTCCTCTGGGTGGTTGCAGAGAGAGGATGGTTGCAAAGCATGGCCTGGATTAACTGATACAAGAGAGTGATCCTGGTTCCCTTGGTGATCATGGTCAGTCTCTTGGCAAACTTGGGCTTGCTGTTTATGAGGAAGTTCCTGTAACCTGTGTACTCGATGTGGCCTAATGGTCCCTTGATGTCAATGGTGGAGCTGCTGCTCAGGGACAATAGGTACTACGACATTATGCCACCGTTGGGGAATTTGGGTCCTCTTTGAAGTAGATTTTGATTAGGAGCTCTACGAATACGACTATGTCCACAGGGCTGGTCGGCGTGTATGCATTCATGCAGAGCTTGTCATCAATCGTGGCGCGGACGAATATATGCTTCCCTACTGGGAGACCAAGGACTTGATCGGGCGATGGGAATGTCATGAGATACCTCGGTTTTCGACACAAACTTGCATTGTGTCTTCTGTCGAAGATTGCTGAGCATGACATTAGGATCTCTTGTGGTCGTCTCACAGATTGTGAGATTGGAGGGTCGGATTGGAGGGAATTCTGAAAAAAAAATTGGGTTTAGGTTGACAGTGCAAGGGAGGGAGTAGAGAGTATTTTCGGATTTAGGAAAATTTGGTTCACTTTAGTTTAAATGATTGTGAATATAGCAAACAGTTGTCTAACTCCGTTAGAAAACTCAGGATGCAAAGTGCTAATAAAGAAGTTGAGGGGTAATAAGTTCTACAACCCCTATAATGCAGGGGTACCTAGTGTAATTAACTCTATAAACTATTGGTATAGAGATGCCTATGTTTATTATATATATCATTAAGAATTCTACTGCAATGACGCAACTGCAAGATTCAACCTCTGCAGCCCCTTTGATGATTCAAGCTGTTGTTGTAGATTATATGCTTCTTTATTTATCAGCATTATTTCTGTTAAATATGTAATTAATTTCCAACTCAAAGTTGTTTAGCAGATAGCTTAGGTCGAGAGACCTGATGTAGTAAAATGCCATGTATTTTTTTTGGAGACCTGATGTAGTAAAATGCCATTTATTTTTTATGTCTTAAAAATTAGCTTATTAGAAAATCTTGCATACACTTATTTATGTATCTAGAAAGGTTGTATTTCTTGGATAGAATCCATTATTTAAAATTTCAACATAGTTTTATGCTCATTGAAAATCTTTCTTGCCTATGTGTGGCTCATCAAGTTATGTACATAAGAAGAATTATAATTGGCCATGTCATTATGGAAAGTTTTTGTTTATTTTTCTGTTTAGTTTTTAGCTTGTGCAATATAGATAAAACCCTTTGCAGGAATGTTTTTCAATGATTTTGAAAGGTGACATTGGCATGCAAGTATCTGGATGTTTTAATTTGCACAGTACTCCTTACTAATGTTGGGAATAGGTTCACAGGCCCGCTTGTTAGTGCTAAGGTTTAGTTCAGCATACTTTTGGAAGGATTTGGGTTTTTCTGTAGCTTGTATTGGTCGACCATAATAGGAGTATCCGGTGGATATTGAAACTAGAACATTTTACATGTTTGTTTGGTCAGTGCTTGTTACTTTATTTCATATCATGTCTTTAAAGATCACTGTTTTGGGTTTTTCTTTGTCATTCTTGTTGTCTGTGAACTAGTGTAACTTCCATCTGTGCATGTATCTCCGACATGTATGAATTTATATGTTTTTTTTTTTTTTTCTCGTGAGTAATGTTGTAAATCCAAGTGTGGATGAAATTCTCTAATACCCTGTTTGAATTTCTTTTTTGAGATTAGGGTGACTTGTATTTAGCAATGCTGTTCTTGTTTACGTTTCAGATTAATGGATCCCTTGCAAGAAGGGCGATCAAGGATTTGATGGCAAGGGGTGCCATCAGGATGGTTGCTGCGCACTCCAGTCAGCAAATCTACACCAGAGCCACCAACACCTAGATATGAGAGAGTATGCTGCTAGCATATATGACTTCTACGATGAAGTTATTTCCTTTTTTTCTTGTTTCGGTTGGTCGTCTTTTGGTTCAAGAATAGTGTCTTGAAGCGTCTGATTTACTAGACGCGCTTCAATTTGAGATATGGTACATGAACGGTGGTTGAATTTTTGTTATTAGCTATTTGATGCAGTAATTTTATTTTAAGCAACCTTTTTGACTATGTTTACAGTTTACTGCATCTGCATAAAAAATCAAGCTGAACAAATTGAGCCGGTTTATATTTTGGGGACTATATATTTCACTGTGTTCACACGAATCTGGCTGGTCATACAGCCATGGCTTTCTGCTGTGTGTGCATTACGTAACTGTATGTTTGCCGTGAATCATGAATCCGAGCCACCATGGTGATTGTTTTAGTTATATGATCTTGTCGTGAAATAGCTTGCGGAGGTTCTCCTTATTGGTGCTGCAATCAAATCAAATCAGATGGTAGCATGATAAGCAATATGGATGCAATCCTTGGCCGGCAGATTTCTGATAATTTGCAGTTTGTGGTGCTGCAATATGGTTTATTTAGCTATCTCAGCAGTCTGGATGGATTCTAGCAACTGTATCGCGAGTATTTTCTTTCTCGTGCTTATTATATGGATATACAATCAGAAGGATATCTTGGATTTTTTTTTCCCTCAGTCTTGTTGGCTTGAGTTTCCAAAGGAGCACACTATTTTTTCTAGTGAGCCCACTTTTCAACTTTTGAATCAAAATTTCACTATCTAGTGGACTCACTAGTAAAATTGTTGTGCTCCTTTGCAAACTCCCTTGGAACTTTATAGATTGAACGTCTACGGAGGTGCTGTGTTGGTCTGCAGCCCCCGTACAAGTCTACTTATACTAATGTAGTCTCTACCATCAACATCCTGTTCTTCAATGAGGTAGTTCTCGAAATTTGACGCATCATCCTACACCACAATACATTCCATTAAGCAAAGAAATAAACAACACGCGAGCAAAATGGAAGATCGACTGTTGATGAATATTATACTCTCGGGCTTCCACTGATTACTAAGGCAGCACGACTCAACCAGCAACGAGGATATGCTTGTTTGTCGGGGGTAGCATATGAGGCTAGTACGGAATATATAGCTTGACTTAGGGAAGGGGGCTCCAGCGCACTGTATAGAGAGAGACCAATAAGAATCTAGATAAATATATTTAATGAAACTTTTGCGAAATACAGTGTATATCACAAACAAAGTCATCCAAAACCAAACCAAAAAAAAAAAAAACATGCGAAGAGCTCCCCTTATCATTATCTGATGCAATTGACAGGGATATTATCCCTATAAAAAGGAGATAATGCTGGTTAATGAACATCTAATTATAGGATCATGTGCAGAGAACCTTGAGAAACCAGTCAATTACAAGTTTACTATACTCATGCATAAACACACAGTACAAGAACAACAATAAGATGAAGCAAAAAAAATGTAAATAACTGAGAAACGTGTTTCTAAGATGAATGAGCAACAAATACCTAAAGAGGCAATCACATTTCTTTCTAATTTCTGCAAACAGCTTAACATGGTTACCACACTAATGAGCAACAGCTCGCACCAAAACTTACAGTTTTATCATGTTCTGCTAATATAGAGGATGATTATGTTGGTGGACAGGTGCGGTGGAGGGAGCGAATGCGGGACAAGACAGTCGCCCAGCCAGGAGAGGCGCCAGACCCTAAAGTCTCTACTGCAAAAGAGTTGCCTTCACAGGTCTCGGAGACCATTGATCGTCGAAAGGAGGATCAGCCACAAGGGGATGGATGCACAGCTACAAAGTCACCAATGGCGATGCTCACTTGACTATGCTGTATTTTGCTTTTTATTTTGTCTATGATATGGTCTTCTCATGGTAGGAGACAATCTATGAATTAACTATGATATTATGTTTCATTAAGCGGTTTTAATGGAACCACCGTTTTATCTCACAAAAAAAACAAAAAAAAAAGTCTTATTACCTTAGGTAAAGAAAGACATGATCTGAATAAGCAATTTGGCTTCCATTGAAGTGGGTGTCATCTTAATCTACTAAGACCTAAAAACCTAAATTTGGTTCAGCGTAGGCTCTTTTCTCCCAACAAGATCCAAAATTTTACAGCTTGAAAAAAAGGGTAAATACACTCAGACCCTCTGTAATATGGGACATGTAACATTTAGATCTCCTGAAGTTTAAAACTCTCACTTAGATCCCTGAAGTATCTAAATCACTGTGTTTTAATTACATTCAGGCCCCCTGATTCAGGAGGTCTAAGTGAGAGTTTTAAATTTCAAGGGTCTAAGTGTTACATGCCCCATACTATAGGGGGTCTGAGTGTAATTAATCCTAAAAAAAAAAAACTCACCAGGCATCCCAAGATCGATGAAAGACGAGCACATCTCTGCGCACGGCTGAGGGTGCGAGCACCTCTCGATGAATCGCGAGGTCAGCCCGTTGAGGATCCCACGCAGAGGAGCAGGTCCACGGTCCACTTATGAGGAAAAAACCCATTTAGTAGAGAAAATGAAATCTCACTCTCTCCCAAAGACACATAATGAACATTCACGAATATTTTTTTTCTTTATCTTTACTTATAGTATGAGTCATTCTATCTTCACAGATATTTAGAATTTATAACTTACAAAATTAAGTGGCTTTATAAATAATTTTTTTTATTTTTAAGCTATGATAATTTTTTTTCTCTTCATAATCCAATAATCTATTGATATTTTTCACTTCCCTCTGTTTTCACGAAAAAAAAGATGGATAACATAGTGATGTTTCAAAGTTTCGAATCACTTGGTGCACTAGTAACATAAAATAGTAGTTAAAAAGGAGATTACCACAGATATTGACTTCTCATATTCATAACTAGATTTCAAGAACAAAAACGACTTCCGTCTCCAAACTAATAATCTACAGCAGGAAACAAAAAGTAAATGAATTGATATAACAAAAACACGCTATTCGTTTTCGTCAGGATCCTCAGTGGCTTCTTCAGCGTCCTCCCCATTCTCCACGGCATCCTCAGTGGCTTCTTCAGCATCCTCCCCATTCTCCATGGACTTCTCATTCTCAACTCTCCGCTTCTTTGCTGATTGATTTGCCCTTGCCTTAGCCCCAGACCTCTTAGAGGCATTTATTCTTCTGAATTCTGAAATAGAAGACGAGAATAATGAATGGTAGGGCTACAGTCAAGCAAACGAAATTATGGATGCTGTAAATTTTGCACAAAATCACAGTAAAAGCTGAAGACACAAGCAAAAGAATAATGCAGGGTGATCAGAAAGAGGGTGATGCAAAGGTAATCGTGAGGTGACAAGAAGCAATGTAATCAAAAGAATGCAAGGCCATAGCATAACTGCCCAATCATTTGATAAGACCGCATCTCAGAAACCATGAAAAAGACAGCATCTCCTGTGCTTAATATGGCAAGAATTGTTGGAATTGAAAATTGTTAGACTGCCAACTGATAACAAATGGACTTTACTCTGGCACCCAGAAAAAGAATGCTCATGAATTTTTTTTTTTTTTCAGGAGCATAAATCCTTCATTAACTACATTTAGGTAACTAGTCATCTCACCTATCAAGCCAATATCAGCTGTATGTGGGTTTTCTTCCTTTCCATTCCCTTCTCTTTTACCCCTTTCTCTCTCCACATCCTCTCCGCCTCCCAAAAGTTCCACAAGTACGGTCAATTATCTATCATAGATTATACTCATATCTAAGCATTATATTATGTATCTTATGCAAGTAATGCACCGTATGAAACTACAAATGTCTGCTGATCTCCTTTACCTTCATGGCAAGTAGTCCACTACTTCATTCTCTTGAATATATTGCATGATCTTGAAATGAAAAAGGACCTGTGTTACATCATGGTATGTGGCATTGTAGGAGATTGGTAGGCAAGAGAGATTGCTGAGACCAAGGATAAGAATCCTTCTGACACAATCCTGACCTTTTT
This sequence comes from Dracaena cambodiana, assembly GCA_036321105.1. Lineage (NCBI taxonomy): Eukaryota > Viridiplantae > Streptophyta > Magnoliopsida > Asparagales > Asparagaceae > Dracaena > Dracaena cambodiana. The sequence continues at coordinate 15,431,180 of JAYEPQ010000002.1, read as the reverse complement.
ACGACAATCGCACTACATCCACCAAGATAAAAATCCTTCTGACACCTTGTCCCGCAGGAAAGAGTAAACATCTAGTCTCAAATAAAAAATGTATTCGAACATGTGAAAGTGATGAAACATGACTATTATGATTCCAGTAGAACATTAAGGAAACATATCATATCTTCAGTCAAGAAACAGAAACAGTAAAAACTGCAAGCTTACTGACCGTCCAACGAAGCTTTAAGTGGCTCAAGGAACTCAGGAAAGTCAATCTCCTCAATTGCCTTTAGAACATCGTCAGCATTGATCGTTTGTCTTTTCGATTCCTTACAGATGTCATTTGCCCTACAATCAAGTATAGATGTATTATGTGAACTCATAATGCAGCTTAGTAATCAATTCAAGAAAAAATGACCGAATAGAATGTGTAAAGAAAAATCCACCAAATTTGTGGATTCAACAAGTTTCAATTGTCTAAATTTTAAGAGGAGGCGAGGGCCATGTGGCAGGGGGATACCTTACGACATGAAAAGGTACTTTCCATATACCTTCTTTTCTTGATAACCAATAAAACACTCAGTCAATTGATGTCTATAACATTGCAAAAAACTGACTAATTCAAATAGCATACCATTTCCTTGCGTGAGAATTCAAAGACAAATTACTAAAGTTAATCTCTTGCTCCTGCCAGCATGCGTCCTGACAATGCATTAATAGTCATCAGTAGGGCCGGAAATAAGGAAGAGCCCGGCCTGAGTCTGACTCAGTTCGGCCTGCTTAAAGACGGGCTTGGACCTATATTTTAGGTCCGATTATTAAATGAGCCAGTCGCTCATGCCCCGGTGGGCCCAAATAATCAAAATAATTGTGACATGCTTAACCCTAATATATAATATTTGTGACATGCTTATCCCTAATATACGAGAGATATATAATTCTCGTATAATAAAATATATATTTTAATGTTTGCACAACTTCAAAAAGGATTTTTGGGATAAATAATTTGGTTATATTGATGGACAATTGTTGTTCATCTTCTCTCTGATGAAGTAAAATAACATTTTTTTTAGTAATAAATATGTTGAACTCCTTAGAAAAATCTAATTTATATAGAATATATAGATGTAAACTTCTTTACTTGCTTGCTTATTATTTTTTGCATGATAACACGATGGTTATAAAATATAATTTTTTTAAGAGAAAACGGGAAATTCACCGACGGTGAAAGGAGTTCCTTCACTGCCACTTAGATGATCCAATAAAATTATTACACATAAAGCCACTTAAGGTAACAAATAAAAAAACTCCCATAACCGCCCTTTGAGTGGCACCACCTGTAATAATTTTATTGGGCTACCTAAGTGGCGGTGAAGATACTCCCTTCACTGCCGGTGAATTTCCCGTTTACTCTTTTTTTAATATTTAATCACTTATTATATGAGAAAGTGCATTTTTTAACAAGCCAGATTAGGGTCCAAGTCCGACAATTAAATGGGGGGCTTGGATTCATTAAAAATTAACAGACCCGGACTCGGGATTATAAGACATCTGGCCCATTCCCATCCGTACAAAGAAGGCATATTTGCTAAATGATGGTTATTTTTATATTCATTTCTTTTTCTTTTTTTTTTGTATTTTTAAAGTGAGGTTAGTAAATTATGTTGGGAGAATTCCATTAATTAAAAAAAAACTGCTGATCAGGCTATAGGGCAACAGAGGAATTGGTTATTTCACCACTCAACTATCCAATTTGTGGTTAGTAGGAAGTTTATGGGTCAGCAGTCAGAATATCACTACTTAAACTTAGAACAGTTGTCATAATGGAGAATAAAGAATATGTAAATCTAGACACAAAGTATTCTCTGGTAATAACATGATAACATACATTAACAAAAAATTTCCAGCTTATGTGCGCAAGCATTTTAATTATCTATTTCTTCAAAATAATAATTATTAAACAAATAAATTCAAATACATCCTGAACAAGGCAAAGTAGAGGAGAGTGTCCAGTATCTACCAACTGATGAATAGTTTTTTTGTACATTCACATTCTTCTCTTCTACCTATTATTAGAAAAACAAGAAGCGATAATAGAAACAGCTGGATAATTTGAATTTTTCAAAGTAGAAAGAGAGAATATAGATTTGAACCTCATTAGCTTAGATCTCCACAAATGTATGCTAGAAGTATAAAATTACACTAATCAGGAAGTATGATCACCTAAAGAATGATTCACATCATTATTTGTAATTATAAGAAAGAACCTACAGAAAACACATCCAAGAATACTTCCACTAGTATTGGTAAATGTAAATCTTCAGTTTCACATAACAAGTCATATATTTATTTTGTTCCACTGTCTTTTACCCTCTCTAGCTCTCTACCTTAAACACAAGGTGATCTGCACCCTATAGGGTTTCTTCATTGTATATCATATACTGCTATTCATTTTGCCCCCTCCGCCAATTCCCCCTCTTGCTCTCTTGAACAGAGGGTAATCTGCACCGTACCAAGTTTCTTCATTGAGTGTATTGTCTTGAAATACTATATGGTTAGAGAGGATTGTTTTTCATGATTTGATGTCTCTGAATTACGGGTTGGAGACTTGGCCTTTCAAGAGAGAGATATTAAGAACTTCTCCCACAATTCAAAGATCAAAAAGTTCTTTATGATTTGCATATTCTTTGTCTAGTGAATTTATCTTCTTGGTTGACATTTTCTATCAATGTAATACCAAGTTTATGTTTCTTCGATTTTATGATTTGTATACTGGTTGTTTTGGCTAAAGTATGTGAATTTCCAACCTTTTTTCCATTGTACTTTCCACTTTATGTTTCTTTTATTTGGTCATTCTGTTATACGGTATGTTTTCCTAGCAGATAAACAAGTGGTATCAGATCTCCAAGTTCATGATATCTAGGACTGATTACTGCAATGCCTGGCGAAAGGGGCAATCACAAAGATCAAGGTAGAGAAATCTGAAAAACGAACAACTTGGTACTGAAAGATGAAACACAAAAAATATGTTTTAAAGGCCATTTTCATCTTTGTTCATCAAATGTCAAGGACATCATGCTCAGAAGAGTCAATTGGGAAGCTTTGGGAAAAGCTTAGAAAACTCAGTTCTACGAACAAATCAACTGAAGGTTCTCTTGGTTCCTCAAGGTGTCAGATGGTAGGAAATAACAGTATAACAAAAATATTATGAACTTAAGAGGGAAATGGATAAAGAAAGCTGACCTTGTGTATTGAGCATGATGTCGTTGTTTGTTTGAAGATTCTCAAATTCAAGTTTTCTTTGGTTCTGACGCATGACGTATCACATTTGGGTTTTGCCATTAATTCTGGGTAAAGGTTGGCAAATGTACGCAGTGGAACAAATACTTCGGGCGGAGGTAACCCAAGATAAGTAAGTATTAGATTATCATTAGTCCTGGCTTTAGAAACACAGGAAAAGGCAATAGAGAATAAATCATATTCAGAAGACCAATGGGAAATTGGATTCAGTCAAGGTGGAGATCGAGCTACGAGTCGGATCACTGTTCAATCCGTTCAATATAAAGGAAAATTCAGAGAGGTGGAGGCACTAGATATGAAGAATATCCACGAATGATGCTGCAGATTGACTGCAAGACAAGCTACAGGCTATTGGAGATATGCATTATACCCAACTCTTGACACTCAAAGATCGGGTAAGATGATGGTGTGACCGGGAAATTGAACAGAAAGAAGTAGCTCATTATGTATTGCAAATTTGTGGTTGTACTAAGTTCCAGTAACCTAAAGTTCTAGTGAACTAATAAAAAAAAATCTTTGTTTTAAAAAAAGTACAAGAGGCTACATATTTGTGTTTGTTTGTCATGTAGAAGGGTTTGAGAAGTGTGGCAGCTTCCACCCTCCATCATGTACTGTATTCTTTGCTTACTCTCATTATTTATCAAATAAGTTCCTTCCCTCCCAGCACAGCAGAAGATTCTTGCACTTTTGAGTAACCGACGTAGGAAGGAAGATGATGAGCACTTGGTTATAAGAGGAGTTCCACTGTTAGTGATTGGAGAAGGCTTCTTCATTGATGTATTCCCCTGTGATACCGATGATTAAGGGGAAGTTCTCTATCTAGTACTTTGTAATGTGGATTGAATATGCTTTTTACGCCTTTTCAGGGGAGAAGATGGAGAGATTGGAGAGTTCACAATGAATGAGAGATTTGATAACTAACTCCATAATTTGCTACTCACACTTTTCACTGGGATCTTCGATCTTTTTTTGGTATTTCTGTCTCCATCTCTCCTATTCCTAATTTTTAACTTCCTTATATATATCTCGTTTGAAAACAAAACCACAAAAATATCAAGAAAATCAATTAATTCAGCATGGATCAGATTCTAATCCTCTACTTCCAGGCAAGAACAGCAATTAATTCAGCATGGATTGGAAACAAGGATTTCCAAGACCCAATCTTTTACTCCTATATTAAGATTACAAAATGGTAGAAACACAAGGTAGACTACATATGTCACCAAAACCCTAGTAGATAAATTGAGCCCTAATTTCTAAATCAATGAACAGCATCCTTCCTAAATTTACAGCAATAGTCAATAAGAAAGAAAAGAGAAAAAAAACAAAACAAAACTTTGATAGAACGCAATTCAAGCAACAGAAACCCTAGAAATTTCAATTCAAAAGGGGGAAGGGGATTACGTGGCCGAGAGGTAGTGGATGAAGATGCGGGCGCTCTCCCCGAAGGCGAGGAGGGCGTCTTTCTGGACCGAGACCTCTTCTCCTTCTCCTTCCTTCTCTTTGCCATTTTTGGTGCCGTTTTTCTTTCCAGAGGAGGACGAAGAGGCCAGCTCGGCGAGCTTGTCCTTCACCAGCCGGCGCACTATAGTCCTTGGCAGCTCCTCCACCACCGTTTCCACCGCGAGGGCTTTCGCCGGCTCCGTTGTCGCTGCTTTTTCCGGCGATTTCGCCGACGCCGCCTCACTTTCTCCTGCCGCTTTCGCCATTTGTTATCTTTCTTTCTCGATCTCGAGATGGGTTTTAGAGAAGAAAACTTAATCTCAATAATGTTCCCGCCTTAGAAAGAGAGTTTCCAAAGGAGCACACCATTTTTGCTAGTGAGCCCACTTTATAGCCTTATTTTGGAAGTCCTAACAGCTATAAAGGGGACTCACTCGGAAAAAAGGTGTGCTCCTTTAGAAACTCCCCTTAGCCCTTTTGCGGGTCTGGTTCGGGTCGGATTGGGACAGTAGTGATCCGGACCCAAGTTTCAAGCGTGTGGCACGTGGGGATCCGGGTTGCTTCAAGATTTCCTCCGCACTAAAATTCTTACTCTCTTCTGGTCGTGGGATCTCCCACTTGGGAAATGGGTGAAAATTAATTTTGATAGTTCTGTTCAAGATATAAAGGCGAGTGCAGGAGTTATCTGTGTGGAATGCAAGCACATTGGTTGGACTAGATGTTGTTCGTGTTGTCTCAAGTTCGGTTTAGAAGGAGCGATTAAAGGATTATGGGAGGTTATGGTGTAGGCATTTGATATTATTCTGGGTCAGAGAATTATACAAAACGTCCTTACTTTGTTTATTAAGGACGATAATGGAGGTCACCATTACTATGGGATGCTAGGTTAATGAGATACAAATTTTCCTAGATTCGAATCCAGCATATTTAAAGAGAAGGTAGCGTGTCTACCGATTTTACTGTTGTTGAACTATTAATTTAGGCTCGAAGATTATTTGGCAGGAGTCTTTTTTATCTAGACTCATTGAAGTTGCAGTGAGAGATGTATTTAAAAGAAGATATGAGAGGTTATAATCCCCGTGATCTTTTCTTAGAAACAATCCACTTTCTCTCGCTTAAAATTCACTCGAACAAACACAAGGCATGTTAGTTAACAGATCGTAAGTTATAAAAACATAGAGTGAGTGATGTTTGTTATTTACAAATCAACAATTTTTTGAAAACATAACATTAATATTCAGCTTTCTGTAACACTGTTAAGATTGGAGGATTGAAAATGAAAGAAAAGAAATGAAAGGAGATCAAAATATGAAGCGTGTTTGGATGGAAAGAAACGAAGAGAAATAAGAGGAAAAAGAAGTCAAATACACTATTTTGCCAATTTTTTTTATAACTAGGGCTGCAGGGCATGGAAAACAAGATAGTTTTTTTTGCTAGTCAAACTCACAAATACAGTCTTTTTGCAATATTATGCAAATTGAGCATCCACTGAGAGTTAAACTCAAAACCGCTAACAAATAGAAGAAGGATGATGCTGCAGAAAACAAGACTCATTGACATAAAACAAGTAAGTGGATGTCTAAGCTGACCCCATCAAGCAAGTGCATTCCAACTTTGTTAATGTTTCCTATAGACAACAGGGATACTAAATTATCCGCCTCTACAACTTTTTTTTTTTTTTTTGAAGTAAAACGGTGAGTATTGCCCCTCGTGTTCCATTAATGAAGTTTTAACAGAACATAGAATATAGTACATAAACCAGTGATAGTTCTTAATACATCAAGTAGTTCTTAGTACAAAATAGAGATGAAGTAAAAGTGTGGCCCGATGTAAATAGAGTCCCCTCCTCCACAGCTGAATGATTGCTCACAGGCTCTACTCATCTCTACCGAAAGGAGTGCCGTCTCCATCCTCCGCATCTGATCCTGCACCGCTATACTGGTGGCAGTCTCTGTTGTACACTTCCTTGGAGGTTTCTTATCTGTACCCTAGTATCTTCTTCTGATAAGTATCATGTTTAAGAGATGACATCAAAATAAATATATCCAAGGCAAGATGGAATCGTATGCGTGGTGTTGTTGAAAATTCGATTGTTTCTCTCACGCTATATATTCCAACAAATCGAGGTAACTTATAATATACTTTTTTTTTCGAGGCCGAACTATGGATGCAGGCCCTCTTCCATAAACTGCACTCTTCTCTTAAGTCGAACATCAACCCGCCTCTACAACTTCTTACTTCTCTTACTTCAGAAACAACCTTCATAATTCTCTCATTATCTGAATATAAGATGAGCAGAGCATCACCTATGATATTTATCCGTGTATAAGGCTACATACTAAAACTATATAATAAACCATGTTGCCCTATTTAGAGTCTTATTTAGAGTTGTTTGGTGGTTAAGTTGCCAGGCAAGCTCTTTGGGATGGAGAGTGCAGAGCCCCTGATCCATAAAAAATTCTATATTGTAAAATGAATTTCAACGGCTCAATTATAAGTTTACAAACTAATACTTGATAAACATGTAATTTGATGAATTGTGTAACTCCCCGTTTTCAGCTACTTTAGAAAATAAAGTGCATTATCGATGGTTACACTCAAATTGATATGCACTAGGCTTAATTAATAGAAGACATATTGGAAAATCTTATATCAATTATTGTGTGTGTATATATATAGACACGCATACATATTTCCACTAATTTTCGGCCTCACTTTTTTTCGGTATAAACCCGACGATGATGTCTAGGTTCAAGTAAGAGGCACTTAATGATCGAGTTACGTCGCCGAGACTCCTACTGTGGTCGTCAATTCTTTTTTGCCCGAAAATTGCATATTTCCTTCCATTGCTAATTTTGAATTTTAAATACAACAACAAAAGGAAATTACAAAAGCAATTCCTAGATTACAAGAACAGGGACAGATTGATTTCAATTTTCCTTTTAATTTTGAGGGTTTTGGCAGCTATGAAGTCTTGTTTCTGTACTCCATGGACGATCCGAACGTCGCGTCGATTGATTTCTCCAGCACCAAACTCTGGCCGGAGAAGAAGAGGAGAGAACTCCGCTCTCGAAATTTTCCCGTCTCCCTACTCCTCTTCGTTGTGAACTCTCTGAAAATTCTCTGTTCCTCTGCCTCTCTGAGAATTTTTTTAAAACTAATTCCTCTTTTTACTCCACAAGCGCTTGTCCTCCTTTATTGACGTCGTGGGCGGAATTTACGTGAAACAGAATCAGCTACGTTCGGATGACACCACGTTGATAGCACCATGCAGGTGACACCATGCGGGTAGCACTGTGCGGGTGGCACCACGTGTGGGAGCACACTGCACGGGTCTCTTTTTTTTCTTTTTCGTTTTCTTTTCTTTTCTTTTTCTTTTCGTCTTTCTTTCTTTTCTTTTCTTTTCTTTTCTCTTTTTTTTTGCTTGTGCCTGCATTATATACCGTTATAGACATCCCGTCTAAGAAAAAATTAAGTAGATTATATACTAAATATGGTTACAGACATCCTAATTAAGGAAACTCGTGTATATTTTGAACAAAATATAGCGAAGGGAACTTAAGAGTTAATACATGTAACAACCATGTAAATAGGAGCCACTGAATTAATTATAGCCAAGTCATATACACGTATAAAGTGTCATCTATATCGATCGAATTAATTATAGCCAAGTCATATACACGTATAAAGTGTCATCTATATCGAAGTCATATACACGTATAAAGTGTCATCTATATCGATCGAATTAATTATAGCCAAGTCATATACACGTATAAAGTGTCATCTATATCGATAATCATATATGATAGGATTCCATATTTATGTTACGTCACTATATCTCACCCTATCTCAGGATCATGTCCATAATGTATCATGTATATGGATCATCATATATCATGTGTTAGTATCATTCACCATGTATCATATATGTCAAGTGTCGAGTTCCCTTACATGTATAATCAATGAGGGTAGTGTACACTTATCATCAAGTACGCAAGTTTATATACATTCTATGTGCATCTCATAGTATCAAGTCCATATCATGCAATTAATTCATATGCTAGGCTAACCTATGAATCGGGAAATTCTATTTGCGCACGGCATTTTACTCTTGGCGCCCTGGTTCCTCTTTACACCAAACTCATATTTTGAAATACTGCCATTTTACTTTCTGCGTCCAAAATTTTTTTCAAAAATATCCCTTCTCTTTTTCTCTAACTCCTCACCTGCCATTTAGCAAAAAAATATTTTGGTCGGGTATTAATACCCGACCAAGAAACGTGCTGATCGGATATTAATACCCGACCAACAAGCGAAGTCTCCAAAAAAAACTAATTAGCGATAAATTTCAAACAAATACGTATAAAACCTAAAAAAAAAAATTCAAATCGTACCTTAGATTTGTTCTCTGACACCAATTACATGTTGGAATTTTCTATTTGAATAAAAAAAACTCAAATGCAAATTTCAAACTCAAATTTCATTTGTCACGGTGAAATCAAAAAATTTAAAATTCTTGTAATCTTTTTAGGAACGTTAATGTAAAAAATTTTAAGGGATCAAGAAATCAAATAGATGATTTTGTGGGAGATGTGTTTTTATTAAATATAAAAAAAAAAATCATTTAGGGTTTTAGAGAGAAAATAGAGAAGGAAGACGATGAGTCGTAGTTCTAAAATCTAAAAAGTCTTAGTTTGGAGTTTATAAGGATAATTTAGTCCAAAAAAATAATGGCAAACTTGTAATTATTTATAAGTTTTAAAACCGTGCGTCAAGAGTAAAATGCCGTGTGCAAATAGAATTTCCCTTGTGAATCCCCTGAACCTATTATTTGGGCAAAGATATATGGTTGTAGTAACAAATTATTTATGGTAACTATTTAATTCTATAAATCACCAAATTTAGTATAGATACTCTTAATTCAAATTCCTATTTCTAGTGAAATTTTCAACATGAAATAATTTAATCAACTATTTCTTTCAATATTAATTTTCAGGCAAAAATCCAACTTCTCTGCGGACTCACCCACTCTGGAATAGTAGGTCCATCTACTCGTCCAAGCCATTTCTCATAGTCACTGCTAAAATCATGAATATGTATATAAAAGAGAGTTATGGGGGTAATCAACAATAAAAATAGTGAGGTAATCAAATCTTTACATAATTTTTTCAGAAACTATTTGAGTTAATATACTAATTTTAACCTAATTTTAGATAGGAAAAGTCTGTTGGACAGCAAGAAACTCGGTATTCTGAATATATATAAATGCGCACACACATACCTACTAAACTCCTGCATGGAAAAGAAAAAAAGTCAGTTCAAGTTTTTTTTTTTTTTTTTTTTATTCGCCAAATATAAAATGGGGGTATTTACAGGTTTATCCCTTAAATCTTTATAAATTATGATTTAGTCCCACATATCTTCATATTTAGGATTTAGTCCTCTAAATCCTCTAAGTTACTACAATTTAGTCCCTCCGTTAGTTTTTCCATCCAAATAAACTGTTTAAAATAATAAAATGACTTAAATACTTCTATGAAGAAAATGGGAAAGAATAGAGAGATAGAAGAGAAGAAGAAGGGGGGAAGCCAATAAATCCAATGAAGAAAAGGAGGAGAGGAGGAAGAGAGAAGGAGAAGAGAGAAGAAAGAGGGAAGAAAGAATTAAGAAGAGGTAAAATAGAAAAATCAGGTCAAAAAATAAACTGGGCTAACGAAAATTAGGAAGAGAGACTAAATTGTAGTAACTTAGAGAATTTGAGGGACTAAATCCTAAATATAAAGATTTAGGGGACTAAATTATAATTTATAAAGATGTAAAGGACAAATCTGTAAATACCCATATAAAATTGCAATCGCACAAGTTTTAGCATAATTTTCCTCTCTGTTTAGTTAAAAAATAAAATAAAATAATCGATCCATCGTCCGCATGCAAATGACTTTGTGCTTAAAAAAAGAAAACTTTAAAATCTCTATCCATAAATAGATTCATTAAAGGCCGATCAGTATCATTAGGATTCAAATAATGAATTGCAAGGTTCAGGAATTTTAGATTGGTTTATAAATAAATTTAATGTTTATAATTGTGGTCCGTGTGAGGAAATCATGCTAAATCCATATATTTGGTTCCATTTTTTATTTTTTTTTATTACACTTTAGAGAAGAGAGAGATCATTTTATATATTTTTTTAAAATAATACTTAACCTAAATCCATACTCCTATATGATTCATTTGGAAAACAACCAAATATGTACTTATTACCAAATCTTTATATATATATATATTTTTCCCAAAAACAGATAAGAATATTTTGCTACCCATTGTCATAATCCATTTTCTCAATCTTTGAACCAAATAACTAACTCTCGCCCAAGGGGGCCACAACTGGAGGTCACCGTCTCTAGGATTTTTTCTATTGGCACACGTCCCCATGCAGTTTTTTCTCCCAACGAACTCTCAGCCGCCCTTATAAACGGCCTCTCATTGCAATCCCTCGCCATTTTCCCACTTCTCTCTATCCCCCCCCCCCCCCCCCAAAAAAAAAAAAAAAAAAATGCCACAGGTCGACCTCGAAACTGACGGCGGCGGCGGTCTCGTCGACGGCGGAGGCGGCCTCATAGGTGGAGAGGGCAATGTCTCATGCGAAACCCTAACCCAAACGGATCCGGATCCGAACCTTCCTCCCGAATCCATCTCCATCTCCATCCAGAAATACCGCGCTGACGTTTCAGCCGCTCTGACCTACGACAGCTACGACTCCACCAGGGAGTCCACCAACCCCAAGTCCCAGTCCCACAACCCGAAACCGGCAGCGGCGCCCAAGCTTGTCCGATCGAGCTCTCAGCGCTACGCCAGCACCAATATCATGGCCAACGGCCCCATCATCGGCCTTCCCAACAAGATCAAACACGTGACCTGCATAACCTCCCGCCAGCGGCCCCCGCAGACCAGCTCGCGTATCTTCCCCAAGAAGAAGCCGCCGAAGGCTGCGGCGGGCTGCAAGTCGGCCGTGCCTGAGCACGAGCCGTCGTCGCCCAAGGTATCGTGCATTGGAAAGATTTCGGATCGGGAGCGGGAGAAGTGCCGGTTAGCTCACCGCCAGCAGTCGGCAAAGTTTCCCCGATGCTGGTTCGGGCTCCAGGGCCTGTTTTCTTGTGGCGGCGGCGGCGGGAAGGGGAGGGGGATCGAAGCGACTGCGAAAAAGGATGGCGTGGGCGCGAGGGGGAACATTCTGGCGATGGAAAGGAATATTCCGTCGGATGATGAGGAGGATGACGTGGAGGTTGAGAGTAACGGAGCGGTGCCGGCGGGGATGGGAGGGATGAGGCGGTTCGCGTCGGCGAGGAGGGCGGCGTCGTGGGGAGGGGAGGGGGACGGACACGTGGCGTGGATCTGAGGAGGGCGTAGTTGGATGTGGGGCCCATTGAGGTTCAACGGGGCGTCGTGGGGGTTTGTTGGGGATGATCGGGATAGAGATTTTATTGCATTTTTTTGGGATATTTTTTTAGGCCATATTTGGTAATAACAATAATAATGAGGGGGTAAATAGGTAATGTACAGATAAGACAAAATTTTATGATGAGATTTGGGGAATTTCTAAGTGAGAACACAAGTGGTCTCCTCGAGGATTTTCTCAAAATTATAAATTTATCATTTTATTTCTCAAAATTATGCCACCGTCAGATTTCCTTAAGATTGGAAGGAAAAATTTATAGAACTGTTATTAGACCAGTTTTATTATATAATACGGAATGTTAGGTTATAAAAAAACGTCATTAGAAGAGATAAAGTGAGAAATGAAGATATTTGTGCTAAGATAGGTGTAGTTCTCATCGATGAGAAGATGCGAGAAAATTACTTACGATGGTTTGATCATGTGCAATGTAGGCCTACAAGTACATCAGTTCGAAAAAAGGAGTTTATCAATATAGGACAAGTTAAAAGAACAAAGAAAATACCAAAGAAAATATGGATGGAGGTGATACGCAAAGATATGGAGTTTAGAGTTTTAAATAAAGAGATATTACTTAATAGAAATGAATGGAGAAGAAATATCAAATGAATGGAGAAGGAATATCAAAGTGATCGATCCGGTGTGATTTTGTTTTTTGTTCATGTAGCCTATCCCAAATACTTGAGATAAAAGGCTTAGTTGTTGTTGAATTTCTTGTCCGAAAATAGTTCGAGCTAATCTTCGATTCAAGAAAAGTGGTCTTACTAAGACCGTGGTGTGCTTCTTTAGAAATTCCCCAAGATTTATTATTTGGTGATTAACGAAACTATTCGTTTATTTTCTTATGTTTTCTTGGACTAGTTTTAATGGAGCAAATGTAGTAGGAGCATAATTGATGGGGTAGTATTTGAAGTTGTTAGGTTAATGAAAAAGAAAATAAAGAAGAAGAAGAAGAAGATATACAATTTTATTTGTTGAAACAATCATAAAGCTTAAAACATTAGTTTTTTATTTTTCACAACTTTGATTTATATAAAAGCGAAATCAAATGGATATTTTTTAGTTTTTTATTTTATTTTTCAGTTAAATATTTGTTTTTATCCTAATTTAAATTTCCTATTTTGTGAACCTATTCCAATGGAATGTATTTTTGTTATTTGCACTTGCCTTTATTTGTTACAGTCTTTTTAGTAGAAAAATCTAAGGCATCCTTATGGAAAATTCTATTTTCGCATGGTAATTTACTCTTAATGCACAAATTTAAAACTTGTAAATAATAATAAGTTATCATTTTTTTTTATTTTGACTAAGTTATCCTTTTCAATTCTAAATTTCTAAAACTTCTTAAAAATTTAAAATACTGTCATCGTTTTCCTCCTCTGTTTTCTCTCTAAAACAAAAATAACACTTTTCTTATATTTAAATCTAAAAAACCCGCATCTTCCACGAACTCATCGATTTCCTAACTCTATAAAATTTTTACATTCACATTGCTAAAAAAGTTAGGAAGAATTTTAAGTTCTTTGAATTCTCTGTGACGAATGACATTAGGGTTTAAATTTTGAGTTTTTTGAAGTAAATAGAAAAATCCAACATGCAATTCGTATTAGAAAACAAATCTAAGGTACGATTTAAAATTATTCTTAGTTTTTTTATGTATTTTTATTTGTAATTTATTGTTACTAATTTTTTTTTTTTGCGACGGTCGATCACTGATCGTCATCAGTGAATGATATTATATTTAATCGAGGTGACTGAAAGTTTGAATCTTTACTAAACTTTTCTAAATTTGTGCTTGCAATCGTGAATGTTTTAATCTTTAGTCTACATATTCTAAATTGGGACAGTAAATTTCCAAATAATTTTGAAATCAATCTATTGTTATAATGTTAGAAAATTTAAATTTAGGGTGTTGGTCTAGTTTGAATGGTGAAGCCCATAACGATGTCATCCATTTTCATGTAATTAATGTTGGTTTCGATATAAACAGCGAAGCAGACTTGAAGGAAAGTTTGGAAATTTTAAGACTTAATTATGTTAGACGAAAGTAGGAGAGAGAACGAGGGAGGGTTAAATTTTGGAATAAAAATTTAGACACAGAGAGTAAATTGGTAATGTTTCAAACTGAGAGGTTGGTGTAAAAAGTAATTTGAGCATCAAGAGTAAATTGTCATGGGTAAATAGAATTTCACCATCCTCATCCATATTGCTATATTCCTAAATTATATACCCAAATAGAATTTCACTCATCGATTAAATTATGATGAATTGAAACTCTATTGAAACATTGTACCCAAATTATATCCAACTTAGCTTTGTAAAATTTAATTAAAACTGGAGTTTTATGAAACTAGTACCCAAGTAAGGCCTAAAAAGTCACTGAATTTGGTGATTCTGTCCCTAGTAACCGGGAAATTCTATTCATGCACAATAATTTATTGTTGATGCTCTGATTATTTTTTACATCAAACTTTTATTTTGAAATACCACCAATTTACTCTTTGCGTCCAATTACAATTTTAACCCTCCCTCCTTCGCTCTAACTCCTTATGTTGTCCGATCCCAAATTTTTCCAAAATTTTCCGAGTCGGATATTAATTCCCAAGCTAAAAATATGTTGGTCGGACATTAATATCCAACTAAAGACTCATTTTATAAGGCATTAAAACCTGACCAGCAGTCGATGTCTCCGTAGCAAAAGAAACATATGAAACAATAACTTGTAAACAAATATACATAAATAACTAAGAATAATTTTAAATTGTACCTTAGATTTGTCTTTCGACACCAATTGCATGTTAGAATTTTCCATTTGAATAAAAAAAAAACTCAAACTCCAAATCCTAAGTCACAGTGAATTCGAAGAATTTAAAATTCTTCCAAACCATTTTAGGAACGCGAATGTAAAAATTTTAGGAGGTTAAGAAATTAATCGATGAGTGGAAGATGTATTAATTTTTTATTTAAATTTCACTAAAAAAAAATATTTTTTAGGATTTTAGAGAAAAAAACAGAGAAAAAAGACGATGAGTCATAGTTTTAAATTTTAAGAAGTTTTAATTTGAGATTTGAAATGATAATTTAGTAAAAAAAAATAAATGACAAATTTGTCATTTTTTACAAGTTTTAAAACCGTACGTGAAGAGTAAATTTGCATATGTAAATAGAATTTCCCCTAGTGACCGATCATCCAAGATCGATTACACCCATAACTTTTATATATTCCAAAAAGAAAATAAAGAAAAGTGGGTAGAATGTTTAGATATAATATTTTAATATGTTGGTAATTAGGGGCGTGATATATAATAATTTTAAAGTATAATAAGTTATAATATTTTAATAAAATGGTGATTGGGATGTTAATTCTACTAAAGATGATGAAGAAAAATAAATTATCATCAACTGTTAATGATGTGATAGTGGTTCAATTTTGGTAATGCTGATAAGAAAAACACTTACCTCATACAAGTCCTTCATGATCTTAAGTGGAAAATAGCTGAGCAAAAACAGTTCTAATAATACTCTATTTGTTAAAATGTTAAATATTTCTGAGAATTACAATTTGTCAATTGTTAGTTAAATAGCAAAATTTAAAACAGATCAAGTATTTATCGCTAGTTTAGCATTATCCAACACACGTGTCGGTGACAAACATGAGAGTAAAATCATCGTATGCCCCGGAAAAGCATATCTATCAGCATCTGCTGGTATCAAATTTGACCGACTAGATCCGATGAGTCGAAGTTTGCACCAATCAAGTTGTGGTTCGAGACTGACTCGAATAAGGTGAAGCGAGTAGGTTGTTGCGGAATCTTGGTCAAGTATTGTAAATTTATAAGATAATAAAAGAAAATTATACAAAAAGATAAGTGCACAACAATATAAAAAGGTTCGGCTGAAATAAATCTTAAATCTATGTTCTTCATGAAAAGTTAATTTGGTGTAAACTTTATTAAATAAAGAATAAAAATTACAATCTCTTAGTAGCTCTCTGATTTCTTTCGAGATTTACAAACTCTCAACTCTCAAATATTGCATATGTAACTCCCAACGGATGAAGGACAGAGTGTTTATTTGATAGTGGAGTTGTAATCAATTTTGAACTTGTGGTATTAGATGGACTCTATAACTTTTAATGAGATAGAAATGCTTAGTTAAACTCAGTTTCTTTATCATTTGAGGATTTGGTTTTTCTTCGATCATAATTTGACAAAGGGTTCTCAAGTCTCCTGGACAATTTATGAAACGACATTATCAATCAATATTAACACCAGCAATATATTTTCTCAAACATTAGATATTACATAATGATTAAATATTTTTTTTTTAAAATTTACACACATATATGCTAGTAACATGAAGTTGCTAAAATGTGCAACAAAGAGAAGATTGCAGATATGTGAGCATCATACATAATTAAATTACAATTATTAAGTGGATAAAATTAATATATCATCAACAAGAAACATGTCAACAGATACTTGGATGGCATCACAAACTTCTCAATACTGTGGCTGAACTTAGTGAACATGTCACCCTCATCGAGAATTACTAGTATATATATGAGAGGAAGCTGTTTTTCGAGCATTCTGCATTCGATTAATGCAAAATGACAGAACAAATCAAAAAAAAAAAAAAAGGAGGTTGTTTTTGCTCGAAAATAAGAAGAAAAAAAAAAAAAACAGGAATTAAGTAGAAGTACTTCATCAAAGCAACATTCCTGCTAATAATTCAGAACCAATCTGATGAATTGTCGGTACAAATAACATTTGAAATGTAGTAGAACAACGAGAACAGCTTGAGATTGCTTAAGGAGATGTTTTGTTATACGAGAAACAATTGTGACTCCGCCTGCTCTTAAATCCGTGATATCACTACTCATCAGATACAATCAATATTAGTCCAAGTTTACAAAATGCATTGAATATATATGTGAAATATACATACACTATGCACATATAAATACTCAAGAAGTGTGGAAGGGAGAACCAAAGGAAATATAAATAAATTCTTGTCATATAAGATTCTGAATCGATACCACCTTTAGTACAATGCAGGTTATGCTTGTTGAAGAGCATAAGTTGCTCTCAGATACTCGATAATGTCTGCACTTTCAAACATTTTCACTCCAGTGTTAGGATCTTCTATGTAAGGTACCTGCCAGTCCAAGTATTACCGAGAAAATTCTGTCTGAATAAGTTTATTTAAGATTTCGTTGGAAATAAAAGAAATTGTTCCTCCAAAATGCTCTAAAAGATGTAGGGATGGGTTCAGAAGAAGAAAAACCTGAAAATGACCCGCTCTATCAAGTAGAATCTGTCGTTTTGGACTGCCCCGAGCACAGCTGCAATGCCAATTTGTATAAGAGAAAATTTCGGAAATTGATTAAACAGTACTCATTTTTACAAGAGAAAGCAACTTCTTTTTCTTGATTTAATTATTATTATTAAGCCTTCTCAGGAAAGATGTTATGTCTCATACTATATTCCCTACAACCAAGAATACATTCACATCAATTTAGTCTTCCAACGATGCCACTACTGAATTGATAAAGTTCAAAATACCACAAAAAGGACAGGGATAACATTAAACTAGAAGTTGTGATGGCATGAGTAAAATAAATAACATCATATCCAAAAACCAAAACAAATTATTTAGGGGGCCAGAGTGAATTTTTAGCATTAAACCTTTTTAAGGCTTAACCATAAGATTTATGAGTCTTCGTTAATTAATCACTTGATTTCACATAATGCAATGCTCGCTACAAGCTTCTAGAAATAAAATCTAATGATGGTTGTAAGAATCATTCCTCAAAGTAATATACCAATAAACTTATCACCAAAATACCAGTAACACGGTAGGTTGACATAATGAACTTTTGTGGACTCTAAATTCATCATAAATTAAAAAAGAAACATCTACTAAACTATGTGCTTTAAATTTTTCAAAGTTCTACATGAATAAATAAATAAATCCACAAAATAACCGAGAGTCCAAGAGAGACGTTACATGCACATACATGCTACAGTTACTATTAACTATAGAGAGCTCTATTACTTCCATAGGCATTACATGCACGTTATATCCTTTTTAGGCTATTTCAAATTATCTCCAATAGTGGAACTTTTCCATGTTTTTCCTTTTTCCCATTTTACAGAAATTTCCCACAGTTTCTCATTAAAAAAAAAATGAAAAAGAACTGTCCCACAATATAGAGCTTCTCAGATAATCAAAATAAGAGCAATTTCTAACTAGAAAAGGAACAAGCCAGCATGTTCACAAGAGTTCCCCAGAAAAATTAACCTACAAACAGGTTACTTGGCCAAGGCATGGTAAACAACAGCGTGAGAGCCAAAATCTCACTTGTGTAAATAAATAACAAGGAGATAGCAAAGCATAGGACATGAAAAGGCAATAAAATTTCACCTGCGTTGTATATGGGGCAATTCTAATTCAATTAGGACTTCACGTACAAGGTTGCAGAAAGGGGAACCCTGAAAAGCAAACCGCCTATGAGTTTCAACTCTGAAATTCATTTAAATCCTTAGGCTGATAAGTAGTATGATTATATTAGCTAATACAATCACAATGTTGTATCCTAACCTCATATGCCCATACTTCAAGGGGCTCTGGTGGGAGTTTGGAAGGAGTATAAGATGAACCCTGTAGGAAGAAAACTGCAACAACCTTAAACAAGAATAATGCTGATATGCCTATAGTAGCAGGAAGCACTTGTTGCAAAAATAATTTTTTTACAGCTATATTATCAAGCAGGCAGAAGGGCATTTAGGGAACAAAAATCATCCAATGAATGTAGAAGAAGTAAATTTTTCTTGCCTTCCCCATGCGGCCAATCATTGCAAGTCCTGCAGTTAGAGTCTGCAAAAAAGAATAGTTTTTAATTAAGGAACAGCTGATGAGAAAAGAAGTAAACTATCTTTAAACAAGAAAGGACTTAAGTTTAGAAAGAAACATAAAAAAAAAAAAAAAAAAAAAAAAATTGATGTAGAGCTTACCGTGAGCAAACCGAGTGACAACGATAGAGGAACAGTTCCATCACCTGATATCAAAAGAATTCTAGTATCAATGCCCAAACAGCATCAAGAGCCAAGGAATGCTAAAATTTAATTATGTATATGACTTTTTATGTAAAAAGACAAAATTTAAGTTCTTCTCTTTTTGTGGAGAGTGAGAGAACAGACAGCCCTAAGGTTATGATAGCCATTGGAACTGCTGGATGTTTACAGCAGGGTTCGGCCCCCAAACCCCTTGCACAACTTCAAGAAGGCTTAGCATTGCCATGAAACATCCACCGAATGGATAACGAAAATTTTCTCTAAAGAAGTATTGACCAGAGCAGTCTACAGGGGAGGATCATAAAGTTGTAGAACATTCCAATTCAATCAAATAATTATATTTGAGATAAAAAATTATGAACCTAACAGATTTATGTATACTAAGAGTAGCAGCAGTTAATTTTAAGATACTTTTGGTGATTAAGATACAGATCATTGGTTAAATTCTTCACAGATTTTATCAAAATAAACAAGGAGGAAAGGCACAAGCAAATGTACCATATCTCTCAACCAGATACTTGATTATGTCATCAGATTCATACATAGCAACACCTGTATTTGGGTCAACCTGCAAAACATTGAAAAATAAGATCCATACATACAACCAAATAACAGGATGCAGCTAGCTATCACAACATGAGGTCATGCACAGAATCTAGGAGCATCACAAGTGCTTTTTTCGAAAGGTCCATATGCAACCGATATCATAAAGAAAACTGTCCAAAGATTGAGGCAGAATGCATAGCTTGCACGCATTGTACTCGCACAATGTCGGAAATTAACTATTCTCAAATTAGCATCATCAAACTTTGTCCTTTCTATTTGCGGTTACCACCATATGCATTTCTTCACCAATCATATTCTCCCATTAGAGCATCATTCTTTGTCAAAACAAGGTTCCTCAAATAATTCTGAACCTTTACACCGACGACCTTACCACAAAAAGAACTTCCTTTCATCTTAGGTTTGCCCCCACCCTTCGATATTATTATAAGCATCATTCCTTTATCATGATTTTCTTATTTTGAATGTACCCATAGAGAAAGTCTTTTCCTACATGTCTTTAACCAACACAATCTACCTATTTTACTGGATGTCGGGCAACATATATTGCTCATGGGTAGAGAGGTCAGTTCTAGGTGTCAAGGGAAAACATTGCTCTATCTCTTTTTTCTTTTTTTCTTTTTTTTTTCTGGGCTCAACTTCACGGTGTCGTCAACGACATGTGTTAGCCATCGGTGGGGCATCCATTGATGGGGCCATCGAACCCTGTAGCAAAAGGAGGTTTTAAGCCTGACCCGCCATTAATGGCTAACTGGCATTGATGGCAAGATGTGCTACTTCGGGTTTTGGCCTGTTTGGGACACGTGAGTTGTCAAATTGAATCCTGTTTGAGTAGGATTTTGTACCTAACAATCATAAACTATATAAGGGTATTAGATAGAGCTTTTGTGATACTGATAGAAATCAGATCATATGATTTGATATGATTCTTATCTTTATTGTTAGAATTTTAATAAGATCTGATAGGATTTTATTTGATTTTGAAAATTGGATATAATATGATTTTGTTTAATTTTGATAGGATTGTGTTCTTATTATTATTGTTAGAAATTTTCTATAAATAAACTCTTGCAATCTGCAATTAAAAGAAGGAATGAAAAATGAAAAAAAATTGTGAAAACTATGCGTGAATTCGCATGTTAAAATCTCTCTTCGTAGATTCGTTGAGAGTAGGCATGCATTCGCCTGGGTTAATTCCCAAAATAATCTTTAAAACTCTCATCGTGAATTCATTGAGAGTGGGTGAGAGATCACCTGGGTGGATTTCCAAATCTATCTTTATCTTTTTATTCTAAATTTCTACAAAAACTCTATTTTTTTTCTTCCCTAAATTTCTAGCAATAAACCCTAATTTGGCTTCTGTCCTGCGTCAAATTGGTATCAGAGCCTAAACTTCTTGCTCCCATACTTTCATATGTTCGCTTTTTTATTTTATTTTAGTTTTTTTTTAAGTTTAGTTCAGATTTGAAAAAGAAAAAAAAGAAGCAAAAGAAACATATTTGAGGAAAAGAAAGAGAGAGAGAGGGAAAAATCAAGGGAAAAAAGTGAAAAAAAAAGATCTAAGCAAAAAGAAAAAAAAGTGAAAAAAGTGACAAAAAATAAGAAAAGAAAACCCAATCTTCTCAGATTCTCCCTCCACCATCACTCCACTATCATCCTGTTCAACTCAACAACATCAGTGATAGTATTGCAGCGACAACATCCAAATCACCACAGCCATTCTCCATCTTTGTCGAGTAGTCCCGAATCCCGACATCATCATCTCCTCCATCAAGATACCAGTAGCACCTCCACTGTAATAGTTCAGATATTATGCACAAGCTACAGCCTTGATCGCCACCATGGCCCAGTTAATGCTTCATAGAAAGATGTAAATCAGTTCAACTTGGACGTGTTTAGTATTTCTTATATCTGCATTTATTAGGGATGAATGCTTTAAAGCCAAAAGGTATTGATGAAAATCAGATCATATCAGATAGGTTTTGATATGATTCTTATTTTTATTGTTAGGATTTTAATAAGATCTGATAGGATTTTGTTTGATTTTGAAAATCGGATATAATATGATTTTGTTTGATTTTGATAAGATTGTGTTCTTATCATTATTGTTAGAAATTTTTTATAAATAAGCCCTTGTAATCAGCAATTAAAAGAAGGAATGAAAAATGAAAAAAATTGTGAAAACTATGCGTAAATTCGCATGTTAAAATCTCTCTTCGTGCATTCGCTGAGAGTGAGCGTGCATTCGCCTGGGTGGATTTTCAAAACAATATTTAAATCTCTCATCGTAGATTCGTTGAGAGTGGGTGAGAAATCATCTGGGTAGATTTCCAAATCAATCTTTATCTTTTTTATTTTTATTCTAAATTTCTACAAAAATTCTATTTTTTTTGTTCCTTAAATTTCTAGCAATAAACCCTAATTTGGCTTCCGTGCTGCCTCAGGTAATCTTGAGACTTTGAGAACTCTTTTGAAGCATTTGAGAGTTTTGTAGCCGTCTTCTCAAAAGAGAGATTGGTTTTGCAACTTTAAGAGATATGAGAGACCCAAGATTTGTATTTGCAAAGATCACATGGTCAAGTTAGATTTGGCTCGTGGACGAAGGATTTGCTACAAACCACGTAAAATCTTAGACGTTTTCCAATTTGATCTTCTTGATTTGTTCTCTCTCTTAAAGTTTTGATTTTATCAATTTATCTTTTATCTCAATAATCCTAGATCTCTATTTGAAAGATTTCGTTGTGTGTACATCTTGTACTTACAACACTATGTCTATAAGCCTAGTTGATTCTCTATGACCATGTTCAAAAGCTTGCATGCCTATAGTTGTAGCTGCACTCATGCTTTAGCTTTTTCCCATAACCTTCCTAGTTCCACCACAGGATCATTAAAGTGACTTCACATTCTCATTTCGGCAGCTCATTTAACTTTTTTGCTCAACTGCCCTAAACTGCTAACAGTGCCAAATTGTCCTTGTACATTTCCATAATTCAATTTAGCTTACTCATAGATGAATTTCATAGTTCAACTATCATTACGGTGAATTTGATGCATCTTTACAAACTAGATCCCTTCATCAAAATAAAAGGTTTCAAAACAAGGAAATTGGAGTCATTGTTGAATCACTTCCATACTAGCTTACATACTAAGGCCTTGGTATCACTTCAATTACCACTAAAGTTAAAAACTCATCCATTCTGCTTCAATTCTAGTTATGTGACACCCCGCCTATCCTAGCAAGAAAACTGGCATATAGCAGTCTGAATGAGTGCATTATGAACAATCAGATAGAATATATGAACTCAAGTCAAAGCCAACAATATGTGAGACCAATATAGTTTGAATGAAGGAATATGGATAATCAAGACAGAATTAAAGGAATTGTAGAATAGAAATAAAGGATGAATATCAAAAGCACATGGACAATCTACAATGGAAACACATCTGACCTCAAAATCATATGTTCAATACATTTGGCTATGCAAAGACTTGTAGCAACATGACACAGTTAGGCTACATATCTCAATATTCGTAAATTTCTTCTTCCACATATAAAAAAATAAATAAATGTTTGCTGACCATGTAAGGAAATTGCTGCTTTCCACCCATTTGCAAGACTTTAGGACGGAAGTTTGGGCCATTTCTTGGGCAAGGATAGAATAAAACATCAATGTCCAGTATGGAAACAACCTCCCTAACCTGTAATGTTTTCAAAAATCAACTGGAATATATTAAGAAATAAAGCAGAATGGCAAGAAAAATTCTTAAGATGAGATCCTGAATAGACATGCCAATATCATTAACATAAACGAAAAAACATAGCCAAAACCCCAGAAAAAGAAAGACAACATATAATGAAGCTTTAGTTCACAATAATCTGAAAAGTGGGTTACCTTCCGACAGAAGGGACAGCTGAAGTTTTCGAGTGAATGATTGCACGTCACATGAGGATAAGCAGCATAATCAGTCACTCAGTCAGCTTATGAGATACTCAACTTAACATGACGAGTTACAAGTGGTATGTAACTGTATCTTATCCGCCCAACCATTATAAAAAAAAAAAAAAATCCCTTATATCTGAAACATCAAATATTGCATACCTTTGAAATTCATAAATCTCGATAGGCTTCTCTGGTCGAGGCCCTAATTTTGCAGTCTCTTGCAGCTTATAACCTAGTTCAAAATGCAGTGTTTTGGAAAGAGACAAGTTAGTTAATGCACCTTACAAAATTTAGCCCGTTTTCTAGATGGCATTTATAGTCTCTATTGAATATAGGTAACATGTTGATGTAAATCACGTTCAAACAAGAGGAAGGATTAGATAACATAGCTAATCAGCTGGCATTGAGTACTCCAACAAACTTGGCCACGAGAAGAGATCATAATTTACCTGAAACACTCAAAGCATATTGGCCAGGTGGTAATTGGTCCTCAGGTATGCGAGATACAGAATATCTGCAAGCATTAATGTGCTCAGTAGAGAGCATGAGCATCTTCATGTGCACCATTCTACTCTACTACTATATACTGGAGGAAAAAAAAGACAAAATTTCACTTAATTTTCATCACTTCTCAGTTCTCACCCCATTAAAAAAAAAAAAACCAACCAGCTACTTTTTGATTTTCTTTTTATATGTCTTTTCTCTCTTTGAAGTTCGCAATTATCAAGGGAAAATTGTAATTAATTACAGCAATAACGCCAATTGCCTGAAAATATTCTTTCAAACACATCTTGCTTGAAAAACAACAACTCTAAATTACCAGTTCCAGAGAAATTTTTAGGGTTTTTCATTCAATTCCAATCCAAAATTACTTGAACCCAAATCAAACAAGAACTTACCATAATTAACACCAAGACAAACACAGAAAAAAATCACAAAATACTCAATTCTCATCTCCAAAGCCCTAATTCAAAGAAAAAAATAAATAAAAGAGATGAAAGAAATAACAAACCCTTGAACGAAACCGCCGGAGCCAAGGCGGAAGAACCAGGAAAGAGCAGCTCCCGCAACTTCGCCGGTCTTACCAGGCGGAACAGTAAAAGGTTTCGGATCCGGAGGCTTGAAGTCCATCGGAGGCGAGATCGAAGGGCTAGGTTTGGCTTCCTCTTTGACGGAGAGAGGGGGATCTTGGATCTCCGCGGAAACCCTAAACCGCTTGGTGGTTTTGGCGCGATGGTGGAGCGAGCGGAATACCGAGATGGAGCAGGAGGTGAGGGCTCCGGCCATGGCTTTCCGGCGAGGAGAAGGGGTTGGTAGTTGGGGACTGAGCGGGTCGAAAGATAGGTATTTGAGGGGAAATTCTAAATGCGCACCACTTTTTTCTGAGTGAGCACCTTTTTCCCCTATCTCTCTTATCACTTTACCATAGGACGTGGTGCTCACTAATCAACATGTGGTGCGCATTTAGAATTTCCCGTATTTGAGTGGTGCGAAATAAACCGGGAGAGGAGAAAGGCGTTAGCGGGAAGCGGTTGAGGGTAGCGGATTGGAGAACCGTTTGCTTTAACGGGTTTGTACTTGGAATCCGTATCTGCGTTTTACTTTTGGGGAGGTTCTGAGGGCATATCAGGGGAGTTTCTAGAGAGGCACCCCATTTTTTTTTATAGTGAGCCTACTTAAAAATTTCATTCATATTATAAATTTACCATCGAACTTTTTGGACTAAAATACCTCTTTTTTCAATCTCTCATATCTTTCTCTTCTCAAACTACAGAACAGTTAATCCAAAAAAAAAAAAAAAAACCTAAAACCCACGACTATTCCATCAAATCTTTTTCTATATTAAATTATCTCACAAATTAAATTCAAAAATTAATTTTAGTAGGCTTACTCAAAAATCGTAGAAACAGTGCGGATTGATAAAAATTATAAATCTAAAAAAAACTCAAAGTCCAGACTGACAGTCCGGACTACTCTCCACTGTCCGGACTAGCAGTCCAAACGGTCCAATATCCGTCCGGACAGTGGGCTTCTGTCTGAATTACCAGTCCGGACGAAATTTTTTTCGTCCGGACTGGCTGGACAGTTAATTTTTGTCTTTTTTCGTCCAGGAGATAAAGGGCACTATAAAGAAGACTTTTTTCGTTTCATTATTTATGAAGTCATTGTAGTATAGTGGTGAGTATTTTCACCACTCACGCGAGCATCTTGGTTCAATCCCTAGCAACAACAATTCCCTTTTTACTTTATTTTATTTTCACAAATAAATGACATTTTCTCCCAACTAAGCAGAATTTTTTCGATTTAGTATCCATTCCTATTCGATTCGATTTTTTCGAAATTGATAAATATTTACATATGCTCACCACCATGAACAACAAGAAATAAACACAAAGAAAAAGTATTTTATAGATGATCATTCCAACTAATGCGTTAGTCCATAAATCAAAATCAAATCTTGCAACATTCTGAAGCAATATCATTTGTATTCCGAATCAACGTCGGAATTTTCAATAAAGATTAGGCATTTATTTAACCCAATCTGTTAAAATAAAAGCATTATCTATCAAAATTTTAAAAGATACGATCCCCTTTCATGTTTCTGTCCAAATGGAATACATCAACTCTATGATTTTCGACCACCATCTCCATAGCACCTCTACCATCAGCATCTCCTCATTCTTCATTTTGAATCCAATTTCAAACTCCAACAATTCAATTCAAAATTCCAACAATTCAATTCAATTTCAAACATCAACTCCATAGTTTGCGGGTCGACGATTGGACCTCTGACGAGTCGGAGAATTTTCAGGAGAGCGAGCGGTTTTGTACTTCTGCTAATTTTTCTGTAAAAATAAAATATAGGAATCCGTTATTTCTTAAAAAAAAAGGAACAATTAGAAGAAATTAATTTAGGAATAATTTAAGGTCAAGAAAATCAATCAATTAATAGAAAGTATAAATAAATTGAGAAATAAGATATTGGATTCTCAGAATTAAATTCAAATCTTTAGGAAAAATTCTCCCTCTAATCCTCAAAATTATTAGTTAAAATCTACAAAATAAGTTAAAAAAAAAAATCATTCTTTGCTCTAAAAAAAGAGACCAAAATACCTCACATTTTTTGCTCCAAAAAAAGAGTCCAAAATTAAAAAAAAAATGCTAAGTAAGGAAGAAATCTCACTCATCTCGACCCAAGAAGCGACAGTGGGACAGCGAGTGAGCAGCGTGGGCTGAATCAGTGGCGGCGGATCAACGGCGGCGGCGGCCAAATCGAAGAGAGAGAGAGAGAATTTGAATGAAGGAGGAGGTAGGGAAGGGAAAGAGGAAGATGAACGATTAGGAGATGTGGGAGAGGGAAGAAAGAGAGGAGTTGATTTTTTGGGTTTGAAATTTGGCCTGCCCTAGAATGGAGAGGAGGGAGAGAAGAATGGAGGTGGGCGTAGAAGGAATGGAAAATGGGAGAGAAAGAGAGTGAGAGTATTATTGGGATATTTGGTGTACTCACTAGGAAAAACCTCTCTTTTGAAAAGAGAGGATAGGCTCACTAAGAAAACTGGACTCACTAGGAAAAATGGTGTGCTCCTTTGGAAACTCCCCATATCAGCGATGGCAAGTGGGTCGTGCCTGGCTCGGCACAGGTATGGCCCGTGCCTGGCACGAACGTGCCGTGTCGGGCATGTCACGTCCCATTTTTTGGCACGTCCGCCCGGGCGTTGGCCGGGGCTCGGCCTGCCGGCATGGTCTGCCGGACACATGTCGTGCTTGGGTCGAGGCATGTCGGCACGTTTTTTTTAATTTTTTTAAAAAATATTAAGTAAGTTTAGAAGAATAGTTAGCTTAATTTGATTATTTTTAAAAAGAAGAAACGATAGTAAAAATAAAATTTTATTATATTAAATCTCATTATATTGTCATAATTGCTCTATAAATCTCTTTAGAAATCATATAGAGCCCAAAGAAAGGGGAGAGTACCATAACCGTCACCCTCAACTTATTCTTAATATTTTTTCCAAAAAGTTTATGAGTTAAAAAAATTACATGAAAAAATTTACAAATGTAGTAATTACAATTCGAAAAGAAAAAGCAAAATATTTTCATTCATCTTCCGGTGAGTTCTCTATTTCTATTTCGTTTGATGATCCTTATTCCATTTTTTTTGCATCGAACCAGTCCTTCAAGTAAACACACATCTCCAATGTGTCTGCTGCCATTGAGCTTTTTCACTCCGTGAACACTTTACCACCTGCACTAAAAGCAGACTCCGATACTATAATAGACACTGGAGGAGTTAGTATATCACGGACCATATTGAAAAGCACATGATATGTTTTTTCCTGTGATTTCCACCGGGCCAAAATATCAAAGGATTTATAATTTTCAGGGGACATGTCATTTTCATAGTTAGCCATTTCTAAATAATAATATAGTTCATTAAAATATGTATTAGATTGCCTAGACTTTTTTCTGTGAAATACGGATAATATTATTGGATTTCAAATTTTCCTAGCAATTGGTTCCTCTGTAAATTATGTTTTATCACTATACATATCTTCATATGTATGATATATAATATCTAAATAAATTTTAATATCATTAACTAAATACCTAACATTATCTTCATAACACATATTTTTATAAAATAAATCTATTAAAAATTTTAGTCCATCTAATTTACAATGTGGATTTACAACAGTTGCAAAATATAATAAGTATGAGAAATTTCTAAAATATTTATTAAATTTAGTTTCTGTGGGTTGAATAATATCTTCAAGTATTGGGTGATTCCTACATTCATTAAAAACTGAATTAATTTCGGTTAGAGAATATAGTGCAATATGTGTAGTTAGATAATAAGTGCCTGACAGTGCTCTAGTTGTAATTTCAAATTTGTTTAAAAATTTAGAAATGCAATGCAAATGATGTCATTCATTAATATCTAAACTACAAATTTGTAATTCCATTTCATTAAACATATTTATTACATCTTTATATTTAATTGTCGCATTTAATATTTTATATGTAGAATTTCATTTTGTTTTTATATCTAGAGTTAAAATTTTAGGTGAGATTCTAAAATTCTTACATATTTGTTTAAATGATTGTCTTTTCTATTTTTAATAAATAGTATTCTATTCCTAAGTTTAGTTATTAAATCACTTATTATTCTTAATCTATCTTATACACATAAATTAAGTATGTGATAAATACACCTAATGCGAAATAATTTTCCATCTAAAATTGGTTTAGTAATATTTTTTAGAATTTCTATTGTGCCGTATTTTCGAAAGCATTATCGAAAGAAATGGAAAACAAATTCTTTCTATTCCAAATGTCGAAAAAATACTAAGTAGGGATTGTGATAAATTATGTGCATTATGAGGGAATCAAAATCTCTTAAAACTAATTATTCTTTTTTGTATATATCAATCTTGATCAATATAGTTGGCCGTTATACATAAATAATGACAGCTGTTTAGGACCTCCCAATAATCTGTGCTTATTACTACTCTAAAAATTAAAGATATTAAAATAGAAATTAAAGTTTTCCTCTTATCTTTATATATTTTAACTATGTCGGATTTACATGTAGAACGTGGGACTTTTTTAAAATCAGAAACAAAAGATTTTTTTATAAATTTTTCTAATTTTTAATTTTCCGCCATAGAAAAAAATTGTTCGGTATGTACTATAAAAGTTTGCAAAAAAATTGCAAGAATCCCCCAATGGCTATAAAAATAACCGTTGGGGGGCTCTGTGCAAAAAAAAATTTTTGCAAAAAAACCCCAACAGCTATAAAAGGCTAATTTTAAAAAAAAATTAAAATAGGCGAGCCAAGCCGTGCCAACGGCCTGGACAACCCCGGTTTGGGCACGGCCCGAGCCGAAGATCCGGGCCATGCCGGGCACAGCATGACTCAAATGAGCCGTGTCCGGCACGGCACGCCCTGCCCATTTGCCACATCTAAGCATATACCCAGATTCCGACTAAGTGGACCCAAAAAAAAATCAAAATCAAATTTGTTCATAGAATGCAACCTCAAATTCCTACCCCTTATTCGTTCACATCACCCCTACTTCATCGCCAGTTGCCTCGCTGCTAAATTAACAAAATAAAAGCTATTCGATGATCAATTAATAAACAAAAGAGGTATTTACATATCTTTCCCTTAAATCTTTAAAAATTAGACTTTAGTCTCTGAAATCTTCATATTTAGAATTTAGTCACCCAAATCTTTTAAATTACTTCACTTTAGTCCCCTAGGTAACTTCCAGCCAGTTTAATTTTTAACCCGAATTTCTCGTTAAACCCCTGAAAGAGATGGAAATATTATATATTTCCCTCCATTTTCTCTTCCTTCTCTCTTCCTCTTCTTATTGGATTCCCCTATCAATTCTTCTCCTCTCTCTTTTCTCTCCAAGTTAATCTCTCTCTCTCTTTCTTCTTTCTTTTTTTTCCCTAACCTTATATCCCTCATCTTGTGAAGATCATTGGTGTTATAAATTTTAATCAAGTTTTAATGTGAATTACTTTTTCTCTACTCTCTCTCTCTTTCTAATACAATAAGTGAGAACTAACTAAGAGCAAATTGGCATTACTGAGAACAAGTTTTAATTTGAATTTTAATCAAGTTCTGGACTGAGAACTAGATCTCAGTCTAAACTGGATTGAGATCTTGTTCTCAGTTCAGCTGAGAATTCTCAGTGCAACTGAGAACTTGTTCTCAGCTGAACTGAGAACTTGTTCAGTCCTGAGACTAAGTTCTTTGAACTGATAACAAGTTCTCGGCTCAGTTCTGGACAAATGCATCCAAATCACATGCAATAAAATCATTACACATTTGACAAATTTGACATCAATTAATCAAACATATATAATTTTACAAGTGTATCCATCTCACAAAAGACTTTTAACAAGTTGTTTTAACCATTACGCATGCAATAAACTCAAAATATATATAGTGTATCAATAATGTATCAAGAAACTCAACAACAAATCGTTCAAACCATAAAACATACGAATTACAATAATGTATTAAGAAATTGTTCACAACAGAGCTCATTACAATAATTTTCAATTGACAACACAATTTCGAAATAAATTGTTCAAATATTTTCACATGATTATTTTTTGGGGGCCACATCTCCCTTGTTTTGTATCTTGGAGGTTGTTTGCGATTATTGTGTTTGGAATGGAGGAGCAGAACTTCCTTCACCAAGTTAAACGAATATTTGGCTACTTTCACGTGCAACTGCGCTTAAGTGACGCTTGGGTATTATAACTTTTCTCTTGAATTTCGAAGTTACACTATAATATACATTTGAATCAACAAATGATATGCTTTAAACAATCAACATTTTATGCATTTGGATCTTGCATTGGTCTATCTCTAACTCCTATTCATGGATTGGCCCGTTGTGGCAGTGGCTATGGAGGTTGTACTGCATGTGGCTGTACATCTCCCTATGCATGTGGCTGTGCATGTGCAGTGACTTGGTGTGCACTCCTTCCTTTGATTGGGATTTCCTTTGCTCTTCTCTGCGTGGGTTGTGTCCTGTAGTAAAATATAAAATCACGTAACAGGTATAATTCGAAAGCATAAGTATATAAAGTCTATGCTATGAAATACTTAAACCTTAGAGAAGTAGGAATAGATGATGTCGACTCCCCTTGAACTCCTTAGGAATGACCCCCACCCATAGTAGGCCCGAGTCTCCTCCTTTTTGACGCTACGCTACAGGACCTGGTTGCAACATTGTTAGGGACATGCACAAACAAAAATAACATAGTCATAACTTATAAATTCTAATTTCTTTTTAAGTATCATACCTTGAAGGAGCTTGTGAAGCTCCAATAGAAGAGGCAACCTCCTCACTTTCAAAGGTGTGAAGTGGTTACTTGTATATATTTTTGTGATGGTCATATTCTTGACATCTGGTGCATTTGTGAATCCTTTTTGACAAGCTAGACTCCGACCTACCATCTCCTCCCTTTGGCTATATTCTTTTCTTCTTAGGCCTTCATCTAGATCTCCTTGCATGAGGTGGTCCAATTATGTAGCTCTTATCAATAGAAATCCATTGGTCCTTTGATGGCAGTGGTGCAATTGGTTTTGTATATGCTAGCCTGTACCTGCGAAAAGTGAATTCTTTGTTAGTTTGCATACGAAATATGAATTTGAAATGTGAATTAACTCTGAATTTATTCAAGACATACCTGTGGACTGTGAAATAATCAGTACAGTACAGCTCCCACTTAGCATTTCTAATGGTGCCAATGTAATTAGCTATATGTATGCATGGTAGACCAGTCAATTGCCATCAGTTACAAGAACAAGTTTTTTCTCTAATATTTATGGTCCTCGTTGTTGTTTCATCTTCAACTTCTGCCTCAAACTCACTTGTGTGGCCCACTTCGAAAGCACAAAGTTTCTTATTAATCTCCTGACAGTATCCACCAGCTTATGGTACTAACTTCCCTTTCCATTTTACCCCAGAAGTCCTCCTTGTATTCATCTTTAGCATCATCTTCTGTCTTATGTCAACTAGGTCCACGACTGGTAGGCTTCATGCATCTACAATCCATGAGTTGAAGGATTCTGACAGATTATTAGTTATGTAGTGGCATCCCATCATCCCCTGCATCAGAACTACGGCCATCATTACCCACAGCATGTCCTTCTGTATCCTCAACCAAAATATTATCCCACGAAACAAATCTATCATCATTAACTCTGCCAGTCTCCTCAGCCCCACTATCTCCTCTTCTTCTATTTCCCTCCTCTAATACCAAGAATATCTCGATCTTCTTTCTATGGAGATGTTCCCTCAACACTTGAATAAAATCTATATTTATTTTGATAGTCCCGAATAATCTAGAGTTTGTATTTGGGATAATATATGAGAGATTCAGTAAGTACCCTCAAACTATAGGAAGGAACTAAGCAATCTGTTGTCCAAAACTCCTCAGTGTTATTTCATTAATCTCAACTCTAATTGTTTTTTTATTCCCACACTCGTATTTTTTCCGGCCTATTCTAGGAATTATTTTCCAATAACCATTGTAGCCTAAAATCAGCTCAACAATACCGGCATTCATTTTATAGAATAAAACAATAATTTCTATCAAAATAAACACAAACTAGTAATTGAATGGTGCAGCATAATAAACAGTGAATGTATGATTCATAAAGAAACTCAAAATTTATGATTCATAAAGAAACTCAAAATTGGCCACATTTTTGGGGAAATTCTATTTGCACCCGGAATTTTACTCTTGACGTATGGTTTTGAAATTTATAAATAATTACAAATTTGCCATTATTTTTTTGAACTAAATTATCCTTATAAATTACAAACTAAAATCTCTTAAAATTTGAAACTACGACTCATCGTCTTCCTCCTCTATTTTCTCTCTAAACCCTAAATAATTTTTTTTGGTATTTAATAAAAACACATCTCCTACAAAATTATCAATTTGATTTGTTGACCCCTTAAAATTTTTTACATTAACATTCCAGAAAAGATTAAAAGAATTTTAAGTTCTTTGATTTCACCGTGACAAGTGAAATTTGGATTTGGAATTTGAGTTTGAGTTTTCTTATGCAAATAGAAAATTTCAATATGTAATTGGTGTCAGAGAACAAATCTAAAATACGATTTGAATTTTTTTTTTTTAGCTTTTATACATATTTGTTTGAAATTTATCGTTAATTAGTTTTCTTTTATGGGAGAGACTTTGCTTGTTGGTCGGGTTTTAATACCCGACCAGCACGTTTCTTAATTTGGTATTAATACCCGACCAAAATATTTGATGAGGGGTATTTTGGAAAAAAAAATTGAGTGTAGAGAGTAAAATGATAGTATTTCAAAATGAGAGTTTGATGTAAAGAGTATCTAGGGCGCCAAGAATAAAATGCAGTGCGCAAATAGAATTTCCCCATTTTTGAGTCTAAACTCATTAAAAACTCTGGACAGTCATGCCCTAATCCAATTCAAAAAATGGACAATCATTCTTCAGCTCAATAAACTGAACAAATAAACTCAATCATCATTCTACTTACCAATTACTCCTTAACCCAAAAGCATGCATTAAAACTCATTAATCAATTAATTAATAGAAATCCTAGCTTCAAAAATCCTAACTTCACTTAACATTGTAGAACCCTGGTTTCAAAAATCTTGTTCGCCTCGACTCCCACACAGATCGTCGATCGCCTCAAGCTTCTCCGGTCGGTCGCCTCAAGCTACGCTGGTCGGTCGCCACAAGCTTCGCCTCAAGCTTCGCAGATTGTTCGAAGTCGGAAGATCGCTCTAGCGGCTTCGTTCAAAGGAGAGAACCCTAACCCTAACAAATGAACTCAGTCAGATTGGTATCAGATCTAACTTAGGACTCAGGGTATTTTAGTCATTTCCTCCACTTCTAAAATATTAAAATTAAAATCCATCGTTTATTTGGACAAAATACCTAACAGAGAGACTAAAGTGAAGTAACTTAAACGATTTGGATGACTAAATTCAAAATATGAAGATTTCAAGGACTATAGTCTAATTTTTAAAGATTTAAAAGACAGATATGTAAAAACCCCTAAACGAAATATAGACCGTTTGGCATTCAATTGCCCAACATCTCATCATACTGAGTTTCTATCTTTACTTTGATGAACCCAATAAATCCATAAAAAAAAATTATGATTAAAATTAAAATATTAAGGGGGAAGGAAGTGGGGATGTATTCGAAATGGATTTAAACTCCAAAGTTTGCTAGGAGAGAGGAAGAATAGAGGGAGAAATGGGGAAGATTTTTAACAAACTTGTAATATTCGTGATCTTTTTTTATAGAAATGTCCTTTGAAATTTTGTGTGTGCCTTTAGAAGCTCACTCTTTTGTCTTTTGACCTTAGAAAAAAATTTACCCGCTTATTAACATTATATTTCTAGCTGGACATTGATTCGTAGTTAAGACTTAAATATGAACCCATCTCGTACCATAATGATAGTAGTAACTTATAATCTGTTCGATTTGAGCTCTAAACTCCAACACTATTATTTGGATAGATACTCCATAGTTGAAGGAACGCAATCTTTCAGTTCAAGTCATATTTTTCTCTTTTCTTACTAATATCTCATAGGCTCAATCTAAGTATTGAATATTAGAATAATTGCTCTAATACTATAGTAACACAATTACAAATTCTCTTTCAAAGGAGATCTGCTAGCATTGCATCGTAGAACGATCGCTCATTCCATATAAGAATGCTTGTAGTGTATGGAAACAGAAATCCAGAAACTAATCCTTATAATTTTGATATCAGTGAGAATAATATGAATCAAAGTCCAGATTAGTTTTTTCTTATTTAAATTTGCACATACATATTTTTAAAAATATTATCCTAAATGAAAACACAAAATTTTTTGGTGTCGGGTTTTGGATTCGGGTTTTGAATTTCACGCAAAAGCCACAGGGGTTATGTATGTGATCATGAATTTGACTAGTATGGCAAACTTTTTCTTGTAATGCAAACGTAACCAGCCATACATTTCCACATCAAGGTCTTGGTCGCGAGAGTTGGCTGTCTAGCTGGCAGGCTGCCATTGGCTGCCCGGGATAAATTTTTTGTAAATTGCATTTTTGCCACTCGCACTCAATTTTTAAGTCCCACGCTGTTGCTGACCACTAGACTTTAGGAAGCACGAGTTGACATGTCAACTACGCAATCTCGAAAAGCCTGCTGTCGCCCTCCATCCCCGTACGCTAATAATGTCAAGTGGGCACCAATTGCGTTGCTCAGCCATCCGAAGGCAAGAGTTCTTAGAAAAAATTACAAGCAAAAGATGTGGGACCCTTTTGAAAAGGTTCTCGATATGGATCAATAATATTTTTCTCTCACCTTTCGACAACGCCAATATTGATGGATTTCTAAAACACCCAGAGAGACCTCTTATCGGTATGAAATGCTGCTTACGATAGAGCCAATTACTTCTAACTCTCATAAGTGTGAAAGCAGGCTAGTTGCCTGGATAACAGTAATTAAACAAGCTACAGCCTTAATATCAAAAAAAAAAAAAAAAAAAAAAAACTACCAACAACTGACTTCAAGGATCAATACTAGGAATACTTGCAGTTAACTTATCAATTCAATATAAGCATGATAATCCTGTAACCCTGTTTAGTACAAACAAAGAACAATTCCAATGAAACCTCAAAAAAGAAATTAATAATAAATGGCTGTTGAGATATAATTGAGATATGATCATAATGCTAAAATATTTTGAGATACTTTCCTCTTAGATATTGAGATATTTTTCTAAATTAGGATAGTTGATGATTTGACTAATTTAGGATAGTTGACAAATCTCTGATTTTATGTAATTAGTATCAATTACAGATCTTGTAATTATTCTTTTGATTGTCTCCTTCACATATAAAAGGATGGCTCATTGTACAGTTCAATGATAAGAAAATATACAGAAATTTCTTCATTCCGCTTTCGCTCTATTTTCTTCAACATGGTATCAGACCTACCAGAATTCTGGTACCTCTTCTACCTTCTTTTGTGAGTGCTTAAACCACCATAAGTGAGTTTTTTCTTTATCCTCACACATCTAGAAACTCTTTATGCCCATTTCGGCCATTTTGAAGTCAGATCTCGACAATCTTCTACCTTCAGATTGTTCGTCTCCCTTCGATCTCCTTCCATCAAAATTTCAGCTCCATCGGACTTGACAAGCTCTTCCACGCACCGTGTGAAGTCTCTACAAGTGGTCTTTACGCACCTCTCTTCTTCAACGCGTGAGCCCCACTTGTCCTGGTCAATTCTATTCTACAATCAGGTTTGGTTTTTTTGGACGCTGATTTATTTTTGGTTGATTTTTCGGGAGTTGAGTTTGACATATCTGTTCCAAAATGTCTTCCCAAAATGATATTGTTCATCCATTTGATATTGTTTTGGATGGAACCAACTATAATCTTTGGGCTTC
Organism: Dracaena cambodiana; assembly: GCA_036321105.1. Taxonomy (NCBI): domain Eukaryota; kingdom Viridiplantae; phylum Streptophyta; class Magnoliopsida; order Asparagales; family Asparagaceae; genus Dracaena; species Dracaena cambodiana. Next base: position 15,394,444 of record JAYEPQ010000002.1, on the reverse strand, counting down.
CAATATGAAACTTTTTCTCAAAGGAAGAAAATTATAGCGTTATGTTTCTGAGAATTCTCCTAAGCATGTTCGTGCTAAGCATGAGTCCGCTGCTGATTACGCTACTCGTTTGGACTACTGGGAGAGTATTCATAGTAAAATTCTGCAGTGGATTGTTGATACATCAATCCCATCTATTAACAGTCTTCTACCCAGGCTCGAGAATGCAAAAGCTGCATGGGATTTCTTAGTTGCTCGATACGACTGCTGCAATGATGCTTCTCTTCAGTTTCAGATTGAGACAAAACTTTACCAGATGCGTCAAGAATCTGGTCAGTCTATTACTGAATTTTACTCTCAAATCACTTTTCTTTAGGATCAGTTGACTGCTGTCGAACCCCAGCTTCATTGTGCTGCAGACATCGAGCTCTTTGCAAGATATCGGGACCGCCGCAAGTTCATGCATTTTATGATGGCTTTTCGCGATGACTTTGATTCCACTCGGGTAGCCCTTCTTCATCGTACGCCACTTCCTACCATGGATCTTGATGTTTCTGAATTAATTTCCGAGCAGTATCATCGCCTTACTATGAAACTACAGTCTCCCGATCTTGTTTTGGTTGTTGTTTCTTCAGCTTCCTCCCAACGATCTGCTCCACAGTCACAATTTCCTTCTCAAAAGTTATTTTGTCGGTATTGCAAGAAAAGTAGTCACCTGATTACTAATTGTTTCCAATTACAACAAAAAAAGGCACAAGACTCTCGTGGTTCCCTCCAATATGTTGTTGCGGTTGTCTCCACTGATCCCTCTACCCCTGAGTCTTCTTCTCAGTCTACTTCGCTCACTACTGTTGATATTGAGCCTTTGGTCCATCAGGTTCTGTCTCGTTCATCTACTGTACTATCTGTCACTCCATATACTTCTTGGTTTATAGATTTTGCCTGTTGTAATCATATGACTTCTGATCCCACTATTTTTTCCACTAAATCTGCACTAGACCCTAACCATGTTATTTATACTGCCGATGGTTCTGCAATGCCTGTTAGCAATATTGGTTCTATTTCTGTCTCCGACATCTCTGTCGATAATACATATTTAGTTCCTAAGTTATCATCGAATCTCCTCTCTGTTGGCCAACTTATTGAGTTAAGTTTTGAGCTTCACTTTTCTTTTCGTGGTGTTGATGTGCAGGATCCTCGGTCAGGTCAGGTCATTGGGACATGCCGTAAAGTTAGACGTATGTTTGAAATGGTGAACTTGCAGATTCCTTCTACTACACCTTCATCTGTCTTTGCCATTACCTCTAGCGTTTGGCATTCTCGTCTCAGTCACACTTCTTTACCTCGTATTCAGTATTTAGCCTCTAGTGGTCTCCTTGGTTCTGTCACTTTTGATAAGTTTGATTGTCTTTCTTGTCAACTTGGAAAACAAACTTATTTACCTTTTAATACCAGTGACTCTTTTTCTTCTGCTCCTTTTGATCTTATTCATTCTGATATTTGGGGCCCTTCTCCAATTTCTACCGAGGGGGGCTCGCGCTACTTTGTCATATTTGTAGATGATTTTTCACGTTATACATGGATTTATCTTATGCATAAGCATTCTGAGTTGTTTGCAATTTACAAATGCTTTCACCAAATGGTATTTACCCAGTTTTCTCGTGCTATTAAGATTTTTCGTTATGATAATGCTCTGGAGTATAACGAAAAATCCTTCATTGATTTTTGCAACAAAATGGAACTCTCTCATCGCTCTTGTCCATATACATCACAACAAAATGGTCGAGCAGAGCGTAAACACCGTCACATTCTAGACACCCTTCGATCTCTTCTCATTTTTGCCTCGCTTCCTGAGCGTTTTTGGGGAGAGACTGCTCTTACTGCTATCTACACCATCAATCGTGTCCCCTCACACATTCTTGACAACAAAACTCCTTTTAAACTGTTGTATGGTACCATTCCTGATTACAGCTCTCTTCGAGTTTTTGGTTGTGTCTGCTTCGTTCTTCTCCCCCCGCAGGAACGAACGAAGTTAGAACCTCGTTCCAGATTATGTTGCTTTATTAGTTATGGCATTGAATAAAAAGGATACCGTTGTTATGATCCTATCACAAAACGCCTTCGTATCTCTCGTCATGTAGAGTTTTGAGAACATAAGTTCTTCACCACCCTTTCTTCCTTTCCCTTACTTCATTCTAGTCATTCCCCTGTCTTCACTGATCTCTCTATTACTCTATTTTCTGAGTCTACTAACTCTTCAACAGGTGATACGAACTCCTCTAACGATCCATCCTCGGCCGCTTCCAATGACCTTGCTCCCCCTGCGGATCCAACATCATCACTTGGTTCACTTCAAGATGTACCTGTACCACCTTCTACCGCTGAGTCCTCCCAAGTTATTGCACCTCGTCGTTCTGATAGGGTAAGAGCTCCTCATTCCTATCTTCATGATTATCATTGTTTATCAACTCTTACTACTCTTCATGAGCCTCACTCTTATCGTGAGGCTAGTTCTGATCCTCTTTGGCAGCAAGCTATGTCTGATAAATTAGATGCTCTTACCAAGACACATACTTGGGATTTGGTGGATTTGCCTCCTGAAAAGTTTGTAGTGGGTTGTAAGTGGGTTTACAATATTAAGACTCGGGCAGATGGCTCAGTTGAGCGATACAAATCTCGTCTTGTTGCGTTGGGTTGCTCTCAATAGTATGATATTGACTATGAGGAGACTTTTGCTCATGTTGCTCGACTTACCTCTGTTAAATCTTTGATTGATGTTGCTGCTGTTCGGTGTTGGTCATTATTTCAGATGGATGTTAAAATTACATTTCTGAATAGAGTCTTACTGAGGAAGTGTAATAATCTTTAATTTTTTTTTATCATAACTAAATGAATAAACAAATAAATATAATAATTTAAACTATTCATCTTCCCTCATCCATAACATTCAAAATTCATTCATTCTTCTAACCTTTTAAATTCCATAACTCTCAAAACCTTTTAAATTTTATAACCCCTCAAATCCTTTGAATTCCATAACTCCTTAAACGCTTCACATTCTATAACTTCTAAATCCAACACTATATAAACCCAACCTCTTTTCTAAATTCAATCTTACACTTATTCTCTAAAAATTTCTCTCTCTCTCACTTTGTTGGAGCGTCTCGTCGGATTGTTGTCCTTGGCCTCGCCGAAATTTTGACAAAGGAACTCCTATATTTTTCCTTCTCTTACTATTCTATTTGAGGTTAGTACTACTTTTTTAAATTCCTATTATATTTATTTAATTGGACCCTAGAATTAGCTCACACACTATCTAACGGCCCTAATAAAAGATATCCACCATCTTATAAACCCAATAAGATGGATTCAAACCCATTTATTGATTTCAAATAGAATTTAGGGTGATCCTACAATTTTAGGCCAAAATATTATCTACAAATCAACTAGGAGACTCTTCTCAAAAATAAATATAAAATAAAATAAAATAGGAGGAAAATAATTTATCATTTAAATGATATGCTAGACTTATCCAATAAATCCAACAAACATAAAATCAAACAAAAACATAACCACATAAGAGTTGAATTATATTAATATTTCTTTGTTGACATAGACTTCAAGATTGATATTAATACAACATATGTCCAGTTAAGCCCACCTTACACCTCCTATAAGCCTCTCTTGCCAAGCAAATAAGATTGTAGTTGATGAGAATTAACCAATTCAAATATTTACAAAATATGTAACTAACAGTTTATTAGGACAGCATTAGAAGTTAATTTTCTACACTAATATTATTTAACTTTAAAATCAATACTAAGTGCTTTATGAAAATTAGAAATTTCCTAAAAATTACCTGAATTTATGATGAATAATTTTTAACAAATATATTATAATTTTATGTGTAGATTGCTTCGTGTGATTGCCAATTGGTAGACCTCGCAAATCGAGGTGAGTTCATTTTTGGACTCACTAAACATGCTAATTTTTCTTATAGAAATATTACTTCAATTATATCATCTAAATTTGTTATTACAAATACTATTTCTTTATATTGTTAGAATTTAATTTGTAGAAGCTAAATGTGTTATTACAAGTGCAATCATTGACATTTCTGTTATTCTTTATGATGTTAGAAATTAAATGATTACTTGTTAAATTACAGCATATAGTTAGGTTTTTAATAAATCATGAAAAAGGTTATAATCGTGGAAACATACTGTTTGTGATATCATTTTATATCGGTGTTTAGAAAAATTTTGTATGCTGGTTCTCTAATTAAGGAACGTCAGTTTATTTATCTACGTGTATTTATGTAATAGACTTTATGGATCAATGAATGTTTATCTACATGTATTTATTCTTTGTGGTTGTGATATTATAATTGAGACTTTAGCATATTCAAACTGAATATGTTGCCGGTACCTACTACACGTGCTCGTATACCGTATATCGGGAGCGGGGCGTGACAGGTATTTTAGTGGTATCAGAGACAGATTCAAAAATGAGTTGACCCAACGAGATTGAGTTAACATAGAATTGATCATAAGCTTGAGATCACAGTCATATGAATAAATGTAGATATTGAAGACTTCATTACCATATCTCTTGATTCAAACTTCTTTTGATTCTATTTTTCCTTATCTTCTTCAGTACGATGGCACAAAATAATGGATTTGATTAGTCTGAAGAAGATACAACTAATCAAATCCGTTTATGCTAAAAATTCCATAAAACCTGTCATGTTAAGCTCTTATCTCTGACAGTATGATTTGGATTATTACCATCACAATTCAAGTTACGCGTGAGAGCACTTGAACTACGCATGTGCAATTAGGCACCTCTGTCGAAACTCGATGATCCTGACCCGATCATCTTGGCATGTGCAGTTCAAGTTACGCGAGAGAGCCTTGAACCGTCTCCGTCAAAATTTAAGACATGTGCAATTGGGCGCCTCTGTCTAAGTTAATGATTCTAACTCGATCACCCTGGTATAAGTAGTTAAACATTTTCACCAAAATACCATTTAGCTCTATTCATTGGGCTTTATCGAGGTTAATAATTGTGACCCGGTTGGTATTTACAATCTAAGTTATGCAGATGAGCCTTAGATTATTTTACCAAAACAATGAACTATTTTGATGACAAGTTATTTGTTGTGCGAGAAAAATTTGTAGCCAACAGATAAAAGAGTCAAAAGAATTATCTTTATTCATAAAGTAAAAAGTTACAAAAGTAGAGGGAGTTATAACTCTCCCAAAAAGTTCAACCAATTCATCGACTCATCAATAACTCGACGACAAGTCTCTTCTACGGAGTGTTGAGCCTGCCGGCGTAAATCATCGTCATTTATTGCAAGTTACTGGGCCAATCGCTAATGAGATTCTTCAAAAAGCATGGCTCCTTATTATGCCCTCCTGTTTGAACTGTCTTGATTGATTGTACTGTGTCATACGAGGTGCTTTTCCAGCTCAATTCCCTGATTCACATGCAAAAGATCTCCTTTACAAATGTCAACTATGATCTATTTAAAGTTCTTAGTGGATCATCTGAAAATACTGCTACAAGAATCCTAATGAAGATGCACAAGTTGAATTTGACATGCTACAAGCCCTTATACTTCATTTCTATCGCTTTGGAAAGTAACGGAGATTGTCATCTAACAGAAATGATCCTCAAGAAAACTTAATGAGCTGCCGCAGGATTCTTATAACTCGTTCAAAAGTTTACTTTTTGGAGCCGGAGGTTGAAACTTGCAACTATGATATGCTTATGGCTTCCTTAGAGTTACTTTTGCTGATGAAGATTGGTGCATGGCTAGCCTTTAAGGATAGACCAGGGGATAACTATGCTCCATGCTGGGTAGAAATATTAGCAGGTCGCCAGATTGGTAGAGCCACATGCACTCCTCTTCAAAGAGAATCTGGTCTGCATGCCCCATTGCATCTCCAAAGAGAAAAGCATATTTCTTCAACACTTCTCGGTTGGTGGTCTCGAAAACTGCGCCAGTGATAATCTCCCATGCAGTAGTAGGGTGGTACCTGATTAATTTCTCCCTGCACTCCCTCAGGCCCGGCTTGTATGCAACAAGAATAGTGGTGAAACAGGATTAGGCAGTCAGATCTGTACCCCCAGCAAAGCCGAAGTGATGCCTTGGGAGAGTGGATCCGCTGAGTAGTTACCTACAAAAGAAGAATCAAGAGTTAGAAAAGTTATTACAAGATCAGAAAACTTTCTAAGTATGGAGATGCAGAGTTAAATATAACTCCGTGCGAAGTTAAGGAAATAGCCTCGTGTTTTGACAAAACGCGAGGATGATAATTTCGCGAGTAAAAACATGACAGTTACCAAAAATAACTTCGCGTTTAGAAACGCGAAGATAACGCGATAGCTTCGCATTGAGGAAGACCAGAGGTCTTCTCCTTCTTCTCCAAGCTATTCGGCCGGAGTACGGCGATTTCGCCGGTGAAAGAAATGATTGGCCGGTTAAAACCAAGCCAAATCACTTTAAAACAGTTCTAAAAAGCCCCAAAAGTGAGATTCTTACCTCCAATTGGCGGGGCTTGGGCCGGATCGCCGCTGCTACCGCTACCACGGCCGCTGCCGCCGCTGCTTGCGCCAGCCGCCGACGGCGAGGATGCGCGAGAAGAGGCACGAGTCTTGGGTGCCATTGATCCTGAAGAAATCGGAGAGAAATCGACGATTGGAGAAATTGATCGGGTCGCCTGGTCGCCCGAATCACCTGAGCTCTAGTCGCTTGAGTTCTTGAAATCTCTTCGAATGAAGTAAGGAAGAAGAAGAATAGACTCTATTTAAATGAAAAAACTCGCCCCTTAGTATTCGGCGCGAGATTTGGTGCAGTTGCTCACTGAAACGCGAAGCTATTAGCTCCGCGCAGGTATATAAAACACGAAGATAACTTGGTATTTTAACTCCGCGTTTCCAGTTTGAAGATCCAACGTATTTCAAAATTTGCTAAATTCTAAGCCATTTTGAAAACTTTAGAAGGGGTTCTGTTGGCAGTGAAAATTTCTAAGTAAATAGGATTTTCCACAACAGAACGCGGAGCTAACTCTCTAGCTCCGTGTATTGGCTATTCTAGCCTCGCAATTGAGCAAAACGTGGAGCTAATCCATAACTCCGCGTTTTGCTTCCTTAGCTCCGCGTTTTGATGAGATTATCTCCGCGTGAGTAGATAATCAGAATCTCAAATTGATTGAGATTATAATTTGGGATTATCCAATACCCAAATTGAGTCCAATCAGAATTCCAAATCAAGAGATTTAAATCAATATTAAATATTTGATTAGAATCCTTGATGAATACAAAAACCTTCTTTTCTTATTCCTATGGAAATCTTTTATTCATATTCCTATGGAAACCTTCTATTCATATTCCTATGGGAACTTTCAAACTAAAGTCTATAAATAGCCTCTATGAGGAGACTTTAGAGATCATCAATCAATAATAGATCAATCATCCATGATCATCAATCTTTAAGAGATCTTTTCTGAAAATCCTTTAAACATCTTAGAGAATTCGAGTTACGCATAGAGCCTTAAATTCGTGAAGAGCAGATAAGATCAAGATCCAAGTCGGCCGGCTTCTTCTTCATCAAGAGCAAGAAGACTCTCGTCGTCAGATCGTCCAAATGAGCTACTTCGATAGATCCCATCGTCATACAGATCCCACGATTATTGTAAAAAGAGAGCGATATATTATAAATCCTCTCATTTGTTCTCTTTTTTCTTTTGTTCTCTTTCATTATAATCTAAGATGTATTCAATGGAAGGAAACCAACAAATTTCTGCTGCGAACAAAAGAGGTCTTTCAATCAAGTATTTGGAGGATCTATTTCCAAAATGGGTCCTACCGAGAAGCGACCTTCCATCTCTCATCCTCAAAAGCTCATATGCAACTTCTGTCAGAAACCTGGTCATCTCAAGAAGGACTGCAGAGCTGCTAATGGACTATATTTGGCCTGTGGATCGGCTGAACATACTTTGATGAATTGTCCAAGGAGGAGAATTAACGAAGAAGTGTCTCGACCTGCTATTCCTCCCACAACAAAGGAATGCAGGACTCAATCAAGGCAGACAACCTCTTGCTTCTCAAAAGAAGATGTTCCAGTAAGCTCTGGAAAATAAGAGAGTGGACCATGGTCAGAGTCAAGCTTTCAATCTCACTGCGGAACAGGCTGAAAATTCCAATGATGTGGTGACAGGTACAATTTTAGTACATTGTACACCAGCTTTTATACTATTTGATTCCGGAGCTTCGCATTGTTTCATTTCGTCTGCTTTCGTATCCCTTCTTGACATTCCATGTGATACTTTGACATCTAATTAGAACATTAATACGGGTAATGGAGCTATAATATCTAGTAAAGTGTGTAGATTATGTCCTGTTGTAGTATGTAGAAGGGAGTTCTATGCCAATTTTCTTATAATCGAACCAGTGGACTCGATGTTATACGTGGAATGGACTGGCTTAGTACTTTCCATGCAGTAATTGATTGTCGAAAGAAAAGTGTCATATTTCGAATTCCGAATCACCCGGAATTTTAATTTCTTGGAGGTAGTAAGACACTAGAGTCAGCAAAATTTAGAGCTAGATCAACAAGTGAAATTTTCATCATGGTGGACAAAAAAGATGAAGATATTCCAGTGGTGTCAGAATATCTTGATGTATTTGCAGATAAGTTTACTGGACTACTGATGAGTGCCATATATTGCATATTTATAATCTTCATATTACTATTTTTGTATATAAATAATACTACTCGGGTATTGTTAGTGTGTTTTTCAGGAATTTTATTCGTACAAAGAGATGGCATGAAATCAGAGTTGGAATAGAAAATCAACTTCAAAAAAGTTTCTAAAGTGGGCAAGACTACGAGATTACGATGCTGCAGAGACTAAAAGTTGAATACAGTCAGGAAAAGTAAACGTACAAGACAAGAGGCTTACGAGGAAAAAATTTCAAGAATTTTCAAATATTTGGACCGCTAAATAGCGATTATGAACGCTAATTAGCGGCCCAATAGTGGAATGACACATGGAGTTTTCTCCCACGGCTTCGTTATAATCTTGTAGTTTCAAAATTGTATTATAATTGGGTTTGGATTTCCGAAGCCTATATATTGGCCGTATCCTTATATCCTAGGGTTTTAGGCAGTAGTTAATGTAGATTAGGATTTAGTTTGTACTCGTTTTTCATCAATAAAATTAGGGTTTTGCTGAAGGGGTGGTGGCCACAATACCGTGCTCCAGAGGTAAGCCATTGCTTTCTAATCTTTATTTGCTTTTTAGATAGATTTAATTGTTTTCTAGTATAGATTTATTTGCTTTTTAGATAGATTTAATTGCTTTCTAGTATCATGAGTAGCTAATTAGTTTAGCTCTAAAATGTAGATGAAACTAGAATCCATCATGTAATTGCTCTCTAGTATTTTCTTCTTAAATAAAAATAATAAAGACATGATTCTTCTATAAAAAGTTTAAAATACAAGAACTCGAAGATTAAGACTTTGATAAATTATACTTGAATTAGGTTTCTTGATAGCCTATGCTTAGTTAGGGTTTGGGATTGTTGATTTTATCTTTTTCATTGAATTATCTAAAGATTTAGTTTGTTTTTATGAAAAGTAGTATTTTTGATGAGTTATACTTACACACCACTTGATAGCTCATACTTAGAGCACTTTAAATAAAAATTAAACTAAAAAGATCAAATTTTTATGAGAGAAGAAGATAATAAAAGTAAGAACATGGTTGGTGATGAATATCATATATTGTATTTTTCCTCTCATACTTTATCTATTTTTGTATATAAATAAATGCTATTTGGGTATTTTTAGTGTCTTTTGCAGGTAATCCAAATTATACAAGGAAAAGGCATGAAACCAGAGTTGGACTAGGAAATCAAACGCCGAAAAGTTTCTAAAACGGGCGAGACTACAACATCAAAGTACTGCAGGAAGTAGAAGTCAAATACAGTCAAGAAAGTGAAGAGTACAAGAGAAGATACTTCTGCAGAAGAAACTGTAGCACAATTGCTCAAAAGTTAGCCGCTAAATAGCGGCATTAGTCGCTAAATAGCGGCCCATAAGTGGTCTTCTCAGATTAATTTTTGTCGTGGGCTTAATTGTAAATTGATAGTTTTTGTGATTCGGCTGGAAATAGGGTTTGGTTTCCGAGGCCTATTTATTGGCCGACCCTTGTATTTTGACGATATTCTGGATTGTGGAATTTTTGTATGCGATTTTGCTGTTCAATAAAGTTGGGGTTTTTGCTGAAGGTCGACGGCCACAACACCGTGTCCAGAGGTAACCCATTGTTCTTGAGATTCTTATTTTCTTTCTGCATAGATTTGATTGCATTCTATTAAGGATTTACTGCTTTCTAGATAAGGGTTTACCGCTTTCTAGATTAGGGTTTATCATTGTATGAATTAAAATTTGATTTTCCTTAGCAAAAATCATGAGTGGCTAATTAGATCAGCTCTAGGATGTAGATGAAGCTAAGATCCACCATGTAATTATTTTCTAATATTTTTCTTCTTAAATAAAATTAATAAAAGCCATGATTTTTCAAATGAAAGATTAAAATATAAGGACCCGAAGTTTAGAACTTTGATAGGTTATACTTGAATTAGGATTCTTGATAATCTATGCTTAGTTAGGGATTGGGGTTGCTGGTTTTATCTTTTTATTTGAATTATCTAAAAGATTTAGTTTATTTTTATATGAAGTAGCATCTTTTGATGAGCTATACTTGCACAACACTTGATAGCTAATGCTTAGGGCACTTTAAGTAAAAATTAAACTAAAAAGATTAAATTTTTATAATAGAAGAAAATAGTAGAAGTAAGAACGTGGTTGGAAATTAGTGGATTCTATATCCTAGACTACTTAGATTAATCCGACCTCAACCTAGAACCTTTGGTTAGTCCGGTGAACTATAGAGAAAGTAAGAACGCAGAAACACCCTAGATCCCTGTGAGACGACCTGTACAGCGCTCCAACGATACTGTGCGCTTGCAGTAAATATAACACATCAAGTTTTTGGGGCCGTTGCCGGGGATCAACGGTATTTTTCTTACTTTTTCTAACATTTTACGGGTTAACAGTGTGTGTGAGTGTGCAGAAAATAGAAATTGCAGAGACAGGAAGATTTAAAGGATTGAAAGAGCCTCTGGACTAATTGGAAAAAAGTACAAAGTAAAAATCGCCAGTTTAGCCGCTATTCAGCGGCTCATACCGCTAATTGGCGGCCAACAGGTACTTTCTGAACCCAAATTTTCTCTGTTTCTGTAGTTGTATTTCCTGATTCTGTAGAAAAATTAAAAATAAAAATAAAAACATTAGGAACAGTAAAAATCACATTTTTATTTGATCATATCATTCCACCGTTTTATCTCTACCACACCCCACTTCTTGCACTAGTTTAGGAAGTTCACGCATACACTCACGGTCGCTGGTTCATGCCACATTGGACCCGTGATCAATTTGGTCGACTTGTAAGATCAGATTTGTTCATGGGAGACACGATGGACCAGCCGATCCCGATCCTTCAGGATCGATGTTACCCGTTACATACATCATTACCATCATGCATCAAACTTCCACACGTAGTAGGTAATCACTACGAATTAAAACCGCAGTAAATTAGTATGCTTCCCAAATTCACTGGTTCTGATTCAGAAGATGCATATCTCTTTATCAGTGAATTTCAAGAAATATGCGCAATGATTAAACTGCAAAACTTATCGGAAGACGCAATTAAGCTCCGCTTTATCCCTTTTGCACTTAAGGATAATGCCAAGAAGTGGTTGTACAGTATGCCTACTGATTCAATCACTACTTGGAATGAATTCGTTACAGTGTTTCTGAAGAAGTATTATCCTACGCACAAGACGGCAAGAATCAGAAATCAAATCAATCAATTCCGTCAAGTGTCAGGAGAACCCTTCTGGAAATACTTAGAACGGTTTAAGGATTTATTAGCTCAGTGCCCCCACCATGCAATAGAAAAGTGGCGGTTGTGTCAAATCATATACGAAGGACTTGATTACACATCCAAAACTCTTCTGGAATCCATGTGTCAAGGGGAGTTTATGAGGAAAAACGAGGATGAAGCATGGGACTTTCTTGAGGACTTATCATGGAAGACTATGCAGTGGGAGAGTTCCACTGAGAAGCCCAGTATATCAACTTCTGCTAATAAGAGTGGGATCCATAGCGTCGACAGCTCTATAGCTGCTGAAGCAAAGATCGCAGCCCTTATAAGAAGAATTGAGGCACTGGAGACTCCTAGTGCTTAGTCTCCACCAGTGGGTCAAGTGAATCAACTCCAAAGTCCCACATGCTTTAATTGTGGAACTCCCAATCACGTTATGGAGGAGTGTCCATTGTTAGTAAATCCTATGGGTCCCACACTTGAGCAAGCTAACGCTATGTATCAAAGACCCGTTAATAATCCATACGCTCCGACATACAATCCTGGTTGGAAGAGCCATCCAAATCTCTCATGGGGTCAAGGGCAATATCAGGGAGCCCCGAACTCCAACATGCAGCCTCCAACCGTTGGTCAGTTCCCAAGACCAAATATGGGTGCTTATCAACACCAAAATGCTTCAAACCATAGGAACAACCAGAATAGACCACCTGCACCAAACTATTCATATCCACAACAGGGGTCTAATAATGATCAAGAAAAGCGACTTCAATCACTTGAGAAGAATGTTGAAACTCTTCTCAAATCTCAGTCCAACCTTGACACATACATGCAGAATCTTATGAAAGTGTCAACTGATTTCATTCAAAGAACATATCAGCACCTGCTCGTAAACTCTCAATCTATTAAGAATGTAGAGCAGCAGGTTGGACAACTAGCAAATCAAATGAGTGAACGTGGTAAGGGCACTTTTCCAAGTCAACCCATAACAAATCCTAATGTCAGTTTCTCAAATTTGAATCAGTCGCATGTCAACCAAATTAATGCCATTCACACACTTCGATCTGGCAAACTGGTTGACAATCACGTAGCCATGCCACCTGATTCCACTCCTATTGTACGGCAAGCTACACTCCCTAATACCACGATTCCATCACCACCTCATGATTCATCATTATCATCCCACGATCTACCCACTAGCACGACAGAAGAATCCGATCCTTCTAATTCTGATCCTCCTATTGACTATACTTATAAGCCAAAAGCTCCGTATCCAAATCGATTGAAGAAAAAATCTCCTCGGGTGGAGCACATGCTTGAGTTATTCAAGCAAGTTAAGATCAATGTTCCTCTTCTTGATGCAATCCAACAAGTACCTGCTTATGCAAAATTCTTAAATGATTTATGCACAAAGAAGAGAACAACCAATGTTTCAAAGAAAGTCTTCTTACTGCTAACATATCTAGCATCCTCTCTCAGTCAGCACCTGTAAAGTATAAAGACCCTGGAAGTCCTACTGTCTCCTGCACTATAGGGACTACAGTGATTGAAAGGGCTTTACTAGATTTAGGAGCAAGTGTCAACTTGCTTCCTTATTCAGTATACTAGCAGTTAGGACTGGGAGAGTTGAGACCTACAAGAATTATGTTACAGCTAGCTGATAGATCTGTAAAGACACCTATGGGAGAGATTGAGGATGTCTTGATTAAGATTGGGGAGTTTATCTTCCCAGTTGATTTCATAGTCCTCGAAACTCAACCTGTGGTGAATCCACACCATTGTATCCTAGTTATTTTGGGACGTCCATTCTTGGCCACTTCCAATGCTGTTATCAATTGCCAGAGTGGATCGATGAGACTTTCCTTTGGAAATATGACACTTGACTTGAATATATTCAATCTAAGGCGCCAACCAAGTGATCCACATGACGAGCCCCTAGAAGTGAATATGATCCAAGGGTTGTCTAGTGAACACCAAGAGGAGAAATTCTTTGATGAGCTGAATGGTTTAGTTGATGAGAGTATATTCTTGGAGACGCTCGATGAATCATCTAATTATGTGTCTTCCACTCAATGAAAACTTCCACCTGAGCCATTGATGACTGAACCATGAGTTCAGTTACGACCATCTATTGAGTGTCCACCTGAGCTTGAGATGAAGACCCTTCCGAGTCATCTCAAGTATGCTTTCTTGGGTGAACACGACACACTACCAGTCATTATCTCTGCAGAATTGACTGACGCTCAGGAAAAAAAACTTATATCAGTGTTGAAAGCACATAGGGAAGCCATAGGCTGGAGTATGGCCGATATTAAGGGGATAAGTCCTTCTATAGTGCAGCATAGAATTCATTTGCTAGATAATGCACGACCTACAAGAGATCCTCAGCGTAAGTTAAATCCGGTAATGAAAGAAGCTGTGAGGAAAGATATTCTTAAGTGTCTTGACAATGGGATTATCTATCCTATCTCTGATAGCGCATGGGTAAGCCCAGTTCAGGTAGTGCCTAAGAAATTCGGAATCACTGTAGTCAAGAACGATGCAAATGAACTTATCCCGATACGTTTGCAGACGAGATGGCGAGTCTGCATTGATTATAGGAAGCTTAATGCTGCAACTAGGAAGGACCATTTCCCCTTACCATTCATTGATCAGATGTTGGAACGGTTGGCCGGACATGAGTTCTATTGTTTTCTAGATGGATACTCTGGCTACAACCAAATTCCCATCGCTCTGGAGGATCAAGAAAAGACTACGTTCACATGTCCATTCGGCACCTTTGCATACAGACGCATGCCCTTTGGGTTATGCAATGCACCTGCCACGTTCCAAAGGTGCATGGTAAGTATTTTCTCTGACATGGTTGAACGATTTCTTGAAATTTTCATGGATGATTTTTCTATCTTCGGAGATTCATTCCAAGAGTATCTGCATCATCTAGAGTTAGTTCTCACGCGTTGTAATGAGAAGCATTTGACACTCAATTGGGAAAAATGCCATTTTATGGTCAAAAATGGCATAGTGCAAGGGCATGTCATCTCGAAGAAAGGTATCGAGGTTGACAAAACCAAGGTAAACCTCATCAATAATCTGCCACCTCCTCGATCAATGAAAGATATACGATCCTTCCTTAGTCATGCTGGTTTTTATAGAAGATTTATCAAAGACTTTAGCACAATTGCTAGGCCTTTGACACATCTACTAGCCTAGGAAGTACCATTCAATTCACGCCTGATTGTCTAAGAGCATTTGAGCAGCTCAGGAAGGCACTGACTACCACTCCTATTATTCATGCGCCAGACTGGAGCTTACCCTTCGAGCTCATGTGTGATGCATCTGATTATGCTATCGGTGTCGTTCTTGGTCAACGTATTAATAAGCAGCCACATGTGATTTACTATGCAAGTAGGACACTTAATGACGCCCAGTTGAACTACTCTACCACAGAGAAAGAGCTTCTGGCAGTCGTCTTTGCACTTGAGAAGTTTCGTTCCTACTTGATTGGATCACGAATTACAGTATACACTGATCACGCTGCTTTGAAATACTTGTTAACCAAGAAAGATGCAAAAGCAAGGCTTATTCGATGGATCATCTTACTACAAGAGTTTGATCTTGAGATATTAGACAAGAAAGGTGCGGATAATTCAGTAGCTGATCACTTGTCTCGTCTGCCCAAGTCTCCAACTAATTTGTGCTCCATAAACGAATCATTTCCTGATGAGCAACTGTTTGCATTGATGCACGAACTGTTTGCCCAAAAATTGCATTTTTGATTCCATTGCAAAATTGATTGATTACAAGGAAATTGAGATTACAAAAATTCTAAGAAATTACAAGAACGAGAATATTAATTTATTCCCTTTTTTATGTGGGTTCGGGTGGCGATGGAGCCTCGCTAGTGCCTCCGTTGACCGTCCGACTGGAGGAGATGGTTCTGCCCCGCTTCTTAATTTCCTTTCTTCCCAAAGTCCAAGAATCCAAAAGTCTCCAAAAGTCCCCCCTCTCGAATCCACTCTTGTATTTTATAGACTGAGAAGGCTTGAAATCTGGATCAATTCCCTCCTGAAAAATCGGATCACGAAATATCAGTAATATAAATGGAAACGGAAAAATACGGAAAACAACCCGCGGGTTGGCACCCGCGGGGTCGCTCCCACGGGTGGCAACCCGCGGGAGAGCGACCCCGGGGGTTGGCACCCGCGGGAGAGCCTACCGCGGGTTGCAATCCGCGGGAGCCTCCCGCGGGTTGCAATCCGCGGGAGCCTCATGTGGGTTGCATCCCGCGGGAGCTCTCCCGCGGGTTGCAACCCGCGGGAGCTCTCCCGTGGGTGCACCCCCGAGATTCTCCCGCGGTGGTTTCCGCAGTACATATATTAATTTATATATATATATATATATTATTTTTTATTTTATTTTTTTTAGTGTCTACATAACCCCCTCCAAAGTTTTCGAAGTTCTGTATCGAGTTGTACTGAATTTTGAAATACTTTGGATTCTTTAATTTTGGCTATCAGACATTTTTTAAAGAATTTGGTAGACCGAGCTAACTGTTAACATATTCAATTTTTCAATAACAAGCAGATGTATGATTTTAACGTGCTCATTAGATGACAAGCAGAGGTATGATATTAACATGCTTATTTTAGGTCAAGCAGAGGTATAATATTAACGCACTTATTTTAATCCTAACCGTTCAGTGACATCTAGTATGACGGATCAGGAAAAGACAGAGGTGACAATAAATATGTCTTGGAGCTTAACCTATCAGAGGATCTGATCGTGATAGGGACAAGCTGACTAAACAGAGGTGACGGTTAACGTATTTAACTTTGGAATCGAACTATCAGAGGTAACTGTTAACTTGATAGGGAGATGATTTTCGACAGAGGTAATTTTTAACATAACGATATCAAAAGCAAATTTATCAGAAGCTGTAATATTGGACTTGATGAAGTGTGAATTTTCCTTTTCTATCAGAGGTGAAATCTTAACGTGACAGGAGATTTAATCGGATTTTATCTCATTTGATTTTGAATTTTAATGTCAGAGGTATGATTTTAAGTTGACAAATATTTTGGAGTGTCGTTTACTCTGTTGGAGAAAAATGACAAGAAAAGTTTTGCTGTCAGAGGTGAAATCTTAACGTGACAAGAGATTTATCTGATTAGGATTTTTAGCAAACCCCCAGCTATAAACGGATTTGATTAGGCTTTACCAATTACCGTTTGAGTCGGGCTAGCCATGCTATTCCCCTCAGCATGGTGAGTTGTCGAGAATTTCATTTGGGCTTAAATGCCAAACTTTTCCTCTTCCCTTTGCCTTAGCGGCTCAGAGCAGTGATGTATCCTTATATTTGGATAAGAATACTATTGTGACAGATTTGTCGTGGGATTTTTAGCAAACCCCCAGCTATCAACGGGTTTGATTTGCCTTTACCAACTACCGTTTGAGTTTGGCTAGCCATACTATTATCCTCAACATGGTGAGTTGTCGAGAGTTTCGTTTGGGTTTAAATACCAAACTTTTCCTCTTCCCTTTGCCTTAGCGGCGTTGGGTAATTCATACTTTTACACCCAGTATGATGGGGTTGGCGAGAAATTTATTCTCTTCCCGTAGCCTTATCGGCGTTGGGCAGTTCATACTTTTTACCCTCAGCATGGTGGGGTTGGCGAGAAATTTATTCTCTCCCCGTAGCCTTGTCGGCGTTGGGTAATTCATACTTTTACCCCCAATATGAGGGGGTTGGCGAGAAATTTATTCTCTTCCCGTAGCCTTGTCGGTATTGGGCGGTTCATGTTTTTTACCCCCAGCATGGTGGAATTGGCGAGAAATTTATTCTCTTCCCGTAGCCTTGTTGGCGTTGGGTAATTCATACTTTTTACCCCCAGTATGATGGGGTTGGCGAGAAATTTATTATCTTCCCGTTGCCTTGTCAGCGTTGGGTAATTCATGGTTTTTTTATCCCCAGCATGGTGGGGTTGGCGAGAAATTTATTCTCTCCCCGTTGCCTTGACGGCGTTGGGTAGTTCATTATTATTATTTTTTATTTATTTATTTATTTATGGGGCTTTAAATTAACCGCCCTGAGCTCGTCTTGGGAATTGTTGTGAGCCCAAGTGGTACCTTTATACCACACACATTAAATGTGTCGGAGTTAGCTCTAACTCCTTTTTTGTTCAGCTTTGAGCTGAACTGCTCCAGTGTCAATCAACGCTTGAATTTTATCTTTTAAGATAAAATAATTCTTTGTAGGGTGACCTACAATCCGATGATACAGGCAATAATTGGAATCGTTAGTCTTCCCTATCTCTTCCGGCCTCTTGCTTTCCAGCAATTTGAGCATCTTGCGTTTGCTGAGCAGATTGAACATAGTAGCAGTATGTTCATCCTTGAACGAATATTGCTTTTGAAGCGTGGGCGACCTTGCTTGAAACCTGGGTGACTTTGCTGTGTTACTTTCTACCGCTATTGCCATTATGTCTTTCCCTTTAGAACGGGAAAAATGGAATGGAGATTCATTTGTATTGCCTCTGGTTGCAGACTGCTGCATTTGGAGATGTCGAAGTATTTCTTCGGCCTGTTCACCCTACTTAAGCAGATCCTTCCATGACTTGGATTCGACCGAGCCCATCTTGTCTAGGATATCGGTCAACAAGTTATGTCTGCAGGTTTCCACAAACGTGTCCTGCGTCATGCCATGTGGGCATCGAACAGAAAGCTCTCGGAAGCGCTCGATATAAGTTTTGACCGTTTCGCCTTCTTCTTGCTTCGCTGCTAGCAAAGATAGTATAGACTTCAGCATCATCTTCAAAGAATCGGGCTAGGAACTCACGTTCTACATCAGCCCATGATTTAATTGTTCCCTGGGGTAGCAGCATGAACCAGGTAAATGCGGGCCCCCGTAAAGTGCTCGCAAATATCTTAGTCATAGTCGGATCATTCCCCATGAGATGTCATGTCTGCGAGAGGAAGTAGAAGATGTGTTGTTGCGGCGAACCTTTACCGTCGAATGATTGAAGGTTCAACGGTTTATATTTTGCAGGATAAGGTACGGTCTCCCATTCTATGGGATAGGGACGGACTACGCCCACTTCTTGCAGTTTCTTTCGATGAAAAAGAGTTTGTAGTTGATTCTCCATCTTCTCTATTTTCTCTGCGTGAGGGTTTATGATAACCTTCACTTTCTCTTCCTCTCTTGAATGAGGAAGAATTTCTTCATTCTCGTCCTCGCTGTCCTCATTTATTTGGACATGCCGTTTTCTTTCTTGTCGACCAGAAATGGACGACGAGGATTGGTTCTTCCTAGTTTGAGCCAACAACTCAATTAAAAATTGTTTCATTTCTTCTATGGTCTCCTCTTGCTGTTCGAGATATTTTTCTTGTCTCTCAAGCCTTTCAGAGACTTCTTCTAGAAGCGCGCCCTCTGGTTCAATAGAAACTCCTTTTGACCCCTGAGTGATTTCCTTATCCGAAGGATTGTTTCCGACCACCTTTTTGCCTTTACTAACCATATGCGATGTGGCAGCAGGCAGATCGGTTTCCGAGCACACCCTTTTCACCATTCGCATTCTTTTAGGTTCGGTGATCAGCTCAAAAACTGATCGTTTTGAGTTGCACTGGCAGTTTGATAGAACAGTTGAGATCAGCTGTTCGCATTGGCAGTGAGGGATATTTTGTAAGGAGTTCTTCTTCCAATTGAGATAGTCTCTCAAATCTTGAGGTATCTTCTCCTCTCTATCTGCATCTTGACGCCTCTTGTGTCGCAAATTTGGTTCATAATACTGGAGAGTCTGCAATATCTCAGGGCTGAGCTCTTTTCCAGCATCAGATTGTTCCCCAACTCCTCTACGGATTCTTCTGGAGTGCACACTAGTCTGAGTAGTTGTGTGGGCCCCGCACGCCTCTGATAGAGAGATTAAAATTCTTGGTGCATGTAGTGTGCACACATAGGCGTGCTCGAAGAGACATGAGCGTTGTGTTCGTAACCCGTCGGTGGCATCTGCGGGATGCAACCCGCGGTTGGGTTTATACCCGTGGGTTCACTCCTGCGGGGTGCAACCCGCGGGTTGGCACCCGTGGTTGCAAGCCGCGGGATGCCAACCGCAGGTGGCGGATGCCACCCGCGGTTGGCAACCGCGGGTTGCCTCCCGCGGTTGGTTGCCACCCGCGTTTGGCAACCGCGGGTTGCCTCCCGCTGTTGGCAACCGCGGGTTGCCTCCCGTGGTTGCAAGCCGCGGGTTTGCACCCGTGGGGTTGCTTCCGAGGTTTTTTACCGTCCCGGATTTTTCTGTCCCGAAATTTTCTGCAAATTCTGTTGTATGATTGAGGCGTGCTCGTTGAGTTTTACGCCTCAAATTTCTCTTTTGGGAGCGGGTCAGGGACTGGTTTGACTTTTGGCTTGACTTTGGACGGGCGATAACGCCGTGTTCTTGACAGACGATAACGTCTTGTCAGTTCCAACGGGCGATGACGCCTCGTAAGTTTTCATAGGCGATGACGCCTTTTGATTTCTGGTAGGCGATGACGCCTCACCTTTTTTCATCGTCACCCGGCAATGACGCCTAGGCTCCGAATCAGAGGAAGAAAGAAATTCCTCATATTTTTGCTGGTCAACTTCTATGACCAGCGTCTCGACCATTGAGCCAATCGGCACCCGGTCGGACTGCGCCACCAGATTCTCTGTGGTAAACAGAGGGGCTCCCACTGTGGTCGCCAGTTCTTGTTTGCCCAAAAAATGCATCTTTGATTCCATTGCAAAATTGATTGATTACAAGGAAATTGAGATTACAAAAATTCTAAGAAATTACAAGAACGGGAATATTAATTTATTTCCTTTTTTATATGGGTTCGGGTGGCGATGGAGCCTCGCTAGTACCTCCGTTGACCGTCCGACTGGAGGAGATGGCTCTGCCCTGCTTCTTAATTTCCTTTCTTCCCAAAGTCCAAGAATCCAAAAGTCTCCAAAAGTCCCCCCCCTCGAATCGACTCTTGTATTTTATAGACTGAGAAGGCTTGAAATCTGGATCGATTCCCTCCTGAAAAATCGGATCACGAAATATCAGTAATATAAATGGAAACGGAAGAATACGGAAAACAACCCGCGGGTTAGCACCTGCGAGGTCGCTCCCACGGGTGGCAACCCGCGGGATTGCTCCCGCGGGAACCCTTCTGCGGGTGGCAACCCGCGGGAGCTCTCCCGTGGGTGCACCCCCGGGATTCTCCCGCGGTGGTTTCCGCAGTACATATATTAATTTATATATATATATATATTTATTATTATTATTTTTTTTTTTTTAGTGTCTACACAAACCATGGTTTGCTGACATTGTGAACTATCTTGTGACTAAAGAGATTCCGTCTCATTGGTCCAAGCAGGATCGATATAGATTCTTATCCCAAGTAAAATTCTTTTACTGGGATGAACCATATCTGTTCAAATATTGTCCAGACCAAATCATACGTCGATGCATACCTAACGATGAGATACAAAGTGTCCTCTCTTTCTGTCATGATCTAGCTTGTGGAGGACACTTTGGTCCTAGGAAAACGGCCGAAAAGGTATTGCAGAGTGGTTTCTATTGGCCATCTATTTTCAAAGACGCTGTGGAATACTGCAAAGCTTGCACACGATTCCAATTCGTTGGCAAAATTTCACGGCGCAATATGATGCCTCTGCAACCCATCCTTGAGGTCGAAATCTTTGATGTATGGGGTATAGATTTTATGGGACCGTTACCCAACTCATTTGGAAACCAATACATATTAGTTGCTGTTGATTATGTTTCCAAATGGGTAGAGGCAATAGCCACAAAATCGAATGACAAGTAGTTGTCAAGTTTTTGAAAGAGAATACATTTTCTCGATTTGGCGTTCCTCGAGCTATTATTAGCGATAATGGCACCCATTTCACCAACCGGTCATTTGAGGCGATTATGCGGAAATATTCCATTACCCACAAGTTAGCCACACCGTATCATCCGCAAACTAGTGGGCAAGTGGAAGTTTCCAATCGCCAAATCAAACTGATTTTGGAGAAAACAGTAAATCATAATAGAAAAGATTGGTCTTGTAAGCTAGCTGATGCATTATGGGCTTACCGTACTGCTTACAAGACCAATCTAGGCATGTCTCCATATCGTTTGATATTTGGAAAAGCGTGTCATTTACCGGTGGAGCTTGAGCATAAAGCTTTATGGGCAATTAAATTTTGAGCTCGAAAAAGCTGGCGAGCAGCGGAGATTACAAATTAATGAGCTTGATGAGATAAGACGGGACGCATATGAGAGTGCCAAGATTTATAAAAAGAAAACAAAAGTGTTTCATGACAAAGCAATCATTCGCAAGTCATTTGCACCTGGACAAAAAGTTCTCTTATATAATTTGAGACTACATTTATTCCCAGGAAAATTGAGGTCAAGATGGAGTGGACCGTACATAGTACGGACAGTGCACCATCACGGTGCAGTTGATCTCGAGGATCCTAAAAATGGTAATTTATTCAAAGTAAACGGTCACCGATTAAAACCATTTTTAGAACCTCGAGTGAGCGATAATGTAGAGGTCGTGACACTTCACGATCCAATCTATGCATAAAGGCATATAGTCATATGTATAATAGCATGTATATTATGTTACTAACGTGATGCAGGGTTTTAAAGCAAAATTAGGGAAAGATGAGGAGCTGATGGTAATTTTCCATCCCTATATAAACCCAAGCAGGCCTCATCTTCCCCAAATCATTTCTTCCAAAACCCTAGCTGTCCCTCTTCCTTCCCCACTTCCTCTTTTGGTTTTTGCTTCTCTCTTTGCAAGATAGTGTAGGATCTTCAACTTTTCTTCGACCAGAGGTGCTTCAAAGGTCTATCTCACCAGCGTAGACAACCACCCCGAAGCTCTAAGCCAGCCGTGAACAACAAGCCGCCAAACCGCGGCTTTCACCGCTATTTAGCGGTCCATTTGTGGAGTTTCCCCCTGAAACTTCAGGGGAGGTACTATTTCTCTCTTATACATTTACTGTGTTGATCAGATTACAAATTGATAATTACAGTACGATATCATGGGTAGATTTGTTTGTGAGAAGTTTTTTGGAGAAATTTTTGCGGCATTTAGTGTTTATTTTACCGCTGCAATCGAAACTCTGGGTTGGAATTACCTCATTTATTCATCTAATGCATTCTACATCCCAGAGTTGGTGGAGGAATTTTATGCGAGTTTTGCGAAATCTGACATTTCGGACGATCACAAAACCATAAACCTCCATTGGCGCGGCCAATTATATGAAATGAACGCAGCGGCCATCTCGGCTTCTACGGGTATCCTCCTTCACACCGGGAATCACACTCCCAGTAGAATTGAGAATTATCTTACACGAATGGGCCCAAACTGCAAAATAACACGTGATAAAGGGATCAGCAGCAAGATACTCTATCGCAATATTCACGCAACTTGCCGCTGGGTCAACACTAATGTTATGGGCATTACACATATGTCGTCTTTTTACACGCCCACACTTTATGTTGTTGACTGTATTATGCGTCAAGATTATCACTTCTGTATATGCACACAGCTACTCGACCCTATTATTGATGCTAAGATGCGGTCGAGAACTAGTTTGCCTTTGCCGTATTTAATTACACAGTTGTGTCGCAAGTTTATATCTAGTGCCGAATTTGACGCATACGCACCCTCACGCGTGTTTATCACTACCGAACATATTTCAGTGAAATATCATGCTGCTGTTCCAGAAGATTGGAACATGCATGCTGATAACGAGAATATATATGCCACTGACTTGACACAAGAGGAGGAGGATGATGCCTTTTTTGACCAAGACTTGCCAGCTGATCCCACTAAGCAAATCAACGTCGTCTGGCAAGGTCTGGAAAAAATTTGGCACCGGTTGAAACAGATTGATAGGGGTGAGTCTTCTACAGCACGAGCACGTCCTGCACCTGGTGAGTCAGTAGAAGGCAAAGAGGACGACACCAACGATTTGTGTATGAGGGCATACACAAGTTTAGGTGTGGGGAGTGTATTAGGAGATTTTTATTTTATTTTTTTTTCTTTTTTTAGGATTTTTAGGATTTTATTTTTATTTTTATTTTTTTTTTAGGTTTTTGGGTTTCTTTATTTTACACTTTAGGTAGTTTTTAGGGTGACCAACAAAAAGATAAAAAAGATAAAAAAAAAATTCATCAATAGATCAAACTAATTACAGATAAAGGAACAAAATTTAGATTTAAAATTGGATACGAGAGTAGATTGGACGATACACTTTGAATTTTATGAAAAAAGATTAAAATCCGAAAAATAAATATCGCTAACAGTAGTTTTGAGGCAATTATACATCTATTTTTCACTTCACAATAGTTTATTAGGTTAAGAATAAAGATAATAACGAATGAGTAAGTCTTTTCTCTCTAAAAAAAAAAGGTGAGAATAAAATAATAGGGTGCGCCTGGTATTAAGACAATAGCCTCAAGAGTAAAAAAAAAAAAAAAAAGAGTATGATCCAAGTAATCGGGTATTTTGCGCCTAAGCAAGCGTGAATATTCGCATGAAAGGTGAAATATTCTTAAAAAAAAAAAAGAGTATAAACTAAGTGTTCGGGTATTTTGCGCCTAAGCAAGCGTGAATACTCGCATGAAAAGTGAAATATTCTTAAAAAAAAAAAAAAAGAAAAAAAAAATTATAAGAGAGGAGATGAATCATGAGTTAGAGTTGGAGTCCAAAAACCAAAGTAGACATCACACATGCATGTAGATGTATAGAAGCCAATAAATTATCTGTTAGTAGGTATTGAAAGATAAGATTTAAATTTTTGATTAAAATGATAAGTGTATCTGATATGATGCTCGATTTAAAAATTGATAATCTAAATGCGTTCTTAAGTTTGTATATTAGTGAGACCAATTGACGAAAATATAAAAAAAAGGATTTTTTCTTTCTTTTATATAAAATTTTTATTTTTCTTGATTTTCGGTAATCCTTATTTTTCTTTTCTTTATTCTTTAATCTATCTTCTTCTTGAATTTTGTGGGTATATTCACTGCAAACCCTCACGAGACACAACTCGTCCACTAGGGTAACTTAGGGGTTTAAAGGCTTGTTGCGCGTGCTAAGTGAAATCGCGATTCCTGCGAAAGTGAGTTAGGATTTTTATTTTTCTTTTTAGGTTTAGCTTTTGCTCGAGGACTAGCAAAAGATAGGTGTGGGGGTGTGATGAATATCATATATTGTATTTTTCCTCTCATACTTTATCTATTTTTGTATATAAATAAATGCTACTTGGGTATTTTTAGTGTCTTTTGCAGGTAATCCAAATTATACAAGGAAAAGGCATGAAACCAGAGTTGGACTAGGAAATCAAACGCCGAAAAGTTTCTAAAACGGGCGAGACTACAACATCAAAGTACTGCAGGAAGTAGAAGTCAAATACAGTCAAGAAAGTGAAGAGTACAAGAGAAGATACTTCTGCAGAAGAAACTGTAGCACAATTGCTCAAAAGTTAGCCGCTAAATAGCGGCCCATAAGTGGTCTTCTCAGATTAATTTTTGTCGTGGGCTTAATTGTAAATTGATAGTTTTTGTGATTCGGCTGGAAATAGGGTTTGGTTTCTTAGGCCTATTTATTGGCCGACCCTTGTATTTTGACGATATTCTGGATTGTGGAATTTTTGTATGCGATTTTGCTGTTCAATAAAGTTGGGGTTTTTGCTGAAGGTCGACGGCCACAACACCGTGTCCAGAGGTAACCCATTGTTCTTGAGATTCTTATTTTCTTTCTGCATAGATTTGATTGCATTTTATTAAGGGTTTACTGCTTTCTAGATTAGGGTTTACCGCTTTCTAGATTAGGGTTTATCATTGTATGAATTAAAATTTGATCTTCCTTAGCAAAAATCATGAGTAGCTAATTAGATCAGCTCTAGGATGTAGATGAAGTTAAGATCCACCATGTAATTATTTTCTAATATTTTTCTTCTTAAATAAAATTAATAAAAGCCATGATTTTTCAAATGAAAGATTAAAATATAAGGACCTGAAGTTTAGAACTTTGATAGGTTATACTTGAATTAGGATTCTTGATAATCTATACTTAGTTAGGGATTGGGGTTGCTGGTTTTGTCTTTTTATTTGAATTATCTAAAAGATTTAGTTTATTTTTATATGAAGTAGCATCTTTTGATGAGCTATACTTGCACAACGATAGCTCATGCTTAGGGCACTTTAAGTAAAAATTAAACTAAAAAGATTAAATTTTTATGATAGAAGAAAATAGTAGAAGTAAGAATATGGTTGGAAATTAGTGGATTCTATATCCTAGGCTACTTAGATTAATCCGACCTCAATCTAGAACCTTTGGTTAGTCCGGTGAACTATAGAGAAAGTAAGAACCCAGAAACACCCTACATCCTTGTGAGACGACCTGTACAGCGCTACAACGATACTGTGCGCTTGCAGTAAATATAACACATCAGTTGGAAACTAGTGGATTCTAGATCCTAGGCTATTTAGATTAATCCGACTTCAAACTAAAATCTTTGGTTAGTCCGTTAGACTGAGGAAAAAGTAAGAATCGCAAAAGCACCCTAGATCCCTGTGGGACGACATGTACAGCGCTACAACGATACTGTGCGCTTGTAGTTTATCACATCAAGTTTTTGGCGCCGTTGCGGGGGATCGACGGTGTTTTTCTTGCTTTTTCTAACGTTTTACGAGATTAACAGTGTGTGTTGAGTGTGCAGGGACTAGTAAGTACAGATACAGGAAAAGAAACAGGACGAGATAAGCGTGTTGAGTGCACAACAGAAAGCATAGAACTAAATTCTCTATTTGGGCGGCCAATTAGCGGCTTATACCGCTATTTGGCGGTAGTTAAGGTACGAAATGCCACAAAATTTTTCTGATATCTGTATTTCGTGTCTTTCTTTGGTTCAGTAAAAAAATACAAAAAAAAAATTTAATCTTTTTATTTCTTTTCCATCTCTCTCCCTCTCCACCTTTTCCAAAAAAAAATAAAAAAAAATGTTTCAAAATCAAACTGGTTGTTATCATTGTCGTGATCCATATCATAATTATTATCAGTGTCCATGGATAGGAAGTTCGCTAGGATTACATCATAATCAAATTCACAACACATATAATAAACCTACGAGCGCTTCTTATACACAAAATTACAATTATGAATGGATGAATAATTCTAATTTTACATATAATCAAGAGCCATACCAAGAGAGTCCTCCATCTGATCCTTTCTTTATGGGCTATTCATCTTCATGTTTTACATTTAATCATGAACAAGATATTCAATTGAACATGTTAGATGAAAGATTAAAAAGATTAGAAGCAAAATATGCATGTCATGAGAATTTAACTACAACCACTTCATATCTGTCATCAAATATATATACGGATCCATCATATCCACCTTCAAATTTCACTCATGATCTCGAGATGCAATCATTTGAGAAAAATAAGGAAAATTACGATCATGAGTCTGAGGAACGAAGATATAGAATAGAGAAAAATATGGAAGGTTTGCTAAAATCATCCTCTCAAAAATCATGCTCTCAAATTGAATCTTGTATGGAAGATCTTCTCAAAGCGATTTCTCAAGCTAAACTTTTTGTAGATCAACCATCTAATAGTTTGAACATATCTGACTCCAACGAGCAATCAATCCAGTCGTCTTCTGAAGTAGATATGATTCAAAATGAATTAAATAATTTTGTGCATGATGAGTCTATAATTCAACATTGTGATCAACCTATCTTAGACCATTGTGAAGATAATTATGATGAAACTGGTGATAAAGAAAATATTTTGCTTGATGATTTATCTCATGGTGAGCTTACTAGTGACACATTATCATTTGATTCTTTTGATGGAAATTGTGAAGAAATTTGTGAAGAAGAATTTTTATTCCTTCATAATAACTTGACTAATGATAAGTCCACTAGTATAGTATTTTCTTTTGAGAATTTTGAGGACAGGTTTGAAAAAAATTTGCATGACAAGCCTATAATACTTGAAGATTGGAAGGAACTACAAAAAGAAGAAATTATGGTACCTAATGATCTAGAAGGACGATCCAAAATCGAGCTCATGATTTCGCTACATCAAAGTGAGTATGTTATTTCACAAGTTGATAAAATCAAAATACTTACTGCAATGAAAGATGCTCGTTGGTCAAATATCGACGATAAAGGTACGATT
Organism: Dracaena cambodiana; assembly: GCA_036321105.1. NCBI lineage: Eukaryota > Viridiplantae > Streptophyta > Magnoliopsida > Asparagales > Asparagaceae > Dracaena > Dracaena cambodiana. The sequence goes on along the minus strand of JAYEPQ010000002.1, from coordinate 15,366,285 downwards.
TCCAACTTCAAAATTTTATTATTGAATAAAAAAAGAAAAGTAGAAATAAATTGAGAAAAATCAAAAACAAGATGGAGAGATTAAATACAAAATTGACAAAAAGGCTAAGTTCATCCATATCAAAACATAAAAGGACACATTATGAGAGTGGAAAGCGATCAAGAGGTCGTAACCGTTTGAATTTTCTAATAAGTGTATAATATTTGTAAAATAGTTTTTTTTTATTTTACCACCCTTGGTTTGTGTATGAGGGCATATGGGGAAATGGGTTAGGATATTTTCTTCATATTTTTCTAGGATTTTTAATTTTTTTTTTAGATTCTTTTTTTTAGATTTTTTTATTTTACACTTTGGGTAGTTTTAGGGTATCTAACTGAAAAAAAAAATAAAACTGAAAAAAATTTAAAAAAAAACTGAAAAGAAAAATAAATTAGAAAAAATTTATATATTTTTATCAATAGATCAAACTACTTACAGATAAAGGAATAAATTTAGATTTGAAATTGGATAGGAGAGTAGATTGGATGATACACTTTGAATTTTATGAAAAAGATCAAAATCCGAAAAATAAATATCGCTAACAGTAGTTTTGAGGCAAGTATACATCTATATTTTACTCCACAATAGTTTATTAGGTTAAGGACAAAGATGATAACGATTGAGTAAGTCTTCCCTCTCTGGACATAAAAAAAGTAAGAATAAAATAATAGGGTAAGCCTGGTATTAAGGCAATAGCCTCAAGAGTGAAAAAAGAGTATGATCTAAGTAATCGGGTATTTTGCGCCTAAGTAAGCGTGAATATTCGTATGAAAGGTGAAATATTCTAAAAAAAAAGAAAAAAAAAAAAAAAGAGTATGAACCGAGTAATCGGGTACGTTGCGCCTAAGTAAGCGTAAATAATCGCATGAAAGGTGAAATATTCTTAAAAAAAAATTAAAAAAATAAAAAAAATAAAAAATAAAAATTGTTATGAGGGAGGAGATGAATCATGAGTTAGAGTTGGAGTCCAAAATCGAAATAGACTATCACAAGTACACGTAGATGTATAAGAGCCAATGGATTATCTGTTAGTGGGTATTGAAAGATAGGATTTAAATTTTTGATTAAAATGATAAGTGTATTTAATATGACGCTCGATTTGAAAATTGATAATCTAAATGCGTTCTTGAGTTTGTACATTAGTGAGATTAATTGATGAAAATATCATAAAAAAAAATTCTTTCTTTTGTACAAAATTTTTATTTTTCTTGATTTTCGGTTATCCTTATTTTTCTTTTCTTTATTCCTTAATCTATTTTCTTCACGAATTTTGTGAGTATATTCACTGCAAACCCTCACGAGACACAACTCGTCCATTAGGGTAACCTAGAGGTTTAAAGGCTTGTTACACGTGCTAAGTGCAATCGCGATTCCTGCGAAAGTGAGTTAGGATTTTTATTTTTCTTTTTATATTTAGGTTTTGCTCGAGAACTAGCAAAAGATAGGTGTGGGGGTGTGATGAGTGTCTTATATTGTATATTTATAACCTTCATATTACCTATTTTTGTATATAAATAATGTTACTCGGGTATTGTTAGTGTGTTTTTCAGGAATTTTATTCGTACAAAGAGATGGCATGAAATCAGAGTTGGAATAAGAAATCAAAGTTCGAAAAGTTTCTAAAGTGGGCAAGACTACGAGATTATGATGCTGCAGAGACTAAAAGTCGAATACAGTCAAGAAAAGTAAACGTACAAGACAAGAGGTTTACGAGGAAAAAATTTCAAGAATTTTCCAAATATTTGGACGACTAAATAGCGGTAATTACCGCTAATTAGCGGCCCAATAGTGGAATGACACGTGGAGTTTTCTCCCACGGCTTCGTTATAATCTTGTAGTTTCAAAATTGTATTATAATTGGGTTTGGATTTCCGAAGCCTATATATTGGCCGTATCCTTGTATTCTAGGGTTTTAGGCAGTAGTTAATGTAGATTAGGATTTAGTTTGTACTCGTTTTTCATCAATAAAATTAGGGTTTTGCTGAAGGGGTGGTGGCCACAACACCGTGCTCCAGAGGTAAGCCATTGCTTTCTAATCTTTATTTGCTTTTTAGATAGATTTAATTGTTTTCTAGTATAGATTTATTTGCTTTTTAGATAGATTTAATTGCTTTCTAGTATCATGAGTAGCTAATTAGTTTAGCTCTAAAATGTAGATGAAACTAGAATCTATCATGTAATTGCTCTCTAGTATTTTCTTCTTAAATAAAAATAATAAAGACATGATTCTTCTATAAAAAGTTTAAAATACAAGAACTCGAAGATTAAGACTTTGATAGGTTATATTTGAATTAGGTTTCTTGATAGTCTATGCTTAGTTAGGGTTTGGGATTGTTGATTTTATCTTTTTCATTGAATTATCTAATGATTTAGTTTGTTTTTATGAAAAGTAGTATCTTTGATGAGTTATACTTACACACCACTTGATAGCTCATATTTAGAGCACTTTAAATAAAGATTAAACTAAAAAGATCAAATTTTTATGAGAGAAGAAGATAATAGAAGTAAGAACATGGTTGGAAACTAGTGGATTCTAGATTCTAGGCTATTTAGATTAATCCGACTTCAAACTAAAATCTTTGGTTAGTCCGTTAGACTGAGGAAAAAGTAAGAATCGCAAAAGCACCCTAGATCCCTGTGGGACGACCTGTACAGCGCTACAACGATACTGTGCGCTTGCAGTTTATCACATCAACTACCACCTGAGAGAGCGGTAGAATTTTCTATTAATCTTATTCCCGCTACAGCGCCTATATCTAAAACACCATACCGGATGGGACTAGAAGAATTGGCAGAAGTGAAACGTCAATTGACGGAGCTTGAAGATCAAGGATTCATTAGATCCAGTACTTCGCCGTGGGGAGCACCAATCTTACTCACGGGAAAGAAAGATGGAAGTAAGAGGTTTTGCATTGACTACCGAGGATTGAATCAAGTCACGATCAAGAACAAATATCCTTCGCCTAGAATCGATGACTTGTTCGATCAACTCGGGGAAGCTAAAGTTTTTTATAAATTGGATTTCAAGTCAGAATATCATCAAGTAAGAGTCAAGAAGGAAGATATACAGAAGACTGCTTTTCGAACTCGATATGGCCATTATGAATTTCTAGTAATGCCATTTGGAGTGACAAACACACCGGCTGTATTTATGAATTTGATGAACCAAGTGTTTGCTCTATACCTGGACAAATTCGTAGTCGTGTTCATCGATGATATTTTAGTATACTCCAAAAACAATGAAGAACATGCCAAACATTTGAGAATTGTGTTGGAAACTCTTCGAAAAGAGAAACTCTACGGCAAACTTAGTAAGTGTGAGTTTTGGCTGAAAAGTGTATCTTTTCTGGGACATATCATCTCTGGAGAAGGAATCTCGGTTGATTCGCGAAAGATAGAAGCAGTGAAAAATTAGTCTATCCCGAAGAATGTGTCGGAAGTTAGGAGCTTTCTTAGATTGGTTGAATACTATCGAAAATTTGTTCAAGATTTCTCGAAGATCGCAGGACCCTTGACCAAGTTAATGAAAAAAGACGAGAAGTTTGTGTGGTCAAGTGAATGCAATGAACTTTTCGAAGAGTTGAAGATTCGACTTACTTCTGCACCAATTTTGGCGATTCTAGATGGAACAGGTGGAATGGTTGTATTTAGTGATGCATCTGGAAGAGGATTAGGATGTGTGTTAATGCAACATGGGCGAGTGATTGCTTATGGATCTCGTCAATTGAATTCTCATGAGAAGAACTACCCAACACATGATTTGGAGTTAGCAGCAGTAATTTTTGCTTTAAAGATTTGGAGACACTGCTTGCTTGGAGATCGTGTGGATATTTATACTGATCATAAGAGCCTTAAATATGTTTTTACTCAGAAGGAGCTCAACATGAGGCAAAGAAGATGGTTAGAACTAATGGCAGACTATGACATCAATTTACAATACCATCCCGGTAAGATTAATGTAGTTCCTGATGCTTTAAGTAGAAAACCAATAGCAATGTATCTTACCCAGCAAAAGAAGTTGCTCGAAGAGATGAGGAGGCTAGACTTAGAAGTCATCTTGCCAAAATCAAAAGTACAATTTATGGCCTTACAACTCCAATCATCATTAATTGAGAAAATCAAAGAAAGCCAGAAAGACGACCCCAAACTACAGAAATTTCGAAGTGAAGTTGAATCTGGACGGAGATCAAACTTAAACATTCATGCTGATGGATCCCTTCGATTTAAGAACAGACTTTGTGTGCAAAGGGAAATGTTCGAGAAGAAGTTCTTTCGGAAGCTCATAGTTCAACATATTCAGTACATCCGGGAGGCACGAAGATGTACCAAGACTTGAAGCAACACTTTTGGTGGCACGGAATGAAGAGAGAAATTGCTCGATTCGTATCCAAATGTTAGGTATGCCAACAGGTAAAGGCGGAACATCAGAGGTCACCGGGACTTTTGCAACCTTTGCCAATACCCAAATGGAAATGGGAGGAAATTACTATGGATTTCGTTACGGCCTTGCCGCAAAGTCCTAAGGGTAATAATGTTATATGGGTTATCGTGGATCGTCTCACGAAATCGGCTCATTTTATCCCATTTCGTGTTGGACAGTCAACGGAAATATTAGCAGAGAAATACATGCATGAGATTGTACGACTTCATGGCGTTCCAATCAGTATTGTATCATATAAAGATACTAGATTTAGATCTCACTTTTGGAAGAGTTTGAAAGAAAGTTTGGGATCTAAACTTAAATTTAGTAGTGCTTATCATCCTCAAACTGACGGACAATCAGAGAGGACTATCCAAACTTTAGAGGATATACTTAGAGCATGTATGCTAGATTTTGGTAGGTCTTAGGAAGATCACCTTCATCTTGTTGAATTTTCTTACAACAATAGCTATCAAGCAAGTATCAAGATGGCGTCATTCGAAGCATTATATGGAAAGAAATGTCGATCACCGATTTATTGGGACGATATTGGAGAAAGAAAACTTTTGGGGCCAGAGATGATTATACAAACAGTGGATAAAGTCAATCTGATTCGTAAGCACCTAAAGGCTGCTCAAAATAGGCAGAAGAAATGGGCGGATATCATCGAAGATTTTTGGAATTTCAAGTTGGAGATTTAGTATTCTTGAAAATATCACCATCTAAAGGCGTTATTCAATTCGATTCACGAGGAAAACTTAGCCCAAGATTTATTGGTCCTTTTGACATTGTGGAGAGAGTTGGAAAAGTATCATATCGTCTAGCACTTCTCCTATCCTTAGAAGGTGTTCATAATATGTTTCATATATCCCAACTCAAACGTTATGTTCGGGACGAGAATCATATACTGGATTATTCAGAATTAGAGCTCAGACCAGATCTCTCCTATCAAGAACAATCAGTAGCTATTATCGAGCGGCAAGAGAAAGTTTTGAAGAGCAAAATCATTCCCCTCGTTCTAGTTTGGTGGAATCATCGATCACCTAAAGAAGCAATCTGAGAACGGGAAGACGATATCCGTGAACGGTAACTGCATCTTTTTTATTAAGACTTCTGATATTGCTCTCTCCCTTATTTAATTTCGAGAACGAAATTATTTTTCTAAGGGGATAGAATGTAATAATCTTTAATTTTTTTTTTATCATAACTAAATGAATAAACAAATAAACATAATAATTTAAACTATTTATCTTCCCTCATCCATAACATTCAAAATTCATTCATTCTTCTAACCTTTTAAATTCCATAACGCTCAAAACCTTTTAAATTCTATAACCCCTCGAATCCTTTGAATTCCATAACTCTCTAAACCCTTCACATTCTATAACTTCTAAATCCAACACTATATAAACCCAACCTCTTTTATAAATTCAATCTTACACTTATTCTCTAAAAATTTCTCTCTCTCTCACTTTGTTGGAGCGTCTCGTCGGATTGTTATCGTTGGCCTCGCCGAAGTTTTGACAAAGGAACTCCTATATTCTTCCTTCTCTTGCTCTGCAATTTGAGATTGGTACTACTTTCTTAAATTCCTATTATATTTATTTAATTGGACCCTAGAATTAGCTCACACACTATCTAACGGCCCTAATAAAAAATATCCACCATCTTATAAACCCAATAAGATGGATTCAAACCCATTTATTGATTTCAAATAGAATTTAGGGTGATCCTACAATTTTAAGCCAAAATATTATCTATAAATCAACTAGGAGAGTCTTCTCAAAAATAAATATAAAATAAAATAAAATAGGAGGAAAATAATTTATCATTTAAATGATATGCTAGACTTATCCAATAAATCCAACAAACATAAAATCAAACAAAAACATAACCACATAAGAGTTGAATTATATTAATATTTCTTTGTTGACATAGACTTCAAGATTGGTATTAATACAATATATGTCCAGCTGAGCCCACCTTACACCTCATATAAGCCTCTTTTGCCAAGCAAATAAGATTGTAGTTGATGAGAATTAACCAATTCAAATGTTTACAAAATATGTAACTAACAGCTTATTAGAACACCATTAGAAGTTAATTTTCTACACTAATATTATTTAACTTTAAAATCAATACTAAGTGCTTTATAAAAATTAGAAATTTCCTAAAAATCACATGAATTTATGATAAATAATTTTTAACAAATATATTATAATTTTATGTGTAGATTGCTTCGTGTGATTGCCAATTGGTAGACCTTCGCAAATCGAGGTGAGTTCATTTTTGAACTCACTAAACATGCTAATTTTTCTTATAGAAATATTACTTCAATTATATCATCTAAATTTGTTATTACAAATACTATTTCTTTATATTGTTAGAATTTAATTTGTAAAACCTAAATGTGTTATTACAAGTGCAATCATTAACATTTCTGTTATTTCTTTATGATGTTAGAAATTAAATGATTACTTGTTAAATTACAGCATATAGTTAAATTTTTAATAAATCATGAAAAAGATTATAATCGTGGAAACATACTGTTTGTGATATCATTTTATATCGGTGTCTAGAAAAGTTTTATATGCTGGTTCTCTAATTAAGAAACGTGCAATGCACGGAAAACCTCCCAGCATTCATACACTGGCTTGGCCGATATCTGTATGATATCTCAAATCAGTAAATGCTTGATATAACCAATTGTGATTTATTGAATAAAATATAAAACGGATTTTATAAATTATGTTGTTAACAAATTAACAAAATCTAATTGAAATATTGTACCCGAAATTCAATATACAAGTTATAAAAACCAGAATTTAGACCTGCATGTACTATACTTAAATGACACTGGGTTGGGGGAGAAACTGAATAATACAAATATACTCTGTTTCGACTGTAAACTTGTTAAGTTGTATAACTGAATATTTCGCACACCATGGGTGCGTGATAATTTACTGGATCATACCTGATTATAATTCCTGTTTGTCTGACGGCAGGTCCGATTCAGCACCGGACAATCCATGTGACCATTTCCTGAGTCTGTACAGGAAACAATCGAAGCAGTGGTATCCCATCAGTTAGCTTTTCCAATTATATGACATCCTAAATAAACTTGTTATAATTGTGACCATACTAAAAGATATTTACTTTAACCTATGTCACTTAATATTATCGTTAATTATGAATTTAATGTTTTTCTAAAACTTGCATTATTACCATGTTAGACATAATTATTACATCACATTTTTTCTATATTTATTGTGTTGGTCGCTATCTGACGATCTGGATATGCATGTCCAGTGACTGAGTTGAACCCTGTTGATTCTACCGCGGAAGACATGGAGTATTTTGCTGAAGTGACCGAAGATCAGTAGTTATCATGTACTTAGTTTGTATTAAATGCAGTCTTTTCATGTTTTTGAACCTATCATTCCTTAATAGATATTATCTTAAGTTATCCAGTATCGTCCTTCTGTTTTTCTTTATGTAATAGACTTCATGGATCAATGAATGTCAGTTATTTATCTACGTGTATTTATTTTTTGTGGTTGTGATATTATAATTGAGGTTTTAGCATATTCAAACTGAATATGTTATTGGTACCTGCTACACGTGCTCGTATACCGTATATCGGGAGCGGGGCGTGACAGGAAGTTTATATGAAGCCTCATTCTGGTTATGAGCATCCTCCTCATAAGGTTTGTCGCCTTCGTCGTGCGATCTATGGTCTGAAGCAGGCTCCTCGTACTTGGTTTGCCAAATTTACCTCTGTCATCACACAGCAAGGTTTTGTAGCCAGTGCATATGACACTGCCTTATTCATCCGTAAGACTATCTCAGGCACCACCCTTCTACTTCTCTATGTTGATGACATGATCATCACTGGTGATGATACTGCTGGCATTCGTGCGCTTCAGGTTTTTCTGGATCATCATTTTGAAATGAAAGATCTTCGCACTCTCAGTTACTTTCTTGGTCTTGAGGTGACATCTTTTTCAGATGGCTATTCTCTTTCTCAGGCTAAGTATGCTTCAGATCTTATATCCAAGACTGATCTAACCGACAGCAAGACTGCCAGTACCCCTTTGGAATATAATGCTTGGCTCAACCTTACTGATGGTGTGCCTCTATCTGATCCTACTCTCTATCGACAGTTGGTTGGTAGTCTCATTTATCTCACAGTTACTCGCCATGATATTTCTTATGTTGTTCACCTGGTCAGTCAATTCATGCATGAGCCTCACTCACCTCACTATACTGCTGTTCTTCGAATCCTCCGCTATGTCAAGGGCACTCTTTTCCATGGTTTACACTATTCATCTCAGTCATCTCTTGAGTTACGAGGTTATTCTGATACTGATTGGGCTGGTGATCCTACGGATTGTCGTTCTACCACTGGTATTTGTTTCTTACTTGGTTCGTGTTTTATTTCTTGGCGAAGTAAGAAACAAACAGCTGTCGCTCGATCTACCACTGAGGCTGAGTATCGCGCCCTTGCTGATACTACTGTTGAGCTTCTAAGGCTGCGTCGTCTTTTGGCTGACTTGGATGCCCCTCAGCTGTCTCGTTCTCTTCTCTACTGTGACAACCAGAGTGCTATTCAGATTGCGCATAATGATGTTTTTCATGAGCGCACAAAGCATATTGAGATTGACTGCCACTTTATCAGGCATCATCTCAGTGATGGCACCCTTTGCTTGTGTTTTGTTTCCTCTGTTGATCAGCTTGCTGATATTTTCACTAAGTCACACTCACCTGGTCGTCTTAGTGAATTTGTTAGCAAACTCCAGTTGGTTTCTATGGCACCACCATGAGTTTGAGAGGGGATGTTGAGATATAATTGAGATATGATCATAATACTAAAATATTTTGAGATACTTTCCTATTAGATATTGAGATATTTTCCTAAATTATGATAATTGACAAATCTTTGATTTGACTAATTTAAGATAGTTGACAAATCTCTAATTTTATGTAATTAGTATCAATTACAGATCCTGCAATTATTCTTTTGATTGTCTCCTTCACCTATAAAAGGATGACTCATTGTACAGTTCAATGATAAGAAAATATATAGAAATTTCTTCATTCTGCTTTCGCTCTATTTTCTTCAACAAGGGCAAAACCTCCAAAAAGAACTTGGATGCTAACAAAGTAGCACCCCGAGTCTAAAGTTGTCGATCCTTCAAGATCAATGTAATTCGTTCGAACATACAGCCTAAAAATTCTTTCACCTGAACTCATACAGTAACAATGAATTCATGCAAGCATTACTTGGACACTGAACTAGCTACATTTTGTTTAATTTAGGGAAAGGGCACAAGAACCAAGTTGGCATCTCAATATATAATAGTAATTTGGTAGTTGATCATAGTTGGTACTTGATGATTTCATTGATCAGAACAGTACTGAAATGTGTAATAGATGGTGAAACATTAACATGAAATCTGGATAGAAAATAAATTAGCACGAAAAAGCTGATCGCTAAGCCCGTGCAACCAGTCTTAGCAAAGAACTCGAAGTCACTATTGAACCAGCAAATGCAAAGCTTGCTGCAACCAACAGTACCTCATATTTATCCTTTATGAATAAAGTCATGCACAGACTTAATTTGACCGTAGTGTGTTTTCAAGATGACCTCCAAAAAATCAAACTTCTGTACCAAAATTACCATAATTACTGAAATTTAAAAATTCCTTATAAAGCAGTTATCAGCAAAGCCACTGAAACCAGAATCAAACCCTGTAAGACTGATAAAATAAAAAAATAAAAAAACTCAATTTTTTTAATTTGCTTATCAGCAGTTGCTTAATTGATATCAACCTAAATACTAGTTTTGAGTTCCCATTGGCAAGAAGGCTAGTTCCCACCAGAAACATAATTGAGATAAAACAGAATTACAGCTAAGTTTAATTCTTCTATGATAATTATTATTAGTTAGAACTTCTCTAGCGGCCCTGTCAACACTTCTATAGAGATTAAAAAATAAACACTTACTGTTTGTTTATAGTAGCATATAATTAAAATGTTTTTTTTTCCTACTCTTATAAGTTAATTATAGAAAAAATGCTCAATTATGTTAACAATATACATGACATTTTAACCTTTTTCAAGCCAGGGAATCTTTTTTGGATTACATTAATGACACCATATCTATTATAAGATACTAATTAAAATCGTACTAACTAATTCAGGTTAGTCTTCTGCTCGCCATTTAATTTCAAAGAAGATGATCATGCCTGTCAGGCTGTGATTTATGATTCATTAACGTGCTAACATAATGGGTCCATAGCTCAGTGGTAGAGCATTTGACTGCAGATCAAGAGGTCACTGGTTTGAACCTGGTTGGCAGATCAAGAGATCATCGGTTCTAACCCGCTTGGGCCCTGTTAGAACCTTTTATTATTATTTTTTATTTTTATTTTTTTTGTTCTTCATTATTCATAAACTCATTAATTTGCCACAGAGAAAATAATCATCAAAAGAGGGGGTGCTAACTGTTAGATCTTTTATCTTACAGATTTTAATTTTTTTTTTTTCCCTTTTAGGGGGGAACAAACTTATCAACACCTTGACAACATTTCCTGTTTAAGGTAATAGTTCTATGGATTTGTTTTTTCAATCACTTATTGTCAAGTGTGTGATAGTAAAGACGAAATCTAGATAGCTAACCGCTAGATGCTTTACAAATTAAATCTACAAACAGCAAAGAGCTTAAATTTTCAAAAGTACCAACAAATAGCAAATTTGATAACATCAACAGCTACTAGAAGAATAAACCTTTTATTCTAATTTGACCTTTTATTCTTTTCTCTTTTTTTTTTTTTTTGGTTCTTCATTATCCATAAACTCATTAATTTGCCACAGAAAATAATCATCAAAAGAGGGGGTGCTAACTGTTAGATCTTTTATCTTACAGATTTTAATTATTTTTTTTCCCTTTTAGGGGGGAACAAACTTATCAACACCTTGACAACATTTCCTGTTTAAGGTAATAGTTCTATGGATTTTTTTTTTCAATCACTTAAACCTTTTATTCTAATTTGTTTTTTTTTTTTTTCAATTCTTCATTATCCATAAACTCATTAATTTGCCACATAGAAAATAATCATCAAAAGAGGGGGTGCTAACTGTTAGATCTTTTATCTTACAGATTTTAATTTTTTTCCCCTTTTAGGGGGGGAACAAACTTATCAACACCTTGACAACATTTCCTGTTTAAGGTAATAGTTCCATGGATTTTTTTTTTTCAATCACTTATTGTCAAGTGTGTGATAGTAAAGACGAAATCTAGATAGCTAACTGCTAGATGCTTTACAAATTAAATCTACAAACAGCAAAAAACTTGAATTTTCAAAAGTACCAACAAATAGCAAATTTGATAACATCAACAGCTACTAGAAGAATAAAGATGGAGAAATATGCCGAAGAATACTTATGCATAGTACAAGTGAGCAATTGTCAGACAATACTTATGCATAGTACAAGTGAGCAACTGTCAGATAGTTTGCTCAAAGTAATTTCTCGCAATACTTATAGGCATGCAAGAAGAACGCTTGATGACAGTTTCAATTCTGTGCAGAATGTTGTGACATGATTGTACTTGTTTCTTAAATCTGAAGTTCATTCCCTCACTTAGATTCTCAAACCTTCCCACTACAGAAGAACTCAAGAATATACGATACTTGTTCTGATATGCTTGCAAGATCAGCCATTAAAATTAATTTCCCAAATTATTGAAAACGCCCCTGCTCTATCCAAAGGCCATTTAGGTAAGAATACGTAGATTTAAGATTAGGAATTGGGAGGCGAAAGAGATGAAGTCGAGAGAAAAATAGTACACTTATTCCAAAGGCAAAAGCCATATAAGGTAATCTATTCCTTTAGTTTTAGCTAATAAGGCACGATTTAGGAAAAGCTAAATCGGAATGGTCACATTTATAAGACTTATATACAAATTATTGAGATTTGAGGGCATATGTAAAGGAACACCATTATTTTATTTTCTTAGAGCGATAATGAGGCGGTCAAGAAAAAACCATTGAGGGATAAATATGCATTTGTTAACCTTTCTTCCTCAGTTTAGCCACTACACCAAAACTCCGAAATTATAGTGAGCGTTGAGTGAAATTATTTTATATTTTAACATGCTCCTGCAGGTTGAAAACCCATTTTTGGGTAGAAACATGGGCTTTTAACGTGCCCAACAGGAATCGAACCTGGGTTGCTCTGATACCATATTAAAAGTCCCTGCCACTACACCAAAACTCCGAAATTATAGTGAGGGTTGAGAAAAATTATTTTATATTTTAATATTATCAAATTTTGAAGTGCCCAATATGTAATATCCCATAAATATCAGTCCAATATCATCGATATTTTTGATATTGTTGATATCAATGTAGAAAATAACACCCGTTATGTTGCGTTATGAAACCTAACGAAAAGCTAACATTACTTAACAGTCGAAAATAACTCAATGCACAGTAACATTGCATTTTTTATGTTATTTTACGTTATTTGATGTTAAATTACGTTAAATTACGTTATGTTACGTTATTTACAATAATTCTTAATTAGTTCTTATATTTATTTTGATTGTTAATGAATTGCTGTAGTTTTTTTTTTCACTTGACGACTTGTTGTTTGCTTATTTGATTGCTTGTGGTATTGTTAATTTATACATCCATATTTACTTATTATAATTCCTTTCCAATTAATGAATTTTTTTTTTGTTATAATTTCTTTCCAATTATTGAAATTTCTTACTTGCTGATTAAATTAAATTCTCAGCTAATCTAAAATAAACAATTTAAAATTACATAAATTGAGCATTACAAAATATAAATTAAAATATTGATGATAATTAAAAATAAATTTGAAATCTTATTTTCTTATTTAGATGATGATTGAAATTATGGGTTTGAATATAATTTAATTTATGAAAATAAATATTAGAATTGCTGTGAAACTTGTTAGAAATTTAGAATTTGGGATCTATTTTTTTTATATTTTCTTTTAGAATTTTTAATTCAATTTTCAATTTATAAAATTTATTTTACATAGTTTTATATTTATTTTTATTAAATAAATAGAAAATCGCGTAAGCTATGTTATGTGTTATGTTATATGCTATATAATCTAACAGAGACAAAACGTTATGCTACCGTTATCGCTATTTTAAACATTGGCTGATATAAACCTGATATAACCAATTCCAATGCCATTAAGCATCGACCAATACCAACATCGATTCTAGATATTTTAGATCTTGCTCTCATTGCTCTCCCACGGACATATGCCAATTGGCAAAACCACATTTTATTGCATGTTCTTCCATGTATGTATTTTATTAGGTTTCTTTATTTCTATTTGAAAAAATGTAATTTTCTTTGAGCCATCTATTCTCCACAATTAATCTCATTGATTATCATCACAGGATTTCTTTGTTTCCATTGTGAGATCTAAGGTTAAGAGGATATCACCATATTATTATCCTAACCCCAATATTTTTTTCCATTGCACGCATAATTGATATCAACCTGAAACACCAGTTCAGTTTTGCATTATGTCCATTGGCAAGATGGTTCATAATAGAAACTTACTTGAGACAAAATGGAAGACAAAATAATTTAAACTTCATAAAACCTAACTGTAAGGATTTATCTAAACTTCTACCTTCTTTGATGAGTCTTATTTATCAGAATGTTTCTAGGATCTTCGTCAGCTTTTTAGAGTTTCACGAATAAATTAAATATTTCGTTAGTCCTTTGTTTATAACATATAATCTAGAATGATAATTCTATTTCTGCAAGCTAAATCGGAATAATGTATCTGTGTGTGACCATAGACAAGTTGCATATAGATGTTCATTAAATTACACATCTAGCTCATTGTAAGGATGATCCGAACCGTCAATTATGATATATATATCAACAAATCTTAGGATTCATAATAATATCGTGCTTTTAAGGCATTACAAGTTGCTCAATTTAGATGTTATGATATATAGGATATAAAAACTTAACCCGCCTAATTTTTAATCTCTAGGGGTTTATTGATATTAGATCGTGATTCATGGTTTGGATTGTCCATGCAATGAGCCAAATATGCAATTTAATGCGCATGCATAGGTATACTTGTTCTCATGCATAAGATCATTAATCTGAAGCTACATATATCATAAAACATGTGACATTTGACCTTACTCAAGACAGATAGTCTTCTATCAATTTACGTTACAGGTACTACACCCACTATAAGATACCGATTCTATTATTTTAGGTCAGTCTCTCCGCAATATTCAATCCAAAATGAGGAGATGGTGACTCCTCCTAGTTATGATTTATCAGTAGGATCTTCAATTGCAAACCATAGCTCAGCCTGTTGGACCCTTTTATCGTATATGTTCCTATCATTGTACATGTCTTGTTCTTGTGCTATTATAACTCTTATTCAAAATTGTCCCGTTTTTTAATATTCTAAAAAATTGGTAATTTTTACTCATCATTTCCACTAACTCATTGACTACTAAATGGTTAAGAAAACAATCATTGCAAAGGCAGGGATAACGGTTAGAACTTCTATCTTACCGCAATGAAATTATTTTTTAAGGAAATCCAACCTACCAGCATATTAACAATTAGTTAAGGTAATAGTTGCATTAGATTGCTTTAGATTCTATACCATCACATGTTATCAAATGTACATGGTAGTACAGAAGAAAATTAGCATATCAAAGGAAATAAACAGAAAAAGCCTTAAATAAGCAATAACAACATAAATGAACAGCAAAATTAACAACTAATATATGAATAAAATTTGAAGGAACATGTCGACAGTACTTATGCATCCTGCTCAAAAGAAACAATACTTGTGCATGGTAGAAGCCATTAACCATCAGATAGTTTACTCGAGCTGATTGTTCAAAATACTTAAAGCCATTTATGGAAGAACTCAAGAATACTTCAGGAAAGTTTCAGATGTATGTAGAATGTTGTGACATGCATGCACATATATCAAAAAATTTCAGTTCATTCCCTTGTTTAGATTCTCAAAAATGCTGAGGAAGAATTTATAATTATATAAAATGCTGAGGAAGTATTTATAATTATATGAGAAGTTCCATGATATACATTAAAAAAACCATTAAATCTCATTATCTTTTCAGTAGGTTATTGAACACCTTAGTCAATTATTTTCTGCCCAAGAGATAGCCCTGAACTTTCAATTTGCAGACTAACACTCCCAAAAACTATCCAGGCCAGGTTACTTTTCAATCTAGAAAAGCTAAGCACACTTGAAGACATGAGAAATAATAAAATTAGTAATGCAGTAAGACGCAATATAACAGATTTGACGAAGCCTAATATTATTACTTTTTAGAAAATCTAATTAGGCATAAAACATTTTGGGGTATTATTCAGCATTTAGAGTTTAGGGTTTTCCTGGGCAGAAGTGATAATTCAGGCGCCATTTCAGTAATTTATTCCTTTCCTTTTCCACCTCAAATTATTTTTTCAAACTTTCCTAAATCATTATAACCATGGATATAAATCAAGTTGGTTTCACTTCTATCTCACTGCTTTGGTCAGGGTTTTGATGGGTTCTGGTTCAAACCTATAAATAAATCTCAGTTTCGGTAAGTTTCAGTTAGTATTGATCAATTTCGGGCTCGCTCGGACTAGTTTAATTAAGTTTTAACCTACCAAACTTGTTTTGCATGAAAATTCAAAATTAAAGCTAGGAAAAGGGGCTAATGTTCCTTGTTGTTGATAATTTCATCTCTCTTCAAGTTCTATAGTAATCCCAAATATGTAAATTCTAATATATAATAGTTTGATATACTTGATCTAATTATTAAGTACAAGCACAATTTAACTTTAACTCAACAACATTCACATTTATTTGGATTAGATTATGGAAAATCTAGTTGAGAATTTTAAGTTCATTTATCCTATTCAAGACACAGCGTAAGTATTTATATTACATGCTCTTTCGATACTACACGAGGAAAGCAAATCCAATGGTAATTATACACAGCCTATGTTTACATATAACAGGACTGATACAAAAACTCAAAACAAAACCGTCAAAACTAGTGAAACATGTTAAAACCATTTTTAAAATGAGGGTCCAAAACCAAAATCGAAAGCGAGTCCTCAAACCATTTCCGTAAGCCAACAAGCAAACAAGCATCATCAAACTTAAACAATAGAAGATTGCAGTGTCAATGTGTACCATTCAATCTTTTTTTGAAATATACTTTTTTTATTACATGAACAAAATCATATTTCAGAAACCAAAAAAAAGTAAACTATTTATAAACAGTCTAATCATTGAA
Source organism: Dracaena cambodiana (assembly GCA_036321105.1). NCBI lineage: Eukaryota > Viridiplantae > Streptophyta > Magnoliopsida > Asparagales > Asparagaceae > Dracaena > Dracaena cambodiana. The sequence goes on along the minus strand of JAYEPQ010000002.1, from coordinate 15,349,474 downwards.
GCATGAAAATTTTCAATAGTATGTAACTAAATTTAAAATTCGTAAAGAATAATTATAGGAATAGGCAAGAACAAAAGAATCTCCCAGCAGTTCTCACCTAAACATAGAAGTGGGACTATGTTTAGCTTTTAGGACAGGAACACGTGCTGAACTCAATATATGTTTGAACCGCCTGCAATTTGCAGATAACTATTAGAAATGTGAGGAGAGGGGATGAATTATTTAATTTTATTAGTAAAATAACAGGACATAGAATCTATACCATATTTTTAATAATGTAACAGGCGATTATGCTTCTTAAAGAGCATATGTTGCTTTCAGATAATCTATTATCTCAGCGCTTTCAAACATTTTCACTCCAGTGTTTGGATCTTCTAAATAAGGTACCTGCTAATAAACTACAGTGAGGAAAATTGTCTTGTCTGATAAAAAATGTAATGATATAGAGAACAGATTTTCTTTTTTTCTTTCAAGATCATAATGCAATAAAAGGTATGCAGTATCATGCTAAGAATTTTTCCAAAAATTAGAGGAGAAATTTGTGATGGCTGATGGTTCATACCTGAAAATGTCCAGCTTTCTCAAATAAAATCTGACGCTTTGGGCTCCCTCGAGCAGCGCTGCAACAGGAATGAATCTAAGAGCATATTATTATAATAGACAAAAATTGATTTAGCTGCTAAAAATAGTCACTAATGTTCCTCCTCTATTTTCAGATATTCATTCATCTTTAGAACCATGGTGGGTTACCTATGTATCTAACTGTGTCCAAGTAATGTTCATACACTGTTTAGAAAAAGGAAAAGAAAAAGAAAAAAAAATGAAAGAAAGATAAGATGACTCAGGTTGATGCTTTTCGTAACAATTAAAATGGTCACACACTGTCTCAGTGTATCTGATGGTCCAATATTGTAAAAAAGTTGTCAGTGTATCTACAAAGAAAGTCGTAGAACTGTATCTGCTGTTTGGAAAGTACATCAGATACTTTAGGACACCCGATCACTTGATACCCATGCGCTGTGTTCATTTAACGCTGGTTGCATGTGACACACATGTTGTATTCAGCAGACAATGAGTATTAGACGTGCTAAGTCCCCAGAACTAACATACAAGGTCAAGTTCATATATGCGATTGACGGAAAATATAACATTTTTTTAAAGAGAGACAGAAAATATAAAGGTACTTAATATATATAACAAAAAATTTCCTTTCCAAGTGAAAATATTAATATGTTTACAATTTTAACTAGGTTATAGAACTTTGTATCCTTGTTATTAGACCTGACTAATAGGTCGGCCCGGCCCGGTTCGGGCCCGTGCCCGGCCCGGGCCGTGCCACCGGCACGGCACGGTGGCCATGAGGCCGGCCCGCCGGCCCGCCGGCACGGCACGGCAGGCCCGTGCCGTGCCCGGGCCGAGGCGGGCCGGCCCGGTTTTTTTAAAAAACAAAAAAAAAAAAAGGAGGAAGTTATATCATATGATAAAAACAAATGTTATATTATATATAATCTCATTACATTTATGTAATTACTCTATAAATCTCTTTAGAAATTATACAAAGCCCGAAGAGAGGGGAGAGGACCCTAACCGTCACCCTCAATTTGTTCTTAATATATTTTCTAAGAGATTTATAAGTTTAAAAAAAAAAAAAAATTTGAAAATACATGAATATTCTTACAAATTTAAATACTTTTAATCAATCTTCATTTTCTTCCGGTAAGCCTAAGATTTCTAGTACATTTTCTTCATTAGTCAAGCCTTATTCCCTGTCTTCTGCGTCGTACCAATCCTTCAAGCAGACACACATCTCCAATGTGTCCGACGCCATTGAGGTTCTCAAGTACGTGAGCACTCTACCACCTGCGCTAAAAGCAGACTCCGATACTACAGTAGACACTGGAGGAGTTAGTAGATCATGGGCCATGTTGGAAAGCACGGGATATGTTTTTTCCTGTAATTTCCACCATGCCAAAATATCAAAGGATTCATACTTTTCAGGAGATGCGTTATCTTCATAGCTAGCTCTCTCTAAATAATAATGTAATTCATTAAAATATGTACTACTTTGTCTTGGCTTTTTTCTGTTAAATAGAGATGATATTATTGGATTACGAATTTCCCTAGTAGATGGTTCTTTTGTAGTTTGTGTTGGCACACCATACATATCTTCATAAGTTTTATACATAATATCTAAATATATTTTAATATCATTAAGTAAATCCCTCACATTATTTTCATAAGACATATTTGTATAAAATAAATCTATTAATATTTCAAGTCCATCTAACTTGCAACGGGGATCCATAACAGTTGTAAAATATATTAAGTATGGAAAATCTTTAAAATATTTATTAAATTTAATTTCCATAGGTCGAACAATACTTTCAAGTATAGAGTGGTTTCTACATTCATTAAAAACCGAAGTAATTTCGGTTAAATAATATAATGCAATGTGTGTAGTTCGGTAATAACTTCCTGACAGTACTCTAGATGCATCTTCAAATTTGCCTAAAAACTTAGAAATGCAATGCAACTGGTGCCATTCATTATTATCTAAACTATGCATTGGTGTCTCCATTTCATTAAAAGTATTTATTACATTTTTATACTGAATAGCTATGTTTAACATTTTATATGTAGAATTCCATCTTGTTCTAACATCTATAGGTACAATTCTAGGTGATATTTTCATATTTTTACATATTTGTTTAAATATTTGTCTTCTTGGCCCACTATCTTTAATAAAAAGTAATGTATACCTAAGATTCATTAGTGAATCATTTACTATTTTTAATCCATCTTGAACGCATAAGTTTAGTATGTGGCAAATACACCTAACGTGGAATAATTTTCCATCTAGAATTGGTTTTGTATAATTTTTAAGAATTCTAATTGCGGCCGTATTTTCAGAAGCATTATCCAAAGAAATGCTAAATATTTTATTGTCTATTCCAAAAGCTGAAAATACATTTAGCATGGTTTGTGATAAATTTTGTGCATTGTGAGGAAATTCAAATACCCTAAACCCTATTATTCTTTTCTGTATACACCATTCTTGATCTATATAGTGTGCCGTCATGCATAAATAATGAGTCATATTTCTAGCTTCCCAACTATATGCAGTTATTGCAACTCTAAAAATTAAAGAAGAAAAAATAGCTATTAAAGTGTCACTCTGCTCTTTATATAGTTTGAACATATCAGATGTACATGTTGAACGTGGGACTTTTTTAAATTCTTCAGTAAATGATGATTTACAAAATCTTTCAAATTTGCGATTTTCCGAAAAAGTAAATGATTGTTCGTCATGTATTATAAATCTTGCTAAATTTTCTCTTGTTTTAATTGGATCATATTTACGTATACCTAATGATCCACCTAATGTGCTTATTTGTGTTTGATGTGGTACATTTGGTGGGTGATTTTTTTCTACGTGTCTTTTAATATGACCCGTTCCACTACCAAAAGGAAACGAATAAATTTTATGACAGTGTTTACACTTAGCTTTCCTAACATTGTTTTCTGTTATTTTTTCAAAATGTTTCCATATGTCTGATCTAACAGCCCTAGTAGATGCGGTAGTTTGTGTTTCGGGTATGGTTGTATTAGTTGTTTCTTCCTGAGATACAAAAAATGGTACTTGAGGAGGTTGTTCTAAGGGTTGACATAGATTTTAATATTCTTCATCAGTTAAAAAGGGAGTAAAAGAACCCGTGGCTTGAGAGCAAGAAGCGCCAGACGAGTGTGGATCCATTTTAATAAAATCCCAAAAATAACTAATTAAAATTCTCAAAAAAACTTTAAATTATAAATACCTAGTTAGAGAGATGAAGCTGGAAACCGAAATAGCGAAAAAAACCTTGCTTCAATGAGAAAACTTGCTTGGATCTTGCTTGGGAGACTTGCTTGCTTGAGACTTCTTGATCACTTGATTGAAACTTGCTACTTCTTTTGCTTGAGACTTCTTGAGAAATAAAGATTTTATGAGATTTTTTAGAATGAATTTAGTGTATAAGAATGATGAATAGTAATAGAAGAGATATTGAGGTATTTATAGATGAAGAAAAGGTTTAATTTGTAAAAAAAAATTACAAACCCTCCCCAACGGCTATTTTGACCGTTGGGGGAGAAATCTGCAATTTTTTTTTGCAAGAAACCCCCCAACGGCTATAAAAATAGCCGTTGGGGGGTTATTTGCAAAAAAAAAATGCAAACCCCCCCCCCCCAAACACCCCAACGGTCATTTTAAAAAAAAAAAAAAAATTTGGGCGTGTCGGCCCGTGCCAGGCACGGCCCAGCACGCCCGGCCTCGGCCCGGGCCGAGGTGGCGGGCCGTGCCGTGCCGTGCCGGGCGTGCCGCCTCGGCCGTGCCGTGCCGTGCCGGGCGTGCCCAACGGCACGCCCGGCCCGTTAGTCAGGTTTACTTGTTATAGCTAATTTTGGGATCATCCATTAAATGGAGACACTATAAATAGTATGGTTAAACATCTCCTTGTCCGTCATATATAACTTTAAATTTAAATCCAAGTATCTAGTTGTTTTTTCAAATCGATTAGGGAAAGAAAGACACTTCGATTTAGGATCAGCACTCAAAATTTAACAGCTTTCCACAGCTCTCAAGCTTTGGTATAAAGTATACATGACTGCACCAAGTGAATAGAGTTGATAATTGAAGTTCAACAATGGAAATATATATTTCATTTTCTCGCAAAAATAAGAAGAGATTACCTTTAAATTTTGTAGCGTTTATACCATGTCTGGGCAAATATTTGTTGTGATATTTTGTGGCAATGACCCAAGCTAACAAGATGACCAACCAGGCAGCCATTAAGAATTCAATGAATTCTATCATTGAATTCTGAATCTACTTTTATTTATTGGAACTCTACATATCCCATAAGGTTATGCTCAGGAACCAGCAGAACAAACTAAATATATCGATGTAACAACAATACCAATCTAAGTGGGGACTAAAGGCGCACATAATAAACTATCAATGGTCTACAGCACAGAAGATTGTTTTCCTTTCTTCTTCTATAGCACAGAAGATTCAAATACAAGGTGTAATCATGTACGAAAGCAATTAAAAATGCACCTGTGAAGTATATGGGGCAATTCTAATTCAACTAGAACTTCTCGAACAATTTTGCAGAAAGGGGAAGCCTGCAAGAGTGACCATGTGTAAGTTGCACTCCTGTATTTATTTAATTTTTTGCTAAAAATAAAGATGTTAATCATACTGTTCAGATGATTGACAAATTTATAGGATTCAAAGAATTTCATAAAAAAAGTTATCTTAACACAGTAACCTCATATGCCCATAATTCAAGGGGTACTGATGGGAGTCTGGAAGGCGTATAAAAGGATCCCTGCAAAACAAAATATGCAGAAATTTAGAGGTGACTGACCAGAATTTTTGCAAGTTAATGCCAATAAGAAACACGAAATGACTTTCCAAGTTGGGAAACTATGCAAACAGAAAAAAATTATTATGAGAAATAAGAGTTGTATCCCAAGCTAAGAAAATTTTCTTGCTTTGGACTGGAAAATGGGAAATTAATGCAAATTGAAAAATAATTTTATGAGAAATACGAGTTGGATCCCAAGCTAAGAAATTTTCTTGCTTCAGACTGGAAACTAACAGAATTATGAATGATACCTAAAATTAGAAAACAAATAACATGGTATATGATTTTTTAAGGAAAAGTTTATTTTCTTGCCTTTCCCTTACGAGCAATCATTGCAAGCTTTGCAGTTTGAGTCTACAAAAAAGAACATGTTGATAAGTAAAGAATCAGACAACGAGGTGTGGATAAGTAGTTCAGCTCCAAATAAGTTGACAAGGCAAAAGATGAAATATACTTCAATCATTCAGATAGAATTTGCTGCAGTGCTCAGTGTTTAGTGCTTACAGTAAGCATACCCAGCGACAACATCAGAGGAACTGTTCCATCACCTGAATAGAAGAAATGTTATGTTAAATAAGGGGGAAAAAAGCTTGAAGCAATGAGTCATACTCAAAAATTATCTGACAAGGGAAACCTCATCATTCAAAAAGAAAACAAAGAAAGAACACATGAAAGAAATATCTCAATTGATCTACAACAGAAGCTTCTGCAGAACAGTATCTTCCCAGGTAGAATACTACAAATAATGTTGAACTTCAAGCATATTGAGTACAATGCCTGATATATGGAATACTACCATAGGAACAAGATAAGATTGTCCAATTCCACCTAAGAGAAATTATTTATCATCTATCACGAAAGCGATCGTTACAATATTCTTCGATTGTGCATTACTATGGTATAAATTAGTGATTTTTTATGCACATAAGATACAAATTAGAGATGGATTTAGTTACAGAAAGGAAAGTTAGGGATATGCACCATATTTGTTAACCAGATACTTCACTATATCATCTGATTCATACATAGCAACGCCAGTATTTGGGTCCACCTGCAATAAAAAGTAAGAAATCATAAACCACTTGTACAGATAAAAAAAACAGCACGAAAGTAACTGCTCGTGAATATATACATAAACCTCTGGTAAATTAAATACTAAAAGGAAGGTATTAACTCTTTACATAGTTGATTGGGTTGGTAACACAAATAATTTTAAAGAAAGCTACAAATTGGAAGGATCTCCAAATAGGAAAGTAATAAACTAGGGAACACCCTGGGCCCACAGATGCAGTCGCACACTGAATGGTACTTAACTTTTATAATTCTATATCAGTATCAATGAAACCTTTATCCCAAAATTTTGGGGTCGGCTACATGAACCTTTTCTTCCATTTAGTTCAACATCTCCATGGTAAAATTAAGCACTTCCTATCCTTTTTAATTTCTTCCATCAACCTCTCGTCCTCCTAGTTATACAAACAACAATTATATTGTTTCTCCTAACTAATACACTTATAGACCTCCATGGCACCTACACTTTCATAATTGTAAGCAAACAAATAATAGCTTGAATTTTCTTAGTCACTAATGCCAGAAAACATGGGCATTAGACACAACATTTCTTGCTATATCATTCCTATTTTTCATGTATTTTTTTAGATTTTGTCACATGTTAGTGAGTTATTTGTGTCACATCCGTGTCAACGTATCAGCGTCCACAAACTAGCACCCTTGTCATGAAGTAACTATAAACTATATTCCATTCAAAGCCTATGAAACATATAAAATTCCACAAATAAGTCCAGTTAATTTTATCAATGATCATGTGCCTTTTATCTATCCGAATGCTCCCATATAATTAGTCCACTTACACAGTAGATAAACCATAGCTGATATTAATTTTTATATGCAAGTGCTCTAGATATATATTGTTAGCCTCCAACTCAACAACTTAAGCTTTGGGTAAAATGTTTTCCTAACCGTAATAATTATCAATAATCAAACATTACCCAACTACTAGGAACAGGCCCTTTGAATCCTTCTCTTCCTACAAAAGGCAACATTCATGACAGAAAAGATTTTCTGAATCCCTGTTAGAACTTCAAGTCACAACATTGTAGGTATTCCCTCCTATTTTGAACCTTCATACCATCCCAAAGCAAGAAGTCTTCTTCAAATCCTTCTGAGGATTTTTTTTTTTTTTTTTCTAATAGAACCTTTTAGATGGAAAGTGAAAGAGTACTGTACATTCCATATCCATGTTTACATGACTAGTATATTCAGCCAACATTCTAAGTGTTTTACATGTTAAATATCTAGAATCCTTGTATCCTCGTCAGAAAATATATCAGGATGTTGCCTTTCCTATCCAGTTTATTCCAAATGGAATAACTTACTAGACTACAACAACAACAACTACGCCTTTTATCCCAAGTATTTGGGGTAGGCTACTAACTTACTAGACTAGAAGCTGATATATAAACAAAAATTAATGTTTCCACCCATATGTCTACACCACAATTAACAACAAACTACAGAAAGGTTTGACATAATACATATCAGAAACTGTCAAGGAAAAGGAACTCAAGCGCAAAATGGGATATGAGATCTGAAGCAACTGCGGCCCAAAATTATCACATTGTTTTCCTTATTTAATCATTAAAAAAACTTTTCTCTTTTTCATGAGGACTGGTATGATGAACTAAATAAATGTTAAAAGAATCTGATATGGTTGTACAACGCTACTACTCTAGATAGATATAGCTCGCATAGCCTGGGCATTTTGTTATGTGTATACCTAACTATTTAAATACTTCTGACACAGTGAAAAATAGTCAGGAAGACAGGAAGTATGTCTTGAAATTTTAGCGTTTCTCTGAAACAACATTAAGAAAATCAAGTAATATTGTCAGACCATGTACGGAAACTGCTGCTTGCCAGCCATTTGCAAAACTTTGGGACGGAAGTTTGGACCATTTTTTGGGCAAGGATAGAACACAACATCAAGATCCAATATGCTAACAATCTCCCTGACCTACAAAATTTTCAAAAATTATATTCAACACATAAAGGGTACGCAAAAAACAAGAAAAGATAAAGAAGCGAAAAAGGTTTATTTTGAGGACATGTAAATACTTAGGAAGAGGAAAATGTCTTACCTTCCGACAATATGGGCAGCTTAAGGTTTTGTATCATGCATGAAGAGGCCACATGCAGTACAGGAGGAGGAATCAGTTGCTTTTTTCAACAGAGAATGTAGAATATGATAAATCTTATCCACCAAAATAATTCCTAATTAACTGATATTTGTATAGTGACAGTGCAAATACAAATACAATACCTCTCAAATTCATAAATCTCAATAGGCATCTCTGGCCGTGGCCCTAACCGTGAAGTCTCCTTCAGTTTCAAACCTAATTAAAAGGGCACAATTACCAAGAGATACTATTAGATAGAGGTAATATGTGAAATTTAGCTAAGAATATTGAACAAGGTTTAGTAGATCGCTTCTAAATTCAGTTATCATAGATTTTGTCCATTGGAATTAAATTGTTCCGCATAAGGTAATTACTCCTAAACTACAGTAATACTTGCATCATGTTTGATATCGGATGCGGAAGAAAAGATCCACGCCTTAAAATCTAATCTACCTGCAATGCCCATAGCATACTTGCTTGATGGGATTTCGTCAGCTAATACCAATGATATTGAATATCTGAAAAACAAAATGCAAACACTTATTAGGATCATGAAGCTATCACTGTGTACCCTTGCATTATCAGTGACTTGCGTCCATCTTTCCCGAACCCAAAAATTCCTAGATTATCAGATCATATCAAGAGCTTTGATGTTTGTCCTAAGCTTATATGATATGGACAGAGAGTTGAATGGCAGAGAGAATTCATCACTCAAAAAAATTTTATTCATTTGAAATGCAAGGTATTTAAGCAGTTGAAACCACTTGATCTTTAAGGTCAGATTTTGGTCATTGTTTTAGATTTTTTTCATAGAAGCCAGAACTACTTAATCAAATTTAGCAAAATGTGCAAGTCTAGACTTGTCCATTACTTGTGACCTGCCAGAATGCAACTCTGAAGAGCAGAGACGGGTAGTGCTACAATGCAAGTACCTCGTGAATGAGACATTTCCATGATAATACAGTATGGAAGAAAGACAGGAAAGGAGACTATTGGACAAAGACAACGTTGTGTCAGCTAATAAAGACATCATATATTTCCAAGAAAAAAGAAATTTAAAAAATGTACACCCTTCAACGCCAAGGGCCGAGGTCATTCTATTAAAACAACCCCTTTGAATTCAGAGATGAGAGCGGAACTTCATATAACTTATCAAGTTAGAGTTTCTAGTTCAGGATGGGAACATTAAGCATCCAAGTTTAGCAAAAGAGCTGCCAACACTTTTTTGGTATTTATAAAACATTGGATCTACATGGTAGTCCAAACTGACATAAATTTTGGGTGATTTAGTTCAATTTTTCTTTTTTCAATCAAAGTACAGTATGCAACTCCAGAAAAGACTCATATTTATGATAGTAATGACTACTACTTGCTCCAACAGTAATGTTGCCAGTGTAGAGGACAAAAGCCTTGCTATCCTCACAAGTTTCTTTCTTCATGTCCTCTTTCATCCTCCAACTTGATCTAGAAAGAGCATAGTGCTGATATTGCTCTTCACCATTCCATGAACTACTCTATTAAAATCTAAATATACTGCCTACACAGATACAAAATAAACAACTTACAAACAAAAGAACCTTCACATTTGAGATAACTCTTGTAAACATCAAGGTAAACAAGTAAGCCTTCAACTATTAAAACTCCTCCATTTATTGTCAAAACTCGGGAAAAAAAAATAATGTGTCAAGTACCAAAATGCACACTAAGAAAGTTCCCTTGGACCTCTCCATATCGATGTTAAGCATCATAAACCAGAAATTGGCTGCATATTCAGTATAATAGTCGACAAGTGGGTTGTCTCAAAAAACAAGGCATAATATGTTTTTTTTCCCCCTTTTCTTCTTGCAAAATTAGAACTTTTTATTTAAACTCTAATTACAACCCTAAAAGCATTGGACCTTAAAATTCAATCATATATATTGCAAAGTAAATCAAAGAGTAATAGATCAACATCTTGTTCAGAAAAACCTAATTGATCAAAGAAGATGTAGAATCCAAACCCTAGAACGAAGGCTCCGGTGCCAAGGCGAAACAGTAAAGCGAGAGAAGCTCCGATGATGTCGAGAAACTTGTCAGGGCGAATCAAGAATCGCTTCGGCTGCGGAGGCTTGAAGTTCGGCGGAGGGGTGATCGGAGTTGGTTCTTTCACTGAGCTGATGGAGACTGAGGGAGAAGAGGAGGAGGAAGAAGAAGGGGGTTCTTGGATTTCGGCGGAAACCCTAAACCGGCGAGTGGATATTGGGCGGCGGTGGAGGGTTGGCCGGAGTACCGGAGAGGCGTTGGCGGTTAGGATTACCGCCATTGTATTCTGGCGGGAGGAGGGAGTGGGAGGAGTTTCGGGGGAATTTTTAGGGGCTGTTTGAGTGGCGGGAAAGAGATGAGGGGAGGGACCAGGGAATTTCTGGAGAGCACACCCTTCATCAATTTGGTTAATATTACGAGTTTGCCATCAATTTTTTTTTTTTTTTTTTTTTTTTTTTTGACAGTGATGCCGTTGTCATCAACCCCATCTCCCTATCTCAAAACTAGTACAGAACATGTTTTTTTCTCTGAAAATCAATTTCAATCCATAAACCCGGAGAGCATTCGTTTAGCGTCCAGGCCCTGACTTGCAGCCTGCATGGGAGCGATGAGGCAGATAGGGAGGGAGTGGATGGATTTGGGAGGAAAAAATGATTGTGGGTCATGGGAGAGAATTTTGGGAGGAAGGGACCATTTGGAAAGGAATTGTGTGCTCACTAAGAAAAATTCTCTATTTTGAAAAGGAGGGTGTAGGGGTGAGCAAATTTTCGAAAAAACTGAATAAAACCGCCGAACCGACCCAACCCGAATCGATCGGGTCGGTTATTTCGGTTATCGGGTCGGATCGGTTTTAAAATCGAAGTTTTATTCGGCCTTCGGGTTGGGTTTCGGTGGCGAAATCATCAACCAAAACCGACCGAAAAAACCGAATTCATCCCTACCCAACCCGTTAACCCATTAACCCAACACCCAAATCTTAAATGATTCTCCTGAATTTGGGTCTCCTTCATTCTTCGCCTCTCGCCTGATCCCCTCGCCCGTCGCCCCCTCCGCCTTCTGCTCCTCCTCCACCTCCTCCTCTGTCTCTGCTAACCCGATCGTCGTTCGAACTTGCCTCCTCCTCTGCCTCCGCTAATCCGATCATCGTTCGAACTATCTCTCCAAAATTTGCTTAATCTTATGCCGATGCCCAATGCATCCTAAAATCTGCAATCTTAATGATCCCAATTTCCTTTGTTTTAGTAGGCATTTATGTGATTAACTTGCGATGTAGTTTTCTCTGGAGGAATTTCACTATTTTTGTGTTAATTTGGGGGCGATTTGGAGGGATTTCACTATTTTTGTGTTAATTTGGAGGGTATTTGGAGTGGCGAGGGTTTTGATGGGTTGGCAATGGAATGTTTGTAAGTGGAAATATTCCACCTTTGGAGCTTTCATTGGGTTTCCTCGCTTAAATGTAGAATTTTTTGGAGCTTTCAATGGGTTCTACCTTTGGAGCTTTCAGCTGGCAATGGATTGCAGGTAAAATGCAAAATTTTTTTCTTTTTCTTTTTTTTTTGGGTTTTTAATTGATGTTCTCAAGCCGAAAACGGAACCGAACTTCGGTTCCGGTTTCGGTTATTGTTCGATTTCGATCGGTTCGGTTTCGGTTTTGTCAGTTCGGTTCGATTTTCGGTGGAGTTTTTTTCTATCCAAATCCGAACCGAACCGACCGATACTCACCCTTAGGAGGGTGAGCTTACTAATAAAGGTGTGCATGCTTGGACAAATGATGTGATCCTTCATAAATTCCAGAGAGATCATGGCCTCACCGGGGTTGTTAGTTGGTCCAGCCACAGTTAGAGACAGTAATAAGCGTCTCACAAGCCAAATTTTAACTATTATATACAAAATTTCATATTAGAAAAATAATTTTTTTATTTTAATTCAAAATTTTGTATTTAAACATGAGGTTAATCCATAATCTCATGCCGCTGTTAATGACTTGGAGCCTCGAGCGACAAGCAAACGCGAGTATAGTTTCGTGTATTAATTGATTCCAACTATAAAATAGAAGTGGTTACACTTTATTTTCTCTGGCCAGGATGGGCATATCCTATTATCCACGATTGAGGAGATTAAGAAGGGAAATTCTATTTATGCACGACAAATTACTCTTGGTGCACATATTTGAAACTTTCAAATAATTACAAGTTTGTTAATATTTTTCTTGACTAAGTTATCCTTTTAAATCTCAATCTCCAAAAAATTTTATAAATTTAAAATTCTGATATCGTCTTCCTCCTTAGTTCTCTCTCTAAAACCCAAAAAAAATTGTTTTGTACTATTTAATTAAAAAAAAAAAATAATCTCTCACAAAATCATCGATTTCTTAACTCTCTAAAATTTTTAGATTCGCGTTCCTAAAAATGTTAGGAAAAATTTTAAATCTTTCGAATTTACTGTGACGAGCGAAATTAGGGTTTAGATTTTGAGTTTTTTTAAAAAAGCAAATAGAAAAATCCAACATATAATTAGTGTCGTAGGACAAATTTAATGTACGAATTAAAATTATTCTTAGTTTTTTATGTGATTTTGTTTGCCATTGATTATTACTAAATTTTTTTTTTTTTTTTGCTGGTGCAACGCTCGGTCAATGGTCAGAGTAGTGGGTTGGGATTGGAGGCGGTCAGTGGCGACGGAGGCGGGTGGACTAGAGGAGCAAGGCTCGGAGGAAAGTTTGAAAATTTTAAACTCAGTCGCGATAGATAATGATAAGGCTGTAGGGATGGTAATGGATGCGCCCACAGGTCAATTTTTGACATGTTCTATACAAAATTTTGAATTAAAAATAAAAGTTTCATTTTCTTAATTCAAAATTTTATACAGGGAGGACCAAAATTTGGCCCGTGAATGCGTCCATTACCATATCTTGATAGAAGAAAGAATAAGGATTAAATTTGGGAACAAATTTGGACGTAGAAAGTAACCGGTGATATTTCTAAATAGAAGGTTGATGTCAAGAGTAATCTAGACTTCAAAAGTAATTTGTCTTGTGAAAATAGAATTTCCTAGCTAAGGAGGAAGCAGGTAGACCTCTCTAAGTCTATAAAAACCCTCAAAAAAGAGGAAATGCGGTTTTTTTGGCTTTGGAAATAAAATCGATTCCCACTGTCCAAGGACTCAGAAGTAAACAAAGGGAGTACGCTTAAATCATGGCCTCTCTTTATTTTATAAAGAAAATTATGTAATTTTATTATTCTTTTGTAGGCTTCTAAAAGTTGTAAGAAGGAGATTTTCGAAAGAATGTTAATGGATTTTCTACAGACAAGTAATATTATGGTTTTTTATTGACATATTGCCTCAATTTGATAATATATTCAGATTTTTTTTTTTTTTTGGGATTATGACAAAATATCTCATTATTTCCAGATATCTTGGTTTTTAGATTTTGAAAGATTTGCTTGACTGTTAAAGTTTACTTTGCAAAATTATGATATCTGAATTTAGACTATGAGCAAAACTTTAATTTTGATTTTTTTTTTTATTGTCAAGAATTTACACGATAAATTTTTTACTTGGAATGCAGCATAAATTAAAAATTAAGAGAGCTAGTTTCAAATAAGAGTGGTCTGATTCCAAATAACCTTAATTTTTTTAAAACAAATTCCTAATGACTAAGGGGCTACATATTTTATAGAAATAAATTTTGGAGATCCCCCAATGGTTAGCCATTAATATTTTCAACACTTTTTCATAAAAAATACTTGTCTTCTTTGTTTTCAAGAGAATTAAAAAAAAAAAAAAAAAAAAAACAAATCGCAGGCAGAGTTTTTCTTGGTCATTTGACGATTTGTTTCCTAGAGAACAATATATGGAAAAATGTATGAAAATGTCCCTAGATATTTTCTTTGTTTTAATATAATGATTAAATAGATAATTAGCCACTTTATTCCCAACTAAAACAAAGTTTTAGCAACTTACAACAAAGATCAATTTGTTGAGATCCTTCCTTTTTTTTATATTATATTTTCAAATTAAGATAAGAAATTGAATTTGATCAATTTCCAGAGCTTCTTATGCGTCTTACGCAATATTCCCAACTATTCAAGCTGAGAGGGTTAATAATTTTTTGGGGTTTTAACATATCGGTTCTTTAAATATTTAAAAATTAGACTTTTGTCCCTGAAATCTTCATATTTTGATTTTACTTTCCAAAATCCTTTAAGTTACTTTATTTTAGTCTCTGCATTGGCTATTCCGTCCAAATAAACAGTAAATTTTAATTTTAATATTTAAGAGTTAGAGGAAATGACTAATATATTCTAAATTAGTTTTAGTTTTAGATTATTTTGCAGAAAACTTGCTATTTAAAGAAGTCATACTTCACAAGATGAGGGATATAAGCTTAGGGAAAGATAAGAAAGATGGAAAAGAGAGAGAGATTAATTGGGAGAGAAGAGAAAGAAGAAGAATGGAGAAGGAAGCCAATAATAAGAGGCTTTCAGGAGTATAACGAAAAATTCAGGCAAAAATTTTAATTTGCATAACAGAAGTTACCTAAAGGGATTAAAGTGAAGTAAGTTAAAAGATTTGGAGAGTAAAATAAAAATATGAAGATTTTATTGATTAAAGTTTATTTTGAAATATTTAAAGTACCGATATATGAAAACCCCTAAATTTTTTTTAGGAGTCCACAATGTTACTGCATTATTTTTTCCTTATTATTATTTTTTTCTTATAATGAAAGTATTAAAGCATTGGAATCTCTTTGACCAAAAATTAAGCACTAAAAAAATAACCAATACTTAATCAAATCCTTTAGGTAGTTTTTTTCCGTTCTATTTTTTTTTTCCCTCAATATCGAACTGTGTTCACAGAGTTATTCAGTTATCTCGAATGCTAATATAAAGAGTCAGCCTTTCATTCATGTAACTTTTAAAATTTTGAGGTCTAACTTTGAAAAGAATATCTCTAAATCCAATAATTTAAAGGTAGGATCAAATTTTTTTCCCCCAATGTTTTAGCCTTTAGCCTTCATAAAAAAATGAAATATAATCAAATTAAAAGTAAAGAAATATGAAAAAAAACAAGCTTCCCATTAGCTGAGCAGCCCTGGGGGTGGCAAATGGGCTAGGCAGTCCATTGGGCTCGGGTCTCCAGCTTGGGCACGTGCCCCGGGCTGTCGACCGAGCTGAGACGCATTAATTATTTTTTATTTTTTTTAACTGGCCATTTATAACCGTTGGTGTTTTTTTGCAATTTTTTTTGCATAGAACCCCCAACGGCTATATAACTAGTCGTTCTATAGCTGTTTGGTTTTTTTTTTGCAAATTAAATTTGCAATTTTTTTCTCAAACTGTCAAAATAGCCGTTTGAGGAGTTTTTTGCAAAAAATATCTTTTCTTTCCCTATAAATAACCAACTCATTCTTCCTCACAAATCACAATTCTTTCAATGAAATGTAATTACCATCTTGTAGTTTAGATTTTAACTAATGGAACCATTTATATTGCTTTTGTAACTTTTTAAGCAAATTTGAGAATGCATTTAGAGTATTTTCAGGTACTTACTACCTAACTACACACATTACACTATATTATATACCGAAATTTGTTCGGTTTTTAATGAAAGTAGAAATAATCTAATACTTGATATTGTTCAATCTATAAAAACTAAATTTAGTAAACATTTTAGAAATTTCTCATACTTACTATATTTTGCAACTATTGTAGATCCACATTGTAAGTTAGATAAAGTTAAAATTTTAATAAATTTATTTTATAAAAATATGTGTTATTCAGATAATGTTAAGGATTTAGTTAATGATATTAAAACTTGTTTAGATATTATATATCATACATATAAAAATATATATGTTGTTAAATCACAAACTACAAAGGAGTCAATTGTTAAATAAATCCGAAACCCAATAATATTATTCGTATTTCACTGAAAAAACCTAAGCAATCTAATACTATTTTTAATGAAGTTCATTATTTTTTTAAAAAATGGCCAACTATGAAGATGACTTGTCCTCTGAACGTTACGAAGACTTTGATATTTTTGTTTGGTGGAAATTACAGGAAAAAATATATACTGTATTTTCCAACATGTTCCATAATCTAGTAACCTTCAAGTATCTACAGTAGTTAGGGATGGTAATGGACGCGTCCGCAGCTAAATTTTAGCTTGTCTTATACAGATTTTGAATTAAAATGAAAAATTTTCATTTCTAATTCAAAAATTTATATAAAATGGGCCAAATTTTGACCAATTGGGCACGTCCATTACCATCCCGAACAGTAACATCTGAGTCTGATTTTAGTGCAGGTGATAGAGTGCTAACAAAGTGGATGAGCTCAATAACAACAAATACATTAGAGATGCGTATTTGTTTGAAGGACTTGTTTGGCGCAGAATAAGGAGAATAAGAACTATCTAACAAAGTAAAGCAAGAGAACTCACTAGATGAACAAAAATTGAAAGCTTTATTATTTTCTTTTCGAATTCTAATTTTTACATTTGTAATTTTTTTTGATGTAATTTTTTTAGAACTCATAAATTTTTTGGAAAAAATACTTAGAAAAAATTAAGAGTGATGGTCAAAGTTCTCTTATCTCTCTTTGGATTTTGTATGATTTCAAAAAAAATTATATAGTAATTTTATTAATGTAATGGAATTTAATATAATAAAATTTTATTTTTACTAACTTTTTCTTGTTAGATCTAATTTAATTAATTTAACTATTTTATTAAACTAAAAAAAATGTGTCGGCACGGCTAGGCACGAACACGACATGTGCTCGGTGAACTGTACAGACGGAACAATGTCCGAACGGATGTGCCGTGCATAGAGCACGGCACGTCTTGAAAACAGGACGTGGCACGATACGCTCTAAAAATAGAACGTACATGTTGAACACGGCATGGCCGTGATAGAAGTGGGTCGCGCCTGGCACGACACGCTAGTACCAGAGACAGCCGTGCCCAAACGAGCCGGGCCGGGCATTACCATCCCAAAGCAGCCCCCTGAGGTGAAGTTCCAGCCACTTTTTCTCAGTAAACCGCCTCGGGACCGCGAACTCATCTGCCCCCACGCGGTGACGTGGCCAACTTCAACACGCCCATCTCCTCTTCAAGTCGAAGGAAACCGAAACCGAAACCGACACCAGCTGAAAGAAGTATATATATATATAAAAAAAATAAAAACCGCAGGATCAAGAAATCGCTCTCTCCCAGAGTATCCTCTCGAAACCCTAACCCTAACCCTAACCATAGCGCTCAAATGTCCTCCTTCAATGGCAACCCCTCTCACAACAACTACGCCCCCTCAGCTCCCCCAATCACAGACTTCTCCTCCTCCTCCGGATCCGGTTACCGCCCGTCCGCTCCCTCGGCGCCTCAGGCTTACGGTTACGGCCCTTACGCTTCTCCACCACCGCCTACGGCCCCTCAGTCTTACGGCTACTCGCCCTCTTTCTCCGGGGGGCAGTTTGGGTACTTTCCTCCGGGGACCGATCCTGCGATCGTGAGTACCTTTCAGGCGGTGGATCGAGATCGGAGCGGGTCGATCGACGAGGGGGAGCTCCAGGCGGCGTTGTCTTCTGGGTATCAGAAGTTTAGTAGGAAGACGATTCGGTTGCTTATGTTTCTCTTTGGGAATCCTAAGAATCCTTCAAAGATTGGTATGATTCTCTTAATTTTTTAAAAAAATTTTTTAATTAAAAAAATTATGTCTTTGGTGCCTTTTCTAATTCTTCAAAGATCAGGAAGATTCTATTTTCTCTGTTATACAGTTGTCATTCGCTTTTTGAAAGTGGAAACTCTATGAGACTGGGAAATTAATGGCCATTTCGGTTCGTTAGCTGATATTTATGGGCTGTTTATAACTATGCCGATTTTGGTGGTGCGTTTTATTTTTTTCCTGTATTGTTTTAATTCAATCACTAGAGGATCGTAAAATTTGATATTGCCCAATGGGACTTGTGATAGTAAGTTGCCCTTCTGCATAAGCTTTGGGAATTCTGGGAATCATCAGAAGATTGCAAGATTATCTGCTCAAAAAGTTAGAAGTCTTTACTTTATTTGCTTGCGCTTTTGAAGGTGGAAACCTGGAATCTTTATAGCAATGGGAAAATTATAATGGATTAGTTATATTCTTTGAAGGTTGAGTATCCTTTATTATCATTGAACAATATTATTATTGTTTTGCTATCTTGTATAGCTCAATCCTCGGATCTTCCCTGTTAGTTGCCTATGGTAGTAAATTTTCCTTAGATTTTGGCTAAGATGTTAAAGCTATTCCAATGTTGAGAAGACCTGTAATAATCCTTAATTTTTTTTCATAATTAAATAAATAAACAAATAAACATAATAATTTAAACTATTCATCTTCCCTCTTTTATAACATCCCAAATTCATTCATTCTTCTAGCCTTTTAAATTCCATAATCCTCAAACCCTTTGAATTCCATAACCCCTCAAACCCTTTGAATTCCATAACTCCCTAAACCCTTCACATTCTATAACTTCTAAATCCAACACTATATAAACCCAACCTCTTTTCTAAATTCAATTTTACACTCATTCTCTAAAAAAAAATCTCTCTCTAACTTTGTTGGAGCGTCTCGTCGGATCGCTGTCGTTGGCCTCGCCGAAGTTTTGACAAAGGAACTCCTATATTTTTCCTTCTCTTTCTCTGCTATTTGAGATTGATACTACTTTCTTAAATTCCTATTGCATTTATTTAATTGGATCCTAGGATTAGCTCACACACTATCTAACGACCCTAATATAAAATATCCACCATCTTATAGACCCAATAAAATGGATTAAAACCTATTTATTGATTTCAAATAGAATTTAGGGTGATCCTTCAATTTTAGGCCAAAACATTATCTATAAATCAACTAGGAAACTCTTCTAAAAAATAAATATAAAATAAAATAAAATAGGAGGGAAATAATTTATCATTTAAATGAAATCTTTATATGCTAAACTTATGCAATAAATCCAACAAATATAAAATCAAACAAAAACATAACCACATAAGAGTTGAATTATATTAATATTTTTTGTTGATATAGACTTCAAAATTAGTATTAATACATTATATGTCCAGTTGAGCCCACCTTACACCTGTAAGCCTCTCTTGCCAAGCAAATAAGATTGTAGTTCGATGAGAATTAACCAATTCAAATGTTTACAAAATATGTAACTAATAACTTATTAGGATAATATTAGAAGTTAATTTTCTACACTAATATTATTTAACTTTAAAATCAATACTAAGTGCTTAATGAAAATTAGAAATTTCCTAAAAAACACCTGAATTTATGATGAATAATTTTTAACAAATATATTATAATTTTATGTGTAGATTGTTTCGTGTGATTGCCAATTGGTAGAGCTTTGTAAATCGAAGTGAGTTCTTTTTGGGCTCACTAAACATGCTAGTTTTTTTTATAGAAATATTACTTCAATTATATCATCTAAATTTGTTATTACAAATACTATTTCTTTATATTGTTAGAATTTAATTTGTAGAAACTAAATGTGTTATTTCAAGTGTAATCATTGACATTTCTGTTATTTCTTTATGATGTTAGAAATTAAATGAATACTTGTTAAATTATAGAATATAGTTAGATTTTTAACAAATCATGAAAAAGGCTATAATCGTGGAAACATACTGTTTGCGATATCATTTTATATTGGTGTCTAGAAAAATTGTTTTGTATGCTGCTTCTCTAATTAAGGAACGTGTAATGCACGGAAAACTTCTAGCATCCATACACTAGCCTGACCGATATCTGTATGATATTTCAAATCAGTAAATTCTTAATATAACCAATTGTGATTTATTGAATAAAATATAAACTGAACGGACTCTATAAATTATATTGTTAACAAATTAACAAAATCTAATTGAAATATTGTATCCGAAATTCAATATACAAGTTATGAAAATCAGAATTTAGACCTGCATGTACTATACTTAAATGACACTGGGTTGGGGGAGAAACTAAATGATGGAAATATACTCTGTTTCGGCTGTAAACTTGTTAAGTTGTACAACTGAATACTTCGCACACCATGGGTGCGTGATGATTTGTTGGATCATACCTGATTATAATTTCTGTTTGCCTGACGGCAGGTCCGATTTAGCATCGGACAATCCATGTGGCCATTTTCTGGGTCTGTACAGGAAACAATCGAACCAGTAGTATCCCATCAGTTAGTTTTTTCAATTATATGATATCCTAAATAAACTTGCTATAATTGTGACCATACTAAAATATATTTGTTTTAACCTATGTCACTTAATATTATCGTTAATTATGAATTAATATTTTTCTAAGACTTGCATTATTATCATGTTAGACATAATTGTTACATCACATATTTTTTTCTGTATTTATTATGTTGGTCGCTATTTGACGACCTGGATATGTATGTCCAGACATTAAGTTGAACCCTGTTGATCCTACTGCGGAAGACATGGAGTATTTTGCTGAAGTGACCGAAAATCAGTAGTTATCATGTACTTAGTTTGAATTAAATGCAGTTTTTTCATATTTTTGAACCTATCATTCCTTAATAGATATTATCTTAAGTTATCCAGTATTGTTCTTCTGTTTTTTTCTTTATGTAATAAACTTCATGGCTCAATGAATGCTAGTTTATTTATCTACGTATGTTTATTCTTTGTGACTGTGATATTATAATTGAGGCTTTAGCATATTTAAATCGAATATGTTGCCGGTACTTGCTACACGTGCTCATATATCGTATATCGGGAGCGGAACGTGACAGGTATTTTAGTGGTATCAGAGATAGGTTCAAAAATGAGTTGACCCAACGAGGTTGAGTTAACTTAGAATTGATCCTACGCGTGAGATCACAGCCATATGAATAAATGTAGATATTGAAGACTTCATTATCATATCTTTTGATTCAAACTTCCTTTGATTTCATTTTTCCTTATCTTCTTCAGTACGATGGCACAAAATAATGAATCTAGATCGAACTCGAACACTAGCTCAATTAACGCCGAAGAGATGTTGGGAGTACTTCGTGGAATGATGGAAGCATAACAACAACAAACTCAGATGATGCATACTGGAATTACGGCAACATTAGAACAAATCAATGCGCCTCGACCACAACGAGTTGGGAGCATTTCTGATTTTCGATGCCTTCATCATGCAACTTTCTCTGGAACAGTTGGACCACTTGAAGCTGAACAGTGGTTAGCCGAGATGGAGGATCTTCTTACAGCTGCACGAATTCCTAAGGAAGACAAGGTTGATGTTGTGAAGATCCAGCTGACGGATGTAGCTAGAAGCTGGTGGCAAGCTGAAGGAGACCGACTGGAACAACCAATCGTAAGGGAAGATTTTACTAAGAGTTTTTATATAAGGTTCTTTCCGAAGCCAGCTCGAAGGGAGATGGAATAATAGTTCATCAACCTGAAATAAGGAGGAAAGTCTGTAGATGAGTATGCAACTGAATTTGTCCGTTTGAGCCGATTTGCACCATACATGGTTGTTGATGAAGAAGATCGAGCTCATCGATTTCAGTAAGGTTTAAGATTGGACATCCAGAAATATTTAGTGTCTTCCAAACTTGAGACTTTTGCTGATGTGATTGATGCTGCGAGAGGTGTAGAGCAAGTTATTAACAAGGAGAAGCGAGTTCAGACAGTATCGAAAAGGTCTTTCAATTAAGTATCTGGAGGATTTATTTCCAAAATGGATCCTACCAAGAAGCGACCTTCCATCCCTAATCCTTAAAAGCTCATATGCAACTTCTGTCAGAAACTTGGTCATCTTAAGAAGAACTGCAGAGCTGCTAATGGACTATGTTTGGCCTGTGGATCGGCTGAACATACTTTGATGAATTGTTCAAAGAGGAGAATTAACGAAGAAGTGTATCGACCTGCTATTCCCCCACAACAAAGGAATGCAGGACTCAATCAAGGCAGACAACCTCTTTCTTCTCAAAAGAAAATGTTCCAGCAAGCTCTGAAAAATAAGAGAGTGGACCATTGTCAGAGTCAAGCTTTCAATCTCACTGCAGAACAGGCTGAAAATTCCAATGATGTGGTGACATGTACAATTTTAGTACATGGTACACCAGCTTTTACACTATTTGATTATGGAGCTTCACATTGTTTCATTTCGTCTACTTTTGTATCTCTTCATGACATTCCATGTGATACTTTGATATCTAATTGGAGCATTAATACGGGTAATGGAGCTATAATATCCAGTAAAGTGTGTAGATTATGTTCTGTTGTAATGTAGAAGGGAGTTCTATGCCAATTTTCTTATAATCGAACCTAATGGATTCGATGTTATACTTGGAATGGACTGGCTTAGTACTTTCTATGCAGTGATTGATTGTCGAAAGAAAAGTGTCATATTTCGAATTTTGAATCACTCGGAATTTGAATTTCTTGGAGGTAGTAAGACATTAGAGTCAGCAAAATTTAGAGCTAGATCAACAAGTGAAATCTTCATCATGGTGGACAAAAAAGATGAAGATATTCTAGTGGTGTTAGAATATCTTGATGTATTTGCAGATAAGTTTACTGGATTACCACCTGAGAGAGCGGTAGAATTTTCTATTGATCTTATTCCCGGTACGGCGCCTATATCTAAAACACCATGCCGGATGGGACTAGCAGAATTGGCAGAAGTGAAACGTCAATTGACGGAGCTTGAAGATCAAGAATTCATTAGACCCAGCACTTCGCTGTGGGGAGCACCAATCTTACTCACGGGAAAGAAAGATGGGAGTCAGAGGTTTTGTATCGACTACCGAGAATGGAATCAAGTCACGATTAAGAACAAATATCTTTTGCCTAGAATCGATGACTTGTTCGATCAACTCGGGGGAGCTAAAGTTTTTTCTAAGTTGGATCTCAAGTCAGGATATCATCAAGTAAGAGTCAAGAAAGAAGATATACAGAAAACTGCTTTTCGAACTCGATATAGCCATTATGAATTTCTAGTAATGCCATTTGGAGTGACAAACACACCGGCTGTATTTATGAATTTGATGAACCAAGTGTTTGCCCTATACTTGACAAATTCGTAGTTGTGTTCATCGATGATACTTTAGTATACTCCAAAAACGATGAAGAACATGTCGAACATTTGAGAATTGTGTTGGAGACTCTTCGAAAAGAGAAACTCTACGGCAAACTTAGTAAGTGCGAGTTTTGGCAGAAAAGTGTATCTTTTCCGGGACATATCATCTCTGGAGAAGGAATCTCGGTTGATTCGTGTAAGATCGAAGCAGTGAAAAACTGGCATGTCCCGAAGAATGTGTTCAAAGTTAGAAGCTTTCTTAGATTGGCTAGTTAATATCGAAAATTTGTTCAAGATTTCTCGAAGATTGCAGGACCCTTGACTAAGTTAATGAAAAAGGATGAGAAGTTTGTGTGGTCAAGTGAATGTAATGAAGATTTCGAAGAGTTGAAGATTCGACTTATTTCTGCACCAATTTTGACAATTCTAGATGGAACAGGTGGAATGGCTGTATTTAGTGACGCATCTGGAAGAGGACTAGGATGTGTGTTAATGCAACATGGGTGAGTGATTGCTTATGCATCTCGTCAATTGATGTCTCATGAGAACTACCAAACGCATGACTTGGAGTTAGCAGCAGTGATTTTTGCCTTAAAGATTTTGAGACACTACTTACTTGGAGATCGTGTGATTTTTGCCTTAAAGATTTTGGGACACTACTTACTTGGAGATCGTGTGGATATTTATACTGATCATAAGAGCTTTAAATATATTTTTACTCAGAAGGAGCTTAACATGAGGCAAAGAAGATGGTTAGAACTAATGGCAGACTATAACATCAACTTACAATACCATCCTGATAAGATCAATGTAGTTCTTGATGCTTTAAGTAGAAAACCAATGGCGATGTATCTTACCAAATAAAAGAAATTGCTCAAAGAGATGAGGAGGGTAGACTTAGAAGTCATCTTGCCAAAATCAAAAGTATAATTTATGGCCTTACAATTCCAATCATCATTAATTGAGAAGATCAAAGAAGGCCATAAGGAGGATCACAAACTACAGAAATTTCGAAGTGAAGTTGAATCTGGACGGAGATAAGACTGAAACATTCATGCTGACGGATCACTTCGATTTAAGAACAGACTTTGTGTACCAAAGGGAAATGTTCGAGATGTTCTTTCAGAAGCTCATAGTTCAACATATTCAATACATCCAGGAGGCACGAAGATGTACCAGGACTTGAAGCAACACTTTTGGTGGCACGGAATGAAGAGAGAAATTGCTCGATTTGTATCCAAATGTTTGATATGCCAACAGGTAAAGGTAGAACATCAGAGGTCGTCGAGACTTTTACAACCTTTGCTAATATCCAAATGGAAATGGGAGGAAATTACTATGGATTTCGTTACGGCCTTGCTGCGAAGTCCTAAGGGTAATAATGCCATATGGGTTATCGTAGATCGTCTCACGAAATCGGCTCATTTTATCCTATTTTGTGTTGGACAGTCGACGGAAACATTAACAGAGAAATACATGCATGAGATTGTACGACTTCATGGCGTTCCAATCAGTATTGTATCAGATAGAGATACTAGATTTAGATCTCAATTTTGGAAGAGTTTGCAAGAAAGTTTGGGATCTAAACTTAAGTTTAGCAGTGTTTATCATCCTCAAATTGACGGACAATCAGAGAGAACTATCCAAACTTTAGAGGATATACTTAGAGCATATATGCTAGATTTTGGTAGGTTTTGGGAAGATCGCCTTCATCTTGTTGAATTTTCTTATAACAACTATTAAGCAAGTATTAAGATGGCGCCATTTGAAGCATTATATGGAAAGAAATGTCAATCACCGGTTTATTGGGACGATATTGGAGAAAGAAAACTTTTGGGACCAGAGATGATTACTCAAACAGTGGATAAGGTCAATCTGATTCGTAAGCACCTAAAGGCTGCTCAAGACAGGCAGAAGAAATGGACGAATACTCATCGAAGAATTTTGGAATTTCAAGTTGGAGATTTAGTATTCTTTAAAATATCACCATCTAAAGGTGTTATTCGATTCGGTTCACGAGAAAAGCTTAGCCCAAGATTTATTGGTTCTTTTGATGTTGTGGAGAGTTGGAAAAGTATCATATCGTTTAGCACTTCTTCCATCCTTAGAAGGTGTTCATAATGTGTTTCATATATTCCAACTCAAAGTTATGTTCGGGATGAGAATCATATATTGGATTATTCAGAGTTAGAGCTCAGACCATACCTCTCCTATCAAGAACAACCAGTAGCTATCATCGAGCGACGAGAGAGTTTTGAAGAGCAAAGTCATTCCCCTCGTTCTAGTTTGGTGGAATCATCGATCACCTAAAGAAGCAACCTGAGAACGGGAAGATGATATCCGTGAACAATATTCGCACCTTTTTGATTAAGACTTCTGGTATTGTTCTATCTCTTATTTAATTTCGAGGACGAAATTATTTTTCTAAGAGAGATAGAATGTAATAATCCTTATTTTTTTTCATAATTAAATAAATAAACAAATAAACATAATAATTTAAACTATTCATCTTCTCTCTTTTATAACATCCCAAATTCATTCATTCTTCTAATCTTTTAAATTCCATAACCCTAAAATCCTTTGAATTTCATAACCCCTCAAACCCTTTGAATTCCATAACTCTCTAAACCCTTCACATTCTATAACTTCTAAATCCAACACTATATAAACCCAACATTTTTTCTAAATTCAATCTTACACATTCTCTAAAAAAAATTCTCTTTCTCTCTAACTTTGTTGGAGCGTCTCGTCGGATCGCTGTCGTTGGCCTTGCTGAAGTTTTGACAAAAAAACTCCTATATTCTTCCTTCTCTTTCTCTGCTATTTGAGATTAGTACTACTTTCTTAAATTTCTATTGCATTTATTTAATTGGACCCTAGAATTAGCTCACACACTATCTAACGACCCTAATAAAAAATATCTACCATCTTATAGACCCAATAAAATGGATTAAACCTATTTATTGATTTCAAATAGAATTTAGGGTGATCCTTTAATTTTAGGCCAAAACATTATCTATAAATCAACTAGAAAACTCTTCTAAAAAATAAAAATAAAATAAAATAAAATAGGAGGGAAATAATTTATCATTTAAATAAAATCTTTATATGCTAAACTTATGCAATAAATCCAACAAATATAAAATCAAGCAAAAACATAACCACATAAGAGTTGAATTATATTAATATTTTTTTGTTGACATAGACTTCAAGATTAGTATTGATACAGTATATGTCCAGCTGAGCCCACCTTACACCTCCTGTAAGCCTTTTTTGCCAAGTAAATAAGATTGTAGTTCGATGAGAATTAACCAATTCAAATGTTTACAAAATATGTAACTAATAACTTATTAGGATAATATTAGAAGTTAATTTTCTACACTAATATTATTTAACTTTAAAATCAATACCAAGTACTTAGTGAAAATTAGAAATTTCTACCAAGTGCTTAGTGAAAATTAGAAATTTCCTAAAAATCATCTGAATTTATGATGAATAATTTTTAACAAATATATTATAATTTTATGTGTAGATTGCTTCGTGTGATTGTTAATTGGAAGACCTTTGCAAATCGAGATGAGTTCTTTTTGGACTCACTAAACATGCTAGTTTTTCTTATAGAAATATTACTTCAATTATATCATCTAAATTTGTTATTACAAATACTATTTCTTTATATTGTTAGAATTTAATTTGTAGAAACTAAATGTGTTACTACAAGTGTAATCATTGACATTTCTGTTATTTCTTTATGATGTTAGAAATTAAATGAATACTTATTAAATTACATAATATAGTTAGATTTTTAATAAATCATGAAAAAGGCTTAATCGTGGAAACATACTGTTTTCGATATTATTTTATATCGGTGTCTAGAAAAGTTGTTTTTTCTACTTGTTCTCTAATTAAGGAACGTGCAATGCACGGAAAACTTCTAGCATCCATACACTAGCCTGGCCGATATCTGTATGATATCTCAAATCAGTAAATTCTTAATATAACCAATTATGATTTATTGAATAAAATATAAACTGAACGGACTCTATAAATTATATTGTTAACAAATTAACAAAATCTAATTGAAATATTGTATCCGAAATTCAATATACAAGTTATGAAAATCAGAATTTAGACCTGCATGTATTATACTTAAATGACACTGGGTTGTGGGAGAAACTGAATGATGGAAATATACGATGTTTCGGCTGTAAACTTGTTAAGTTGTACAACTAAATACTTCGCACACCATGGGTGCGTGATGATTTGCTGCATCATACCTGATTATAATTTCTGTTTGCCTGACGGCAGGTTCGATTTAGCATCGGACAATCCATGTGATCATTTTCTGGGTCTGTACAGGAAACAATCGAACCAATAGTATTATATCAGTTAGTTTTTCCAATTAAATAACATCCTAAATAAACTTGCTATAATTGTGACCATACTAAAATATATTTATTTTAACCTGTCACTTAATATTATCGTTAATTATGAATTTAATGTTTTTCTAAGACTTGCATTATTACCATGTTAGACATAATTGTTACATCACATATTTTTTTTTCCTGTATTTATTTTGTTGATCGCTATTTGACGACCTGGATATGCATGTCCAGAGACTGAATTGAACCCTGTTGATCCTACTGCGGAAGACATGGAGTACTTTGCTGAAGTGATCGAAAATCAGTAGTTATCATGTACTTAGTTTGAATTAAATGCAGTTTTTTCATGTTTTTGAACCTATCATTCCTTAATAGATATTAACTTAAGTTATCCAGTATCGTCCTATTTTTTTTTTTTTTTATGTAACAAACTTCATGGCTCAATGAATGTCAATTTATTTATCTTTGTATATTTATTCTTTGTGGCTGTGATATTATAATTGAGACTTTAGCATATTCAAATCGAATATATTGCCGGTACCTGCTACACATGCTCATATACCGTATATCGGGAGCGGGGCGTGACAAGTCCTCCCTTTTCATAAAAAAATAAGGATAATCCTTGTGGAGTCTGTAGCTAATCATTCTAATTTTATTAGTAGAGTAGAATTTGGATTAGCTCGATGATTGTGAATTTACAGTTCACTTCTTTGTATGAAAATTGTGAAGTTCTGGCCTGTTCAAGTAGATCCAAAGCAAGATTTGCAAGGAGTTTTTGTATGATGAAAAAGAAAAAAAACATATGAATGTACATTTGTTGCTGTTATTATTGTTATATTATTGTTCAAAATGAGTGACACATGATGGAAGAGGAATTAGGATTCGTGGTGGGGATGTGGGAATGAACAAGGGTTTGATATAATAAAAAATAGGATTTGGTCCTCACACCTGGGCAAATTACATGCCCACTTCAAGGAAAACACATCGAAGATTTTCAAAGCACATTACATGCGTAGGATTTTAGATGAAACAATTGTCATAATCAATATAATACCCTAACTCAACCCATAATGGATATGAGACAAGAGATAGTGTGGTTTATAATGATTCTCATGAATCCGTAAAGCAACTGTAGCTAGCCTATTTGAGGGAGGAATCCCATGGTTAATTATATGCTAGTTTAATTCTTGACCAGAGGTTTAATATATTCAAACCGAATATATCGGTGGTACTTGTGTATACTCATATATCGTATATCGGAAGTAGCGCATGTCAATCAATCTTATATTTCACTAATTAAAAAGTTCAAAGCATGGGTATATATAGCCAATAATACATGCACCACACCTACAATTAAAAACAAAATAAATAACCTGAAGTCCCAAATGAAATATAATAAAAAGCCAAGTAGTAAATCCAATAAATCATAGTCGTTCCATGTTCTCATCATTCTCTTAGCTTCAAAAGATTCACCTTCAGTGATATTGGTGAAGATATAGTTGTAACACGATCAAGTTGAACTTTTAGAGTGCTTTAGTCATCCATCATACCCAATTTGAATATAAGGTCACCATGTCAATGTCTGTGGTAGTAGAAGTAAAAAGATTTGAGGAGTTCACATGTAGAATTTGACCATCACATCAATATCTGTGTATGTTCGTAATCAGTTGATACAATTTGTACTCTTAAATTTGTTTGTGGTGACAAAATGGGTAAAAAGGAAGCATAAACTTCTGTTAGAATAATGGATATTGGCTTCACCATTGTAGTTTTAGTAGACTTTATATGTGAGGATGGTAGCAAAACAAGAGGTGCAGGTGTGACCTCATGTGTGCAAGATAGTGCAATAGATTCTATCTGGGATGCAAATTCTAGCTGTAGCTCAGTTTGGTGTCAAACTTTGCTATGGACCCCTCATGTTATAATTAGCGCTTTGTCTCTGAGCCTTGCATCTCTTCTTCAATCTTTGACTTAGGCTTGGGCTTAGATGATTGGAGACACACAATATTTTAGAAATAATCTAAAACTAAGTAAAAGTGCAAAATAGAAATAATCTAAAACTAAGTAAACGTGCAAGACATATCGAGTAAGAATAAGAGCTTGCAAATGACTCTAAAACTGGCATAATTTAAAGTTGCCTTCTAACAAAAAGAAGATTCTCTTACCAATATAAGTCAAGCATAAAGACATTTCTTCTCAAATGTTAGAGGAAAATAACTGAAGAAATCTTTCAAATTCGGATTGCCCTCCCAAGCTTTATAACGATATCGATTATTAAAACTCCAAAAATACCGGGTTGGCATCATACATATCACACTCAATTTGCTTTGAATCACTATCCGTGTAGTTGCATCAACTATAAAATATGAATTTCATAGGAAATTAATTGAAAAATTATTTTAAAAAAATTTAGTAAATAAACTCAGAAAGTACCCAATAATCTCAACGGATGAAGTCAGGTTTCGAATCAGGCGTGAAAAAGGCACCAAAATAGCTCAGAATTCCTTCATATATAATTAAGGAATGATTGATGGTAGTGGGTCGACTATTAGTTTTGTCCTGCTCCAACTAGGCTAGGTTCACTATATTTGCGGGCCGGGTCGAGTCTGACTTTGGAATCATATTTGACTTGAAAATAGACCGGAAATGTCCTAGATCTGATGGGCTTGACTTTGACCTGTAATCGGTCAAGTTTGACTTTGACTTGAGTCTAATGAAGAGAAAGTCATGGCTGATTTGGGTTCGATTCATGAAGCTCGCTGCATGCTCACGGTGTTGATCTAGATCTCTTCGTCAGAGAGACAACTAATGCAGATAATGCGAGGGCGTGGTATAAGTGGAGGTTGACTAGGGTTTGAGATGAGCTGATCCTGTTGATGGTGGCAGCACATAAAGGCAAAGTAGGGCAGGATAACACAAGTGAGCCTGGATCTGCATCATGGAAGCGCTAGTTAACTCAGATTGAGCTCCGAAGGCACATATGAACTTGGATAATGCTTGTATTTGAGCCGACGACAACTCACGTAGATAGCAATGATGATGCTTTACAGATGACAAGTGTGAGATCCTTGTCAGGACTCGGAATCGGTGAATTGGTGTAATGGTTGTGTCCGCAATAAACTGGATCTGACGACAAATAGCATAGGTTAGATGATGAGCATACTTGGTGATGACAGCTATGTTAAGGATTTTTTTAATTTTGATTTTCTTCTCTCTTCTTTCTTGATATTTTTTCTTTTTTTTCCCCTCAATTTTTTTCTGCATTTTTTGTAAACTAGAAACTCAAAATGGAACGAAGATGAAGGATGAACATGGAGGGATTTAGGGTTTTTCAATTTGTAGAAATGAATCTTAGGCCCCCGAGACCAAAATCTGACATAGGATGGAAGAGGAATTGGGCTTTTACTGGGGGTTTGAGAGTGAACTAGGGCTTGATACAAGAAAAGAGAGGATTCATGCATCCACATGTAAGCGAATCACAGTCACTTCAAACAAATCCCGTGTAAAAGATTTTCGAAACATATCATATGCTTGGGGTCTTAAAAGAAATAATTCTCACAATTAATTTTCAAATTTACTAATTAAAAAGTTCAGGGCATGGCTATATATAGCAAATAATACATGCACGACACATGCGATGAATTTTTTTTTTCCTAAAATCTCAAATAAATCTAATAAAAAGCTAAATAGTAAATCCTATATGTCCACACCAAGAGATTCTCCATTTGGGTGTTAGCGTAAACTGTATGATCTTGGGGCCTGTCAGTTGGTTGGTTGGAACACACAGAGTGCCGATTGGACTAAATCATGGAGTTCCAGTAAATAGAATTAAATCACTATACAATATAATTTGGTTTTGGGTTGTGCTTTTGTGTTGTATTTTAGTAACTTAAAACCATTGCATTTGCTCCCTTATGTGATATTTACATTACTCATATCCACATTGTTGTTGAATTTTAAGCTTCAGTAAGTTCTATACTATTCAGTTATATTAGATGACACCTATTTGTCTTGCTTATGTTTTCCATTTAACTTCTCTGTAGGACCTACTGAGTTTGCAGCACTCTGGAAATGTCTCGGGGAATGGAGGGTAAGTGAAAGTGGTCTAGTTTCTTCTATAATCATTTGAGGATGTGGTACTAGCGTATTAATTTAATGGCAATTCAACAAAAACATTTGTGTTCTTTTAGTTATACGATTCATGCGCACCTTTTTCCATAACGAGCAAGCTTTAATTGTGGTATTGCTGTTGGATTCATGCACCTTGCATTACCAATTAACCATTTAATCCTAAAAGCTATAATTGTTCCTGCTTATTGCTTTTTGAAATGCTTGTTTTCCCTTTTGCCCATTTCGTTATAGGTTCTTGCCCCTTATAGTGTAAGTTTAGACACAAACTTACTCTCCTTAATTTATTAAAAAAAAAAAAAATTCAATACCAATATTATACCTCAGTCCTAGACCACCTAGCTGTAGTTTCCACAGCAGTTGTAAAGGTACTATTTGTTTCTCCACATTCTATGGTCACCTTGCCATTCTCATATGACTCATATCATCTTGGGACATGCAGAAAAAAAATAAGTTTTATTACCAGGGTCATTTTTGAACTGATACCATTAGATAAAGATCATAAGGTAGCTGATACATTATGCAAAGATGAAGAAAATAATTTTGGTATGCATGAACTTCTCTATATCTTGCAAAATAACATCTCTTAGCGTGGTTATGTGAATCTGAAGGCTTGAATTTAGATGTCATAATCAACTTCATTTTAGATGGAATCTGTTTTTGAACTACAAGAATTGAAATCTAGAGGCTATTTGGTTTGTCACCCTTTGTTGAGTCCAATTTTTGAGAAATTTGTCCAATAGAACTCTTTTGGTAACCCCTTTTGCTTGGCTAAAGGCACATGTTTTAGGCTAAGCTGAATATGTTATGGGGCTAAACCAAACAATCTGGTCTTTAAGAAGTCCTAAAACAGAAAGCATCTGGTCTCTCATCTTTTTCTTTTCTTTTGAAAAAAAAAAAAATGATCGATATGGAGAAGGGTGAGAGTTTTATTTTTTTAATAAATCATTTCTTGTTTTGTTTCTTTTTGGTCAATTGACAGAATTTAATTGCATTATTGTAATACCCCAAATTTCGAGCTATCTGTGTTGCTCTATTGAGACCAATCGTGCCGAATAAGTCCACTGAAGTCAATTTTGAACACCGAAATAATCTTCGGTGAACGTAACTTTAAATCCACAAACCCAAATGACACTCGGTCTTCGCGATTATTAGTTTTGTAATATTTAGGATTTTTGGAGATTTTTCTTACGAGGCCGAAAATACTCCCAAAATTACTAATTTAATATTATTAAAATTATTTTTCTAATTATTTCGGAATTTCGGTTCATTTATTCCGGTCATCGAAACAACAAACGGATAATTTTGTAGTGTTTCCCTCGTCGAGCACTACGTCCTACATAAATTTGATAGTATTTGGAGAATTTTACACGAAATCAAAATTATTAAATTATTAAATAAATAAATAAATAAATTAAAATAAATGAGCTGTCGTGATTATGAAGAGGGTGGCAAGCTATTTGGTTGTGCTGTCGAGTGGAAGATTAGTGTGGCGGGTTAGGAGGCTACGTGGGTGAACAGATTATTATTAAGTTATTAAAATTACGAATTTGCCCTCAAATTATTTTCTTCTCTAGCCCTCTACTCCTTTTCTCCCCTCACTTCTAAGTTCTCCTCTCGGCCAAACTCAGCAGCAAAGAAAAAAAAAAAGAAAAAGAAAAGGAAAAATCAAACCGAATCGAGGATTTGAACCGAATATTCGAAATCAAGCCGAGGCAAGTAATACTACTATTTTCGTTTATTTCGTTATTTTATTTATATCTATTTCCGTTCGTTTCGTTATTAAATTTACATTTGTACACGTAACTTTTTGAAAATGCTCGGTTCATGTAGGCTGTTTTAATTTTTGTCTATTTTTAACTCCATCCCCATTTTCTTTCAATTGAAAATACAGGGATATGTTTTAAAAAATGATCGAGTCATTAAAGATTTTGCAAATAAATTTATTTTCCTTTTGATTGAAGCAATCAGCAACCAGAAGTACTCGCTAGTGGACAAAGGCTTAATTTATTAGTCCTGCAAATACTCTTTCTATATCGGTTTGAATGAAAATGTTTTCTTTGTTGCTGCCTTTTCTTTGATGTTATTAAACAATACGCATCTCATATTTCTGCATGTTGCTAGCCATGCAAAATAATTTACTTATGCAAATATGTGCTGAGGATAATAATTTACTTTAAAAAAAAATGTACATAACAATAATAATATAAAAGACATGTGCTGTGGATAAGTAATTTTTGCATGGGCTTGTTGCAACATTTCTGCATGAATGATGAGCACATTTTCGGAAAAACAAAGTCGGGAAAAATCAGGCCAGTGAGTTTCTCTTTTTCCTCAAACTCATTTTTAGAAAAACCAAGCCAAAGAGTTTATCTATTGGCCAAGCTCAGATCACATTTCTTCACAGGGATTATAAATTGTGATATAATTGTGCACTAATATATCATGTGTTAATTTATCATGCTACAAGTCACGTGCTTTAATATTATAAGTCATGTGCTTTGATATTACAAATCATGTGTTATGATACTACATGTCATGTACAGTCATGGAAATGCAAACATGTTATCATGAATTGAAAAACAATTAAAGAAGAGTTATAAAATTTTCATGTGCATAATTCATTATGAACACGGGGACGGGAGAAACTAAATGATGGATAAGAGCCTTGCCGTATAAGAATTGATTGTATTGTTAGGGCCGGGATTTTTTTACTGCAGCGGTCCGGGTGATTACTGGATCACCAATTGATATTTATCCAGAATGGTATGTCCGTTACTGTAATACAGTACGGAAATTGATCGTAGTGTCTAGCGGCATGTCATGGTTCAGTGCCATGAATATTGTGGCTGGGTCCCTGGTATGTACGGACACTTATACGACAATGGAGAATAACGCTATTTTATCCATTAATACAGTTTCTATAATTAAATTGGACGGTGACTGAAACTAATAGAATATAGAATTAAATAGATAGAGCAGTTATTGTAATGTTTATTTATTTATGCATTTATTTATGATTGCCTTCATGTTCATTTATATGTTGTCTTCATGTTAATTTATATGCACACAAACAACACTGATATAAACATGCTCATGCACACTGATATTCCTGTACTATGATAGTACACAATTTCTCTTTTTTAAATATGTTACTTGTTGGGTTTTATCTCCTGGGTTTTGAACCCAGATTTGGAACGTGAAGAAGGGGATCCAGCCCCAGTTGAGAACCCGTACTTCGTTGGACAGATCGAGTGACAATAGGCAAGTGAAGTACTCCAGGAGAACTTTTGTAGATTTTGTTTATATTTTCTTTTGTCTGAGCACTGCTTTTCTCTTTGACTCTTTTGTGTTCATATTTAAAGCAGTGTATCATTTTATATAATGAACTCTTTGTATAAATGAAATCATTTCAGTTTCAGACATGTTATCTATTCATCTGATTGTGACAGTAGTTACGGTTATTTTAAGATCCTGTGACTGTTGGGTTGTCTAGTACAAGTAATAAGTAACGCCCCCCCCGTTTTGGGAAGCAGCTAAAAAACGGGGGCGTTACAATTATCTTTCATATTTTCCCTGTATTGTGGCAATATGTAGTAAATGAAGGTTAATCAACTAAATCTTAGAGAAAAATAGAAATGATTGCTAATGCCACTGGATAAAGGGTAATGATGAGACCTGGAAGCATCTGTAGCACAGGATATGTAAGAACCCAGTTGTACAAGAGGTAGGAACCTTATTATGCAATAGTAGATCACAAGTTAGTAATAACTGTTGGGAAATTTTCCTATTTGGATCATAATTTGTCTACTTGTCCTAATTGCCTCTATGAAGTGTCTGGTAAGCATTTAAGAGCTGTCTTCTAGCTGGAGAGTTTTGTGACTTTGTCCCTGGGCTCATCAACCTGGCGTGATTCTCTTTTGGTTCCTGTAGCGTACCCCAAGTACTTGGGATAAAAGGCTTTGTTGTTGTTGTTGTTGTTGTTGTATTTGTTTGGTGCCAATTTTTGTACTTGCATATCTATATTCCTTCCTTGTTATTAGCTGTTCATTGTTTGACCTTTGCATGAAATTCCTGTTACAATTAAAAGCATTATACACATGCAGGGTACCTTTCAAAGATTTGATAGGGATCGGAGTGGCGAAATTGACTTAGCAGAGTTGAAAGATGCCCTACTAAGTCTTGGATATGCAGTTCCACCTTCTGTGATCCAAGTACTTATTTCCAAATACAATGATGGTAGAGGTGGCAGGGGTTCTCTTAACTTTGACAGCTTTGTTGAGTACGTAATTAACCTTTTATCACTCACATTTGCGACATATAGCAGAACAAGTTGTGATTTGTCTACTGACATATAAACTTTTGCATGTGCAGGTGTGGCACTATTGTCAAGGTAAATACCAATTAAATCTATTATCTTCAGTTCTCCTTTTCTCTATAAACTCTTTTGGATTATTAAAAAACTTGAAATTTCATCAATAGAGAATATATTCCTAAACTAGAACATTTTACCCGCAACAATATCGATATATTCCGGAGCAACCTGCCCTTTCTCCGCAATAGTCTGCTTATTTTGAGGAAACTCTGTATTTGAACATCACATGGTTATGGAAACTCTAGTATTTGTATCTCCTGTTTTCTGGGCCATCATAATTTTTATTTTACATTATATCATCTCAAAAATTCTGTTCTGTTTTTATCTAAAGATATTATTTTCCATTTTGAGCGAGCTATATATATATATATATATATATATATATATATATATATATATATATATATATATATATATATATATGTGTGTGTGTGTGTGTGTGTATGTGAGCTAGCGGCAAAACTATAATGATCAATGATTTTTCTTCAATTTTTTTTTTTAACAATTACTATCTCTACTTCCTTAACTTCTTTCAGATTAAATTTCATAAATTTTGGAGTTCATTTATCCTTTTATCAAGTGCATACAAAATGTTTTATTCATTGAAAACCGTTAATTTTTTGTTGACTTGATCGAGGACCAAATCAAAACTAAAACCCAAGAAATTAGGTATGAGTGAACCCTAGGGGGTCGAGATCATAATCCAAAATATTTTTAAAAAAAAAAGATTATTAGAGATAGTGGAAATAAACTGCAGCTCAGATAACTTGCGTGAGCTGTCAGCTTATTTCTGTTTTTCTCATATATATATATATATATATATATATATATATATATATATATATATATATATCCCCCTCTTTTTTTAACCCTTATTCTTGTGCATGTTTATTGTGGCCATAGAAAATAAATCTACTGCTCTTTCTTTGGTATCCTTTGGATAGGGAATATTTCTTGAAGGAAAGCATAATTTACGTGTCTGCTTCAATATCGTCCCTTTTAGTTATTCAGTAGCCAAACGAACCAATTCTTTGATCTGCTTTAGCCTTTGTCCCACTTTCCTTTAAAAAATTAGTAATTTCACTTTTGGCTTTTTAATGTGTAGTAGCTTTTTAGCAATCTTTGCATTTTGGTAGGAACTGCATGTGAGTTGCCATTTTTCTCTCTGCAGGGTTTGACGGAGAAGTTTAAGGAGAAAGATAAACGCTACACTGGCTCGGCTACTCTTACCTATGACGATTTCATGTTGATGGTGCTTCCTTTTATCGTCTCCTAGGCTTGAACTTTTATCTTGTATTCCTGTTTCAAGTGTTAGTCTTGTACAATGTTAACTATGTATGTAAACAGTTGGTTATTCTTTTCTTGTAATCTGCTCGAGGGACTTGTTTGGGGAAATTCTAAATGCTCGCCACATTTTACTCAGTGATCACCCCATCCTATGGGAAAGTGATTTACAAACATAGGGGAAAATGGTGCTCACTAAGACAGATGTGGTGCGCATTTAGAATTTCCCACTTGTTTGCCTTGTCATTAAAGATTTTCAACCTATTTAATTTCCGAATCAGCATACTTTTGTAAGAATCATGTACACATATTTTATTTTAATGTGCGTGTCATCCTTAACTGAAAATTTTTCTTGTTCCTTAATCCTCTAGTCTGTGTGCTGGCGAGTCCTCGCAGATTGATATCTACTGGTTTTGGTTAAAGCTTTGAGGTTGTTATCCTTAGAATTATTTCTATACGTTCAACCGGTGGCACTCTATTGCAATTTACAAGTTTTTGATTTAAAACTTCGGTTGAAGTAGAAGATGTCATATTTTTTCTAGAAACCTTCATTAGGTTTTTTATGATAATACGTAAAATACACTTAGTAGGGTAAATATTTAGAAAGGCAGGAGAGTTAGTAATTATTGTATTTTTAAATTGATCAATGGGTGGTTTCTATAAAATTTAAAAGCTCATGAATGTTCATAGAGTTTCTGAAAAAAACACGATAGTTCATGAGCTTTTTACCCCTACTTTAGCCTAAATCTTGATACAAACGGAGAAACTCTAGCTGAAACGCTATGCCCATTTAAATTCACTTTCCTCCACTTCCCCTTCCACTTCCTAACGCTCACAACTTCTTTCCAATTTCCATAATTGGTAACAGGAGTAGTGGGGCCGACAGTTCCTTGGAAATTCGGGAGTTTCTAGATGGGCACGGCATATTTCCTAGTGAGCCCACTTTAAAAGTAAACCTTTTTTACCCTTTTGCCATTTTTTTTATTTTCCAAAACTGCCCTCTAAAACTCCATCCGGGACTGATAATCCGGATGGAGCAAACCCATCTGGGTTATCAGTCCCGGATGGAGTGGGCAGGTCCGGGCTAACCAGCCCGGATCTGTGCAGTTGATCCGGGGCTGCTAGCCCGGATCAACTGCACTGATCCGGACTGGCTAGTCCGGACAGAGTACCAGAGCCCTAGCTTCTTGATCCGGGTTTACAGTCCCGGATCAACTAAAATTGATCCGGTTCTGTAAACCCGGATCAAGGATACAAGACTAGAGATGCCCTGATACGGTGCGTACAACCACGAATACGGAAGATAAATAATATACCCTAACAAATATAATTACTTGTTCGTGTTTCGTACACCCAATTTGGTATCAAAACACACAATATTAATAAATCATTCATAGCTTCAAAAACAAAGAGTAACGGCAACAAAAATTCTACGTATCAACAATTCATTCATTGTTTCAAAGATTTAATTGAAAAGTGATATCCAAAACTACAACTTGATATATAAAATATGTTCCTTGACTACAACTTCATTTACATGAAACTACAAAATAAAATCAATTTATGTTCCATGCTAACAACTTCATTTTTATGTTGACATGAACAATCATCGTAAGCTATAGTTTGAGGCTCAATTAAAAATAAAAAAACCCAACAAATTCTAGATTCTTCGAGACTTCCGAGCGAGTTGCTTCTTTTTCGGTTGACGCCGTCTTACAGAGCTGGGACCTTCGGTGGGGGACTACGCTACTGTGTTAACATCAGCTTGTATGCACCCGGTCTTGAATCTCATTCCTGAAATGATAACAAAGTAAGATATTTTAGATAAACAACTATTATGATAAAATTGAAATCAAAGTTATTATGTCTGACCTCATTCTTAGATATCAAGAAAGCAACGTGTGTTCTAACTAGAATCCATTATAGGCTTACTTGGATCTCGTTCTAATATTTGAAGGTATTCATATCATAATCGAAAAATCATATTCATTCATATTCTTATATTTCCTACCTAACACCATTTAAGAAAATTGGACTAGGCATATTAATAAGAGGAATTTCTTTACTAGCCTTATCCATCAATGCTTAGAAGAAAAAACAAAAAACGATTGAAACAAGAGAAGTAGAATTTGCATTAAATTTATAGAAATAGTCAAAAGTGCATGTGTGCACGCACGCACACATGGGACATTGTTTAATTGGACTAGTTATGATATATGTGATTTGCCGATTAGGATATAAAAATATTCTTGTAACAAAAGACCAGTGAGCCAAACTATCCCCAGCAGACACTCCAAATATTTGGCAAAAAACCTCTCATAACTTGAACAATGACAAAAAACGAAAAAAAAAGAGGAGAGAAATCACAACATACCTATCGATAATCTTTCATTGAGATTATGTTGGAGTGGTAAATATGAGAGATGTTCAAACCAACTTAATATTAAATAATCTTTCATTGCATAATGAGGAATGAGTAAATAATTTTGAAACACTAATAATTAATTTCCAAATATTCTTGGATGTATAATGTGTTTTGAATTACACTTCATTTCACAATTTTGGACAAATATAAAATGAGCTATACTTCATTTTGAACATTTGAATAATTTTAGATAAGTATAAAATGACTTGTAGTACATGTTACTAATTTACAACATAACATATTTATAACATACTCGATCAGTTTTCTGTATAACAACAACAACCAAGTTTTTTATCCCAAACACTTAGTGTAGGCTACATGAACCAAAACAGAATCACGTCTGATCAATCACATGATGATCCTTCTCCACTCATTCCTATCGAACAATATGTCATTCATATAAGATCACCTGCATCCAATGTTTCATCTGATCGTCCCTTTACTCTTTCAACTTGCCCTATATCGATACACTTCCCCCAAAATCTTCACAAATATTGAGAAACCATTTTCGCCGCAAAATCAAATTTTAACAGTAATTGGGATTTTTACTGGAGCAAAAAATTAGGACAGAAAAGAAATGAATTTTTACTGGATTTTTACTAGGATTTTTATCATTTCAGCGAATCCCAACCGCCTTCTTCTCCTCGATCTCCTCCGTCGCCGACGAGGTCTCGAAGGCCGCGGAGGAGTGGACAGGGCGGGGGAGTGGGGAGGGACCAATGCATTTGGGGCGAGGGCGAGCGAGGGGCGGAGGTGGGGGCGGGGGTGGTTAGCCCGGGCGAGCAGGGGCAGGGGCGAGGGCGAGCGGGGCGGTGAGGGCGAGCGGGGGCATTGGAGGCGTGGGCAGCGGCGAGGGCGAAGGTGGCGGCGAGGGCAAGCATGGACGGCGAGGGCGAGCGGGGGTATGGGGGGCGTGGGCGGCGGCGAAGGCGAGCGGGGGCATGGGGGGTGTGGGCGGCGGCGAGGGCGAGCGGGGGCATGGGGGGTGTGGGCGACGGCGAGGGCGAGCGGGGGCAGGGGGATCGGAGAGAGAGAAGAGGAGAGGGATAGTTAGGGAATATTGGTGTGCCCACTAGGAAAAACCCACAATTTTCAAAAGAAGGAGTGTGCTCACTATGAAAAGTGGTCTCACTAGGAAAAAAACTGTGCCCATCTAGAAGTTCCCGGAAATTCTAACTGCGCATCACATTTTGCTTAATGAGCTGTGAGCGTGAGCACCACATCCTACAGCTAAGTGTGTAGAGAGATGGGGGAAAATGTGCTCACTAAGTACAATAGGTGCGCATTTAGAATTTGCCCACTTCCATCAACCCAAGCCAGAAGCTCCTCCGTAGGTAGTTGACTCGTCAGTCATGGCCTTCCGCAATCTCCCCAAAAAATCCCTCCCTCCCTCCTTCGGCGCCGCCGCCGCCGCCGCCGCCGCCGCCGCCTCCTCCTCCTCCAAAATTCTAAACCCTAACCCTAATAATCATCTCCTCGATCAAACCCCACCTCCAACCCTCCTCTCCCCCTCCCCTGCCCCACCATCCGCCCTCCACAATTTCCTCCAATCCCACCCCCCTTCCGCCACCTCCGACTCCCTCCGCCGCCTCCTCCGTCGCATCCGCAACAACCCCGCCCTCTCCGCCTACGACCTGCCCCTCTTCGACTCCGCCCCCTCCTCCCTCTCCCACCACCACTCCGTCCTTGAGCCCCTCGCCCGCTCCCTCGTCTCCA
This sequence comes from Dracaena cambodiana, assembly GCA_036321105.1. Lineage (NCBI taxonomy): Eukaryota > Viridiplantae > Streptophyta > Magnoliopsida > Asparagales > Asparagaceae > Dracaena > Dracaena cambodiana. Next base: position 15,307,459 of record JAYEPQ010000002.1, on the reverse strand, counting down.
CCCACCGCCTCCATCCCCTCCTCCCCCTCCTCCGCTCCCTCCACTCCCACCCCTGCCCCTGCTCCGCCAGCTCCATCTTCTCCTGCCCCCGCCTCCCTCACATCCACCGCCTCACCATCGAAGCCTTCGTCCGCGCCGCCCGATTCGACGACGCCTCCGCTGCTTTCGACCTCCTCAAGAAGTCGATCGACGGCCGGCCCGATGTCTGGATCTACAATCTTATGATCAGCGGGTTCGCCAAGCGGAAAGATCACGCTAAAGCATTGGAATGGTACGAGAGGATGGCTAAGGATCGAGTTAAGCCCGATGTGTGCACTTTCAACATATTGATTAGCTCCTCGTTTAGGACCTGTGGGTTTGATTCGGGGCTGAGATGGTTTAGGGAGATGAAGGAGAGGGGATTGGAGCCGAATGTGGTCAGTTTCAACAGTCTGATTAGAGGATTTTTCAGAGAGAGGAGGTTTAGGGAGGGGATTGGCATTGCACGCGAGATGATCGATTTGGGTTGTGAGCTTTCGGTTGCGACTTGTGAGATTTTGGTGAATGGGCTTTGTAGGGATGGGAGAGCGATGGAAATGAGCCAGCTTTTGATGAGGTTATTGAGGAAAGGGGCGGTGCCTGTAGGGTTTGATTGCTTGGTTTTGGTGGAGGGTTTGTGTGTCGGAGGGGAAGTGGAGAGGGCATTGGAGGTGGTGAATTCGTTGTGGGAGAGTGGGAAGGATGTTAGCATTGTGACTTGCACTACATTGATGGAAGGTTTGAGAAATCGCAGAAAGATAGATGAAGCGATTGGGTTGATGGAGAAAATGATTGAGAAGGGAATGGTTCCGGATAGGATCACTTGTAATTGTTTGCTGGAAGATCTTTGCAGGATGGGGAGGACGGCGGATGCAGATAGATTGAGAGTTTTGGCTTCCAAGAAGGGGTTTGAGCCGGATGGTGCAACGTTTGGAATCCTCATTCGTGGGTATTCGAGAGAAGGGAGGGCAAGAAAAGGGGCAATGGTTGTGGACGAGATGCTTGATGCTGATCTTATTCCCAATATTGCAACTTACAATCAGTTGATGGATGGGTTGCGATGTTTGAGCTAACGCTGTTCGTAGTGTGTGTGTGTGTGTCAGTGGAAGCTAGTGAAGCCTCTAAGCTTGACTTCAGTTGAAAGCATACTGATCAGACTTAAGAGGATTCTCTGAGTTTGGAGAGGATTGTTATTACTCCTATTTTTTTGCCCCAAATCAAGGGTTGGTTTGTTGCTGCAGAATGCAGCTATAATAAATGCAGGAACTTGGAAGATGAAGGGGAGGGGTGGAGAACAGATAATATTTTTGGCTGATGATGGTGAAAACTCAAGTAGAAGAGCAGTTTCTCTTGAACATCCAAGGAGTTACTGCATAATTTCGCCGTTCTCTTGTTGATCACAAAGCAGCATATGAAACTTTCCAACATAAATGCAGCAGGAATGCAGCTTATGTTTTCAAGGTACAGTTTCTTGGTATCGATCTCGAGTGACTAAACATGTTTTCTCAGACCTGAAACTTTTTTTTTCTAGTTCAGGAACTTGAAGAACTTGATGAATATGATATCAATTTTAGCTTCCTCTTATTTTCCTTGCAACCTTTAGTTCTTTTTGAATTTATGTATATTATGAATATATGCTGCTTGCATAAGCATTAATACAATAGTAACAATTCTATGCCAGGTTAGGTTACCCAAATTGGTCCAAGAGCAGCTCAAGCCATACTTAATCCTTGCTGAGTTGTTGGGGTAGGCATAGGCATAGGACTGAAGTCAAATTGTACTGGCATCGTACTAATTAGTCTCATCCTTGTTGAAATTAACATTCAAAGTCAAGATAGGTTTGTATAATAATAATTTCTGTTCTGTTTTCCAAGTGATGCATAACTCATGATCTCTAATCAAGTATTTAAACTCTCGGAACCAGTAATGCTATCTATCAGCAAATGGTTTATGGTATCCGAAATGAGCATTATCAGACATATCATATCCGCAAAAAATATAGGCAAAAAAATTGGCAATACCAGGACCAATATTGTAGAGTTTATACCATTATTAGATACCTCAAAATCAGATATGATGGTCACCTTTGAAGCACAGACACTTCAATCATGAAGCCATGCCTGGGTCCAATGTTCTAAATATCGGATACCGGTCTCGTACCGGTCAGTCAAATTACATACCGGTTACCGGATACCGGGTGGGATATCGCGATATGACCCTAAATACCGGAGTGTCATATCGGTATCATACCAGTTAAAGAATAATCATATAATTGGTTATATAGAACATAATAAAACGCATAAAATGAGTTTATAGTACTTACATTGGTTTATTTACATTCAACTTACGAATTTGCAGATATCGTTTAGAACATTCGCAAATGCACAGAGACAGAGCGAAATACAATCATAAAATGATGTTGTTTAGTAAAATAAAGGAAGAATAAGATGGTGGGTATGGGACTTGGTGAATAAAATTAACAGAAAACTCAATTTTTAGCAAACTAGTAAGTCATCATGCTAACTAGTGGATTTTCTTTATCAAATTTTATTTTTTTTTCAACAACACATCCCCAAAAAAAACATATATGGATACAGTCCACATGCACAACAATAATGAATCTAGCATGAAACTCATACATAAAACAGTAAATCTGCAACAACAGTTAGAATAATGACAAGATTCTGTTGCATGAAACAGTAAATCTGCAACAGTGAATACATATAAATAGTAAATACTCAAATTTACAAATTTTAACTAGTATGAAACTCATACACACAAAATTATTTCTTGAATCACTGATTCACACTGAATCAGTGATTCGATTCACTGATTCAGTGTGAATCAGTGATTCGATTAATCATTGTAGACTACCCGCCGATAAACAGTGCGTCAACTTAGCAATTTCCCTCAAATTACACCAAAAAAAAAATCTAACATAAATCGTAATCAATTAAACCTAAATAGCACAATTATAAAAGAAATTGACGAACTTTGTAACTCTAAATCAAATTAACATAAAAAAAAAACAAACTAAACTTACCTGGCCGGCGGCGACTGCCCCACTGGAGAACGGCGAGCACCCTTCGAAGACTCGCAGAGTAGGAGAAGAGCTATCGGAGAGCGGAGAAGAAAGATAGAAAGAAAACGAGAGAGATTTTTTGATGGATTGGGAAATTAGGGTTAGGGTTCGCGCCGTTCGGTTCGATCGGCCGACGAACGCGGGGAGAGAACGAGAGAGAGAGCTAGAGAGTGGAAGAAGAAGAATCGGAGAAGATTTAGGGCTGATTTGTGGAAATTTGGGGTTAGGGTTTTCGTCGCGGGGAGAGAGAGCTCGGATCGCCGGGAGAGAAAGAGAGAGAGAAAACGCGAAAGAAAATAAAAATTTTCTCCCTTTCGACCCGTTTTATTGCTTAACGGGTTTGGATTTTAACGGGTTAACAGGTTTAACCCGTAAACAAAACCCAAAACCCAATAACCGATATTATCCAATACCGGCCGGTATTGGATAATATCGATACCGGCCGATATATCGCCACGTGGCCGATATATCGACCCATACTGGTCCAAAACGATACCCGATAAAAAAATGCCCATATCGTCTCGTTTCTTCATAATTACCGATATACCGGCCGATATACCGGTATATCGGCCGATATTTAAAACACTGCCTGGGTCAGACGTGTGTCGAACGTGTGTATCCTATGCATTTTTTAGGATTAACCTCATTTCGGCGTATCACATTCGTGTCACATTGTTGTGTCCGTGTGTCATAGACAGTCAATAAATATTATTGATGTCGGCTTATATTTGAAGACTTGCATCTAATTAATCAAAATGCTAATATGAAGTTTGCATCTCTATGTTCATGATATCTGAAGATGGGTGATTGGGAGCAAAATAATTAGTCATGGGCATGCGAAAGTTTCTTATAGTCGGAGCAAAAAATACATAGGTGGACCATCATAATAATGATAAGCTGATAGCAGAGAATCAGATATTGTTCATGAATTGCCCGATGCTAATGAATTATTCTTGACCAATATAATCATTACGATAGCCTTTGGATACAACTTAGAATTTATACATCTCCGGATAATGAATTGCTTAATATTTAGACATCACCAAATCATATAGTAACTTCTTCTTTTTTTTCCTATTGCTTGTTCTTTGATACTCACGGTAGATAGATACTGTGTCTGTATTTTTTTTTTCTTCTTATTTTTTGTTTCTTGCATCTCTCTCAGACAACAATTCTTCAACCTACAAATATAACTACAAGGTTTATTGGACATGCTATATGGATGGAGAAAAGAGTCCAATTTTTAGTTTTGAACTTCTTGAAGGGGACGGTCTACTTCGTGGAGTGTAGCCCCACCATCTTGAAATGTTCAGGGGATTCTTGGGAAATCAAGGCCATAGGTGAAAAGATGGCTGGACTGGAAATCCTCTGGATGTTGTTGCAGCTGCGAGGGGGCGAAGGGTTTGGATAGGATGAGCTTGGGAGTTGGGAGAGCAGGAGGAGAAGAGGGCCACCAGAGATACAGACGGAGGTAGCATTGTTAGAGGGGATTGGGAGGGAGATCCAACAGTCGAAGATATGGTCATAGGCAGCGCTGACGTGAGTTCAGACGTGAGAAGAGGAAGTGGGGGTTGTGGTGAGGGTTGCGATTGGAGGAGAGAAAAGATGGGGATCGAATGATGGAGAGGAGGGAGTGAGAGACAGCGATGCAGTAGAGGAGGGTGGAGATTGAGGAGACCAAGGATGGTTTCCTGGAGGCTGAGAGGGATCCGATCCCGTGAGAAAAAGGAGGAACTGTCTATTTCCATGGTTGATCAACTTGCGTTGTTAATGATGGTGGGAAGGGGAGTTATAAATAGCCACAGCCATGGCCAAACCGAATACTTGGGAATGAAGCAATGGTGTGAGAACCTTTGTGACCATTAGAATAAGTTAAAGGCGGTAAGATATGCTAGAATATAAAAGAATAACACTCAACTCCTGTCACTACTTCAGAGTTTTGGTAGAGTAGAGTAGAAGGAAATTTGATATGGTATTAAAGTTATGTAGACTCAAATCACACCGAGTACACATTATGGGATTTTACAATATCAACCCATGGACATTTAATTCATGAATGCAGTTTTTTTTTTTGGCTAGCATGAATGCAGTTTCTTTAGGCGCACGATGACACATTCCAAATAATGATATGTTTAAACTTCAATTTCCCTTTAAGAACCTGAGGCCATGAATTACATTGCAAATTGAAATCCCACAGAAAGTGTGGATTATTCTAATAGAAGCTATATAGATAGATATAGTAGTCTTTGTATTTAAAGCTACAAGGCTAGGGAGGGATATGCAGTATGCTTCCAAATAACTTCTCTTCAAAATATCCCGCTGTACATGAAAGCTAACCTATAGAGCCCAGAGGTCGGGCTGGCCAATGAATTTAATCGACACGAGGCCAAATGTCTACAAATACAGGGATTATACCTTTTGGGTTTTGAGCATTCCTGGAAGTTCAGGCCCTTCAGGGTCCCTAATTAACGAGAAAGAATCTCTATTTCTCTACTACTATAACTGTGTTAGTGTGGTGTAGGCTGCGCCCATCAACATCCTTTGGGGGGGAATATCTCCCAAAGTGGGGGCCATGCTTGTAGACTCTCTTGCGTTACGATTTGCAACAGGTTCTGTTTGTGTAGTTTAAATTGCAGGAAGTAAGAAAGAAAATAAGAATAAACTTCTAAAAATGAAGAGTTTGAAGTATCTTAATTTCCAATTGTCGAACCTAATGTTTTTCTGTGGGCATGCGTGGAATTTGTATCTAGGGAAAATCAAGAAGAAAGACATCTTTTAAGTTGTTACGGTGTGTGTAGACCCTCCTCTTTGCATTGAAAACGAATAACAACACAATCAGCAGAATACAAAGTGCATGTTGAATTGCAAGATTCAATAGATAGGATGCAAGAAAATAGGTTTGCTCGAAGGAGAGTTCGATGATGTTGATCTGCTTTGCAGATTTTATGTTGATCTCGGAGCGTGTATTGCTTATTGCGGTAATTCCGATGAAGTTCATAAATTTTTTTTTTTAGAGGTTTTGCCAATAGCGGGACATTGGTGGTGTTTGCTAGGTGGCCAAAATAGTGCTAATGACAATTGGTGAGTCATAGGAGTTGGGCGGTGTGGCCTTGAATCCGTCAATGGAATGAGGGTCAGTTTGTACTTTGTTGTGTGGATCAAACACAAAACAATAAAAATATTTAGTCGGCCGGTTGAGGTGATTTACATTCAACGGTTTCTACAGAGTATCGCCTGGTTGGAGAAACACAGAGTGGTTTCTTCAATTGAGATGGTGATGACTCTCTACTTGCTTGACAGACATCGTGTCATTCTTGACACAAGCCTCTCATTTAGTGTATTCGGTGAAATTTGTTAGTTTTTGGAGTACTACTCATGGTGGGATCCGGCTATGAAAGCACATGGTGAGTCTATTGAAGGTATCAGTATCTATTGATGAAGATAACAGACTGAATAAAGACAGAAGAATTGGATGTTATGGAGTGGTAAGCAGGGATAGTGAGTAGAGGAGGTAGGCGATCGGCACATGGAGTGGTAAGCAGGGATAGTGAGTAGAGGAGGTAGGCGATCGGCACATGGATTTTTCACGGACAATGACACTTTTCAAATTGTATCATTTATATATAGCCATACGGGACATTATGTAGTAGCACTTATTTTGTTAATGTCTAACCAATGGGAAACACGGGACTAGTTTGACCATTTTATTCTCAAAAGAAGAAAAATATGCAAAAGAGTATTACAAGCATAGCTACAACAAGAGTCAACTAAAGAAGATAATGGAGTGGTCAGACAGCAACCAAACAAGTTTATTTTCAACACTTTGTATATCTTGGTACTTGTCCTAATAAGAAGATAGAGAAATTTCACATCTCTGATCTCTCTCGCTCTTCTCAAATAGGCTCCTTCGTGCATGGTTTGAGAAATTTAGTCAGATCATTGAAGCAGCAAAAAGTGAGCATGATCATGATAATGTTCATTGTACCTCTCCCCGGAGGGGAAGTATCCTACTGCTCTATGTAATAATATGATTATTAAGGGTGATGATCCTATTCAGATTTAGTTTGTCAGTCAATATCTTCATAGACATTTTGAAATGACAGATCTTGGTCTACTTCAACATTTTCTTGGACTTGAGGTTGCTTTTTAGTTATCATGCTTGGAAGTCTACGGTTGATATCATCTCTCGCACTTGGTTGAGAGACGATAAGCCCATTTCTAACCCTTTCAGTTTCATCAAAAGCTTCATATTGACAACTGCTAGCAGTCTTGTCTACCTGACTATCTCGAGACTTGATATTGCATAAATTGTACATGTCGTGAGTCAGTTTGTTTTTGCTCCTCGCAGCCACTGTTCTGCTATGCTTTAGATCACTGGGTACCTTCTTGGCACTCAGTCTCGTGCATTACTCTTTTTGTGCTGCTTCTTCACTTCAACTACATAATCTGATGCAGATTGGATCGGTGATCTTACATATTGTTGATCTCTTACTGGTTTCTGTGTTTTTTTTTTTTTTTTGATAAAAAACGGTGAGCTATTGCCCCCCCGCATTCCATTATTTTAACAGAACTTACAAACAAGCTTAAAAAGAAAAAGTACATATACCAAACTCAAAGCAAAAGTGGACAATAACGCAGTCTAGTACAAACTATATAGCCATAATAGACTAATACAACCCCTGAGTGCCATACTGCCATAATGCAGTTGATGGTTTTTGTATATTCCTGGGTAATTCTCTGATTGTTTGGAGTGCTAAGAAGCATGATAAATCTAGGTTGACTGCCAAAACCAAGTATCGTGCCATGGCTGATACAAGTGTTGAAGTTGTTTGGCTTTGTTGCCCATTTGGTGATATGGGTGGTTCGGTTACCTCTCCTACTTCCCTTTATTGTGATAACCGAAGTGCTATTCAAATTATAAGCAATCATGTAATTTCAGGATAACCAAATTTTACAATCTAGTGTTTCATGAATAGACCAAACATATTGAAATTGATTGTCATAACATATTGAAATCGATTATCATATGGCCATCGATTGTCATATGGCCTGCCATTATCATGATACATACTTTGCCCTTACCATATTATCCTGTCACAGCACGGGCTTGCTAACTTTTCACTCAGTGACATACATGTCAATTTTTTCAAAGCTTACTTGGCAAAATCTCAGAGTATGATCCAATCTGAAATTGAGAGGGGTTGTCAAATTTGTGTGCGTGTGTGTATGTACATAGTAGTACATATTTGGGTAACATTACCTTTGGAGTGACCAGACCATGCTTTGTATGTATATACCGGTACTAGTGCTTATGAGAAGATAGAAAGTTTCCCATCTCTATTGCTCTTCTATCATTAAACTCAACAGACTTGTGATTGGAGGTTTTTTTTCCATGAATCAGGGCCAGTAGCACGACAATTGGACAAACTCAAATCTTAAAGAATTGAAATCTATTGAATGTTTATATATGTTTCATATTGTACATGAATAAGGGACCTCAATATCTGGCCTACAAAGCTAACAAACACTATAAACGAAGAAAAAATTCAACAAGATCTGTGGCAATTGTGAAGGAAACAGGGAAATATTGCCTATAAGAATTAATCAATAATCTCCTCTAGCAGAAGCCAGGACTATCATATAAGAGTGTCTGATATAAAACTCTCAATAGTTCTGCTGTGTCTCCTATTTTGTAACCTGCACAATTTGAGTGAACAACTATGAGAAAGATTCATGACAAACTATTTTGAGAAATGCATTTACTAATCCATTGCTTTCGTCTGCACAGGCAAAAATAATGTCAAATGAGTCATGTATGGACCTTTACTTGTTGTGATATTATCATTAAACTTATGCTACATGAAGTGTTGGTCTTTATTTTGTTTTCAGTTATAGATTTTCGAAAGTAACAAGCCTTCATAGCATTTCAGTTGGTGTGCTAGCCCCTAAATAGATTGTATAGATCTCGATATATAGCACTTGCAAGTGCAACTGGTTTATTTGTTAAATTTACTTTGTTCCTCTTTGTGCAGGTCAGCAGATTAACCGTTGTCCCTGAATAATCAACTCTACGGAAAGGTTTTGTATATCCAATAATGTACCAAAGTATCGCAGCATTTTTTTGGTTGACACAAGTTCGAGTTTCTCTAGTTCTGTTGAATTCAAGATCAATGAAAGGTAAAAGGTTTTAACAACAAAACCTATATTTTTTGTCATGTCATATTAAATATTAAGAAAAACCTTAAAAAGAAAATCTCAATCTCTTGTAATTTCGCGCAAGTTATATGACTAGTTTCTTCTTAAAATTGTTCACAACCTAATCCTAACTACTACAAAAATTATAACTTGATTCCTACTTTGAGTTGTATAGTCTATTACTATATAATTTTTTTCTGGACATGCTATCAGCCTAATACCAGCACCTCACCTATTTTAATTTCAAGGATAATTAGTAGGAGATGAAAGTGACTTCCACTACATGAATAAATTTAGATACCGATATCGATATGTCGACATATGACATCAAAGCTTTTCAAAGAAAGAAAGAAACTGGCAAAGCATGCTGAAATCAGTTCTGAATGCAAGCTGGAGTGAACTTTTGTTTGGTTGCAGACAGGAAGAATGTTCATCTTACCCGACACTTTTGCCTGATGCATATTCTGAGTTATGACAAAATTACAGTAAAATACATAAAGACTTAAGGGAAAAAAAAAACTACCTCATATGTCCTATATCTTCGATGCCAGAGCTCAAAAACTTCTTAACGGAATTAGCTGTAATAAACTCCTTTTTGACGAGCTTAGACTAGTAGTGCCACAAGCAAAATCAGAATACATAGACCAGTCGATGTCTGCAAGAAAAGCAAAAGATAAGGTTACTGTCTCTCTTTATCTTCATCATTATTATTACTAACACTCCCATAGCACTGCACACACAATGAGCTGTCACTGGACCGAAGAATAGAAATGAGACCTATTAACTTTCATCTAAATTTCTAAGCAGAATTTTGTCATGGACGGCTATTCTTTTGTGGCTGACGTTTGAAATAAGTAGCGATATCCAGAGGAGATCTAGTAGATGCCATCTCATATACGAAAGCGAGATTGTGACAAAAGAAATAAAGGGATTGCCTACTCGTATATTAAATTATTGTTGACCATATCTCGGATATTTTTTTGGTGAGAAATGATATCGAACTTCAATTAAAATAACCCTATCACTGTCAATATGAATACATGCTTGCAGACTGACCTACCTTTTTGAAGTAAGAACTTGAACGTTCAAACCGTGCTTGACCAAATACCACTTTTTCCCCAGGTTTTAAATTTAAGCTTGAATTTAGGTACCTTTGTGTATTTTTCAAACTGAAATTTGGTTAATAGAACAATACTAATGTAAAAATACTGATATTTTCTCACCATTTTCTTTGCAGATGTAGAGATTGATAAGAATGTAGGCAATCCTAGCCGACCAGTATTCTGCAGACCGATATTGTACACAGGAGTCCCATTCGGATAAAACAGCCCGTAATTCCTTTCTGAAGTTGGCCCGGGCTTCAAATCTTCGTTAAACAGAGCAAACACATAGACATCAATTGGCACGGTTGGATTCAGGGGCGTGCCCTGATTCATCGCAATCCTCTGCAACAAGTTCCCATTATACAACGCAGCATTCTGTGGCGTTGCTCCAGGCTCATCAGAATCCCCTTTCGACGGCCACCCCGTCTCTGATATTCTTACTGGGATATCAGTATGCCCCATTGCTTTAATCGCTGCATAGACAGAATCAATCTGAGCATACAACATGTTGTCGTAGTTCAAATTCGTGTTGGGATCTGTAACTCCCGGGTTAGGCTCAAACAAGACATACTCCAATGAGACGGTGTTTGGGCTCCCTTTGTAAGCAAAGTACGGGTAGGCGTTTATAAGGAAAGGGGAATTGGTTTCAGAATGGAAGTTGAGCAGTGGTTGAATGTACTCTGCAAGGTCCTGGCGGAACGAACCAGCAGAAGGCGGGTACGAGTTCCCCAAGATGGCTAGTGAATGAGCGCTGCTGATGTTCACTTGATCGGCCAGTCCGAGGGTTTGCAAAGCTTGGTACATAGACTGCATTGCCGGGAGAAGGTTGGACATGAGCGTTGTGTCTGTGCTTGCTAAAATCTCGTTACCGACCGTGATGCAAGTGATTCTAGTTTGGGGGAGAAACGGCTGCACATTCTGTTTGATCCATGCTTGCGCGTTGTTGGGGTCCCTCATGTTTACGATATTTTCGTTGGCGACAGAGATTATGAACTCGACGTTGGAGTTGAGGAAAGCGCTGAGGACTCTGGGGTCGGCGTCGTAGAGCTTCACTTTGCTGACGCTGATGGATTGAAGGAGGCCGACCACTTGGGCGGGAGATGGGAGGTTGTTGGCTATTTGGCCGTAATTGATACCAACTTTGACCGCGAGGGATCTGAGAGGAGCTTGACCTGTGAAGGGTAAGCTGCTCATATTAACACTGATGAAAGGTTTGATTTTTTGGGATTTAGAACCAATTACTGATTCCCCCGCCCCCCACCCCCCCAAAAAAAAAAAAAAAAAAAACGAAAAATCATGTACTAGGGAAGGAAATCTAATAGATTTAGTTTTTATCATTGATAATCATCAACGATAATAAACCATAATCAAATGAGTTTTGATCATTAAGCTTTTCTACCCTCAAGTATTTGAAAAATAAAATAAAAACATTATGTTATGCTTTTTTACTAGTTTCTCTGTGAAATGAAAATAAAAACTTGAAACAGCTCAGCATCAAAGAAGAATATATAGGAATTATGAAATTAAAATAGAAGAAATAATCTAAGAGAAATAATCATTACAAGATTCTTGGCATCCAATAATTACAAAAATTTTCTCCAATAACAGTAAACAATCAAGAAAAAGGGGGGAGCATATATCAAACATCCACCAAACCACCAACTTTTGTTCCAAAAAGAATCTGACCTTTTTTTTTTCATATTGATTACACTTTAACATCAATCCTTTTTCTTGAAGATAAAAAAGCCAGGGCCAAAATCATATTCTTTTTAATATCTAGCTAGAAATATAATTTATAGGAAGAACCGAATTAGATAATCACTGAATTTAAGATAAATTTGTGGGTTTTTTCACTTAAGAACTCTGCATTTATCTAGTTAATTTACGTTGTCATTTCATAATAAAACTAGACAATTAATTACTTGAACATGAAAAAGAGCTCCCCGTACCTGAGAGAAGCAAACAGAGCGGCAAAAGGATGCGGAAGTGAGAGAAAATGAGTTCCATTTCCTCTCCCTCTCTCTGTCTCTCTCTCTCTCTCTCTTGCTTCTCTCTCTCCTCTCTCCCTCTCTGAGGTTTCTTTCTGGTTCCAATTCGAAGAATTATCAGAATCCTGTCTAGGTACCTCTGCCTCCTCTTATAGATATACTGAGCCTCTATGGTTGACTGACACGTGTGCAGCCACCTGTCAACTTTCACTTTGTTCGTTTTTTTCTTCCTTTGTTTCTCCCAGCACCGCTTTAGTTTGTTTGAAATTATGTCCCTGCGGTAGTTGCTATCTGCTACTTGCCGCCAAGAATTTTTTTTGTTATTTATGTAGATAATTTTGACATATAAAGTAATTGCTCAAGAAAAATAAATATTTATCTTTTCCAGAATGAAAATGAGTCAACTACAAATTCCTAATTCTTTCTATGATATGGGAACTTGAGCTGAATGCTTCAGCCGACTAGATAGTTCAGATATAAGGTGAGCATCGGTCGGTCGGTTTCGGTTTTGGCAAAAAAAATTGCCACCGAAAACCGAACCGAAAAAGGAAAACCGAAACCGAACCGACCGAAATCTCCACTTAACCGACATCCGAACCGAAACTTCGGTTTCGGTCGGTTTTCGGTCGGTTTCGGTTTCCTGGGCTGCGGCCCAGAAGCCCATTTAAAGTGACAAAAAAAAAAGATTTTGGGCTTTCATACACACTGCTTGGCTTTCATACAAAAAAAAAAGAGTTGGCCCAGTAAAAAAAAAAAATGTACATATATACACTGCTGGGCACCAGAAATACCCCATAACTAAACAAAAAAATTTAATTATGCGGCAGAAATAATATAGCAATATTACATGAAATATTGATAATCATAAAGCAATAAATAATTAAATATAACAAGTTCATACATAAGCATTACATTCTAATAAAAAAACATACCTGCTAGTTTGTAGACTTGCAGTGAAGTATTACAATTTACAATATTACATGATATCATCACGATTACAAACAAAAATAATATAGCAAGTTAAATTATATAACATGATATCAAATTCAAATTAATATTTTGTTTTCTAAATTTAGTACAAACGGATTTAGTGTTCACAAATAAGTTGCAAACTTCCATCATGCACCTGAAGTTTTACAAATCTGCTTAGCATGGAAAAAAAAATAGTTATTAGATATTCATGAAAAATGATTAATTGAGAGCAATATGCAAATTTAACTAATCAATTTTTAATATAATGAAAAAAAAAAAAACAAGGAGCAAGAGAGCTCTCCACTGCCTGCAGCAGCGAGAGAGAGCTCTCTTGCTCTCTGCAGGAAGCTCTCTGCAGAGAGCAAGAGAGGCAGAGAGCTAGCAGAGGCAGAGAGCTCTCTTGCTCTCTGCAGAGAGCTTCCTGTAGAGAGCAAGAGAGCGTTGGAGTTTGGACTAATGCATCAACATGCACGACATGCACGACATGCACAACACATTGCACAACATGCACGGTCAGGCAGAGAGCTCTCTTATTTCAATTTTAGAAATCTAAGTCAGGCTGCACAGCCTGCACTTATTAGGAATTACACAAAACCAGCTATCATTAACTCACAACATATCTTCCAGTCAATAACAACAATGACAAAACAATCCTACTATTATAATTCTGATGGATTTATGATATCAAGAACTATTTTAGCTAGTTCACTAGGGAATAATTTTCATAAAACTACCTAAATTCACTTAATTTTAGGTTCACAGTAACAGTCCAATAGAGGTGTTCAAACTTGACTGTTACACTAATTAGAGAGGTGTTCAAATTATCAAAACAGTCTAATAGAGGTGTTCAAATTATCAAAACAGTCCAACAGAGGTTCACAGTAACAGTCTAACTGACAGAGGTGTTCAAATTATCAAAACCGATATATGGGATTATATCTTCTCTCTTCACAGCTATGAGCTATCTAGATTAACCACATCTTTATCAACACAGTCAAAAGAAATATTACATGCATTAAAAGCAAAGAAAATGTAATAAAACACCATTAGACTCGCATGATAGTTTAAAAAAAAATGTGACAGCCTAATGAATATGCTATTGTGCCAAATAAAAACATGAAAACCTCACATGCTATATAGCTAGCAAAAATAACTATCAGGAAATAGAAAAGTGAATATACAAATTCACTACAATTTCTACTTTCCTAAAAGATTATTATTTCATTTCATTTCTACTATTTGTGTTGTTTCTAACTATTCATTGCTTAGATTCTCTCACCATTTACTATGGCAAGAAATAAGAGAAGAAGAAGCTTGATACCAGTTGAAATAGCGGTGACGCCGGTGAGCCGATGAAGCGCACGGACTGGGTTATCGGGCGAGGGCTAGCCGGCTAGGGATGATCGGAGAAGAGGAGAGTCGGGAGATTAGGATTCCGCCGGTTAACGAGGAAATCGGAGATCGAATTTGGGAGATTGGGAATTTGGGAATTTTAGGGCTCAGAATCTGGGAGAGGAGATCGCGAGGGGGAGCTGTCGACTGAAGGGGAAAAAATTAATTGGATTGAATAAATAGTTCGGGTAACGGGTCGGGTTCAATGGGTTATACCGTTATGAGGTTACTGTTCGGTTAATTCGGTCGGTTTCGGTTGGCGATTACGCCACCGAAACCCGACCCGATAATCGAATGGGAGTTCGGTTTTATAACCGATCCGACCCGATAACCGAAGTAACCGCACCGAACGGGTCGGGTCGGGTCGGTTTGTCGGGTTTTTTCGGTTTTTTCGAAAATCTGCTCACCCCTATTCAGATAGGCCTCTTCACAAACTTAGTATGTAAATTTAGAATGAAACAAATATAGAGTGGTTCGGACTGTCATTGGGAGGATGAGCATACATCAAGCATTTTATTGAAGTGAAAAATTACAACATCTCAAGATTTCTATCTTCTTCTATCAAACTTTTGGAGTCTCTAAATAGCTCCAGAATCTATCTTTTCTGGGGAGATGAAAGGGTGTTTATAGCACAAGATTTCTGGGAGTAGAAAGATCACAGTTGAATCTGTATTTATTAGTTTCCTTCTGTGATATATATCCTTATCTTTGTCGACTTGAACTTCGTATGCCTTGTTAGTTTCATGAGCTTCAAAATTTATATGTTAACATAGTCCTCCACTCCTGAGTTCGGTACTCTTGGGTAGCACTTTCCCGTTTTGATTTGTTCACCTGGTTGTTTCTGAGGCGACTTGTGCCAATGGAGGAGACTCGTGGCAAATTCGTCACCCATGTCGGCATTAGCTCTGTGAAGAGAATAAATCGTCAAGATTCCCAAATAGATGTGCTATTGTTGCGTTTATGGGAAACCACATATCGGGGGCATGGAGATTTGCCTTGATAGACGCAATCGCTCATCATTATGATCTTCTAACCTGCGCACGGGGATTGCCTCCAACTACGCCTTTGGAACCACGTGTTTGGTCCAGATTCATTGTGGGTTTAAATTCCTTGATTGTACGGCTGTGATGATCTGATCTCAGATGGGCGAAGCGTCTCGATTCGCCTTCCAAAGAGAGCTTATAAATTGCCGGAGAAGTTATTTTGCTTGATCTGTTTATGAATGAAGGAGCTGAAGTTGAGCCGAGTAGGCAGAGGGCCGGTGGTGATCTTACTATTTGCCATTTAAAGATGACTACACCGGTTCCAACAAGTAGATATCAACTTTCACCTTGAAACATATCGTTCAATGAATTTTTTGTAGGGCTCCTTTGGGGATCTTGTGTAAGTCTTGTAGGGCTCCCTGGAGGATCTTGTGTAAGTCGTCCAATTTTCTTATTTCTCAGTAAGGGCAAAGAGGTATTACGAGTTTTTTCTCATTGTTGATGTTAAAATATAAAATAATTTTTCTCAACCCTTACTATAACTTCGGAGTTTTGGTGCAGTGGAAGGGTCTTTCAATATGGTATCAGAGCAAGCCAGATTCGATTCTGGGCACGCATTTAATTGCGGGTTTTAAAAAAAATTATACCGCTGGAAGATTCTTTCAACAGTAGACATTCACTGTTGGCTTGAAAACTTCAGGGGCCTGGAAGTTTTCAAGTGATTCACATGGGCTCCAGCAATACGAAGTGCAAGGACTCTAACATAGGGCCTTAGCCTTCATGTATGTATCAGTCCAATTGGGTAGATAGATCGTACTTGGAACAGAGAACTGTTGGATTGTTATTGCATACATATACGTTTTAGATTAACGCAAGAGCATAGACGTTTTAGATTAATAGTTTGCACAGAAGTACATAATTAAAGAAGAACAGATTGATTCATATTACAGATTGATTAGACGTACAGATTACTATATATTGCTTCTGGAAATAGAATTATGATACAAATGTGTCTACTGGTTTGCTACTGTAGTACAGAAAACGAAAGGAAACTTACTTATTGACAGAAGTGTAGAAAACATAGTAGAAAATAGGAGACTGATGCAGACAGAAAACATGATGAAGATCGGATGAAGATCGAGGCTAGTGTTGGACACTATCTCCTTAAAATCGATTCGCCCTCCACTGTTTGCTTCTGGATTTCTTGGACGTCGATCTCCCAGGATATAACGATCGGTCTGCAGAGGGAAGGAAGCCGCAATCCCTCTGCTCTGGCGAATCTGATAAAGGTTCTATCTGGTTGATGATTGATGTAATGCAGGACTGGACTGTTGAACAGAAGAACTGGTTCTTCTGTAGACAGAAGTTGCAGAAGAAGAAAGGAAACATAAAAGAAAAGAAATTTCGTATCTACTGAAACTCTGGACCCAGACCCTATTTATAGCCTTCAACAGTCACAACGGTTGGCCGTTCAACAGTTGTGACCGTTTAACGGCAACTATTGACGGCGACCGGTGACTGTTGGCCATTCAAATCTGAACCCAATAGAGGCAACCCGAATCCAATAGCACCAAGTTGCGAAGTGCAAAGTGCGCCTCTAAAGCGCCCTAAACGCCCATTCGCCCTCGCACGCTCGTGCGCGTGCGTAGCACTACCTGTGGTGCTCAAGATTTTTCCTCTTCTTACATAAGCAAAGTAATGGAACAAGCTACCATATATAAACCCACATCTTTACAATACTCTATCCAATGTGGGACTATCTTTTCATCTTCCCTTTTGTTCCTTTGCTATGTACTCAACTTTTGAAGCCAATTTCCATTCACTTAATTCATTTAATTTGAACTAGTGAATTAGCTCAATTTAATGTTCAAATTAGTGAATGAATTCAACAAGAACAACCTTCGTCTAACCAGGAGAGCCAGGTTCTCCTTTCTTTTTAGAGCGAGAGCATTAATTTGCGGGCGAGTTCACGAAACTCAGCACGAGTGATTAGGGGACTTGGATTTTCCTTGTCACATATTCACGATAGCTCCACCTTCCTGTTAGGTAGGATTCTACTAGCTTGACTAGTCTTTGGACCAGGTGTTCACCTTCCTGTTAGGTAGGATTCTACTAGCTTGACTAGTCTTTGGACCAGGTGTTCAGTATGGTTGACTGCAATACTTGATCGTGTTTCTACTATTTGTGTAAAAATCTGTTTGGCTAAATTGTCCATACATAACTTGGCACAAACTTAGCATATTAGTAATGAGCTTCGACTAAAATAATCTCCAACTGCTTCCTTGGAAAGAATAGCTGTTCGGCAAATAATTTATTAAAATGTAATATTATAATTTCTCAAGACACCTTTCTTCTATCAAACTTTTAGACCCTCAGCTCAACAGAACTTTTATCATTACAGAACAAATAATTTCAGAAAAGTAACTATGGGAATGAAAAAGAAAATTAAATAAAAAGCACTCGGGAAAGTTCACGTCAGCATAGGAGTGACAGTCCTTTCTCTGTCTTCTGCTTTATCCATGAACGACTGACGCGTGGCAGTAACTTTTGACGGCAGCCCACAGGAGCTGACGTGTCTCCGATTGGCTGCCACTGCACGTGCCTTTTCGCCTTGTCAGTCGTGCGTGGGAGTGGGCCCCACTGGCTGCTGACCGTTGAATCGGAAAGCCGCCAAAATTTGCTACATTTCATCTTCCAGTTATCGTCACCCAGATTTTGGACCAGCTATTAGGACTCCGCCGGGCCAGCACGGGACCTGCGCGGAGTTGGAAAAAAATTACTATATTAACCTAACACAATGTTTTTTTAATGGAGTATTTACTGGTTTGTCCCTCAATATATTATGATTTAGGCCCTCACATCTTCATATTTAGGATTTAGTCTCTCAAATCTTCTAAGTTACTACAATTTAGTCCCTCTCCCTAACTTTATATTATGATTTAGTCCCCCATTCATATTTAGGATTTAGTCCCTCAAATCTCCTAAGTTACTACAATTTAGTCTCTCTCCCTAACTTACTTTAATTTTTGACCTGATATTACAATTTTACCTATCGTTATTCATTCTTTCTCTTCCTCCTCTCTTCTCTTTTTCTTTATTATTCCTCCTTTCTTCTCATTCTCTCTTCCTCCTCTCTTTTCCCAATGAAAAAAAGAGGAGGAAGAGAAAGGAGGAATAATGAAGCAAAAGAGAAG
The DNA here is from genome assembly GCA_036321105.1 of Dracaena cambodiana. Taxonomy (NCBI): domain Eukaryota; kingdom Viridiplantae; phylum Streptophyta; class Magnoliopsida; order Asparagales; family Asparagaceae; genus Dracaena; species Dracaena cambodiana. The sequence goes on along the minus strand of JAYEPQ010000002.1, from coordinate 15,288,532 downwards.
AGAGGAGGAGAAGAGAGGAGAAGAGAAAGAATGAATAAGAAGAGGTAAAATGGTAATATCATGTCAAAAATTAAAGAAAGTTAGGAAGGATGACTAAATTGTAGTAATAGAAGATTTAGGGGACTAAATCCTAAATATGAAGATTTGGCGGAGTAAATCATAATATATAAAGATTTGAGAGACAAACCAGTAAATACACTTTTTTAATAAATAAATACGCATACCCACTCCCCAGATCTCACAGTTTTTATTTTTATTAAAACTTAATATCTCAATAAGCGATACTTTTTCATAGAACGTAGTAAAACTTTATTAAAACTGGTGTTGCAAAAGTAAACAAAATTATACGATTCACACTTGGCAAGCAACCTTATTGTTTAAAAAATTAATTGCTTTAATGTCAGATACGATCTGCGTGGGGGGCTAGAATAGCTTAGGCCACATCAGACCGTATCGCGTCATAAGCCATAGAGATTTGCAACTTCCATGCAAGCAACTTAAGATAATAAATTTAATACTAAAAAAAATTAATGTAAGAAAAAAAAAAAAAAAAAAAAAAACACACTATGAACCTAGAGAAATAAAGTTTATAAATTATAGCTGTGATCAACGTGTTTTTGCTTCTTTTTATTTTCTGTGCTGGATACAAGCAAATAAGCAACCAGACAACTTTTGTAACCTCAAAATAAACATTTTTAATGTTGAGAAAATTATATTTAGGGTGGTTTGATTTGTACAACTCTAATCGTTTGGCCAGACCTTCAGTTTCAAAAGTCAACATGGTTAAATTGAAGTTGACGTTTTGCCGCCCGATGAGGACTCCTTCAACTCAAATCAAATTTACACGCGTTCCTTGTCTTCTAATAAAATCCAATTTGTTTTCGTCTACAATGTTAATCCTTTTCTTTGGACTCTGGTTTGAAAAAGCTTAAACAAATAATAATAATAATCAGAGTAAATAGGAATCCTTCATTGCTGCTTAGTTAGCCCAATATAATTATTACGCATGGCGTCACTTAAAGGACGTTGTTACGTTCAGTGGTGCCACGTGTAATAATTGTATTGGATCATCTAAGCGGCGGTAAAGGAACTCTCTTCACCGGCAATGAATTTTCTATTTTCTCTAATAATTATCATTATTAATTATAAAACCTGCATGCTGCAACATACTTCAGAACCGTCAAGAGTACACATTTTGTGAGTATCCATCTCAAGTAGCAGTCATAGACCATAAGAGAATAATAGAAACTTAGCATCCAACATTCTTTTTTTGATTGGCTGGTCGGCACAGGAGTTAGCTTGCTTAAAACATTTGCTCAACCATACAGTAAGCAAGAGAATGGAGCATACACTTGATATCCCTAAGCAAGGGGTTTTCTTCCCAATCTCCTCGATCAATCTCTTGCCACATTCGAATCTCCTTGAATGCGATGCTTAAGTAGGTGCATAATCATAATAGCAGTTTTTCAGGACAAATCAGAAAGCGTTTGCAAATTCTGATCAATCTACATATTTCTTATATAAAGTGACGGTTATCATGTGACAAACTTGAATTCGCTGAAATACCTCTACTTTTACTGATTAATATTTTTATCACTTTTGAAAAGATTTAAGAGCCATGTGATATACACATAATTTAACTTGAATATATAAAAATAAACCTTTTTTCAAGAGTTAAACTATACATTATGTATGTTTTTTTGGCAATTTAATTAAGAAAATAGAGGAGTTTCCAAAGGAGCACAACATTTTTCCTAGTGAGTCCACTTAAAAAGGGCCAGTCCCAATTAAAAATACACTAGACAGTGGGCTCATTAGGAAAAGTGGTGTGCTCCTTTGGAAACTCCCGAAAATAGAATTGGAAGTTTAGAGTTTCAAGTTATATATGGTTGGTGTGAAAAGGAAAATAATAATTGGAATCATATTTAAGATATAAAACATTATAATTCTATCTAGAAAATGGTCCATGAATCTAAATTTATTATTGTGGATGGGTTAGGCCAAGACGCAAGCTAAAGGTCCACGCACAATTGACAAGCTTAACTAAGAAGGTGAGAATTAAGTTGGTGGGATTAAGAAATACTAATGAATGGTTGGAATCTTCCGTCTTTTTTCTTGTGCGTCTACATGGAGTTGGACTAATCTTGCCATACACATGCGTTTAATTGAGAGCTAATTAAGAATATTATCCCATTTGGTGTATTTTAATTGAATTTATTTGCTTGTCTGTTCATATTTTATTTGTTTTTTTTTTTTGTTTTTATCCTAAATGCAGCCAAAATCAACCTGATCAAGTAAGAATTGGCCTCTTGTTTCTTGAGGCCTTGCCGTCTTGGGTTCAAATGTTGTCGTTGATGTTTTGAATTATATTGCTCCACTTAATCAATAATATTGGAGTAAAGACAAAAATTATGCTCACCGTAGAGATTTTTTTAAAAAACGACAAATATTATATATATGTCTTTATTTGTAACGTACATCACTTGAAGAACACGAAACTTGCACGAAAAACTATGCTACTCTTATTAAGCATTTGGAGAAATCAAAAACAAATTCAAAATATCAAGTAAGAAAGAAAATGAACAGTATGTCCTACACAAAATTTTAAATTGAAAATTAAATTTTTAATTAAAAAATTTAAGTTGTAAAGACTAAGAACTTGCCTTTGAATTAGCTCATTCTCATCCCTGCGTAATAACAATCAACATGCTTTCTATTTTTTTTAATCTCTTATAATACTCTTTTATCTCCTATGTTATTGATGGCGAATTATTAAGAATCGGCTGCTAAGAAAAAAAGTTAAGTTAGAAGTATTAACTTCAGTTTTCATTCATTCCATTTATTTTTTCATGTTTGTAATAAAAAAAAATTGTCACCTAATTTTGATTCCATAAACATAGTTGTCAAGTTGATTGCACCAATATTTTGCCCAACTCAAAATTTCTTTCTTCTTGAAAAAAAAAATTGTTTTCTAATCCTTTGATGTGATCTCAATTGGGCACAAGTTGTTGAAGCTAGCTCCAACTATAATTAGGCTGATCTAATCATCATAATTTTTCTTCTTCGCTCAACTACCATAAATATTTTTTTCCCCTCACTAATCTCTAACAAATATATTATAAACATTATTAAATATATACCGGTTAAATGGCCGGATCTTAAGATTATCCTTGTAGAATTAAATACAAATCAACCTTAATAAATCTACTAAAAAGAGACCTAGGTATTTTAGTAATTTTTTTTTTTGTTGTAATAATTATCTTATACATTTGCGAAACTGATAAATGATTGAATTCCATCTCATGAAGGAAACACAAGAAACATTTAGTAATATTTCTATTCTCATCGTTATAAGGATGAAATAAGAAAAATAAAAAAACTAAAACTTGAGTAGGTTCTCCTTTTCAGGTATGATTGTTTTATTTAAAATTGAGTTAATTACATTCAGATCCCTTGTAGTTTGTTGTAGTATGAGGATATATAACTTATCATCCCTAAAATTTAAAACTCTCACTTAGATCCTCTTAACTATCTAAATTACCGTATTTTAATTACATTCTAACCCCCTAGTCTAGAGAATCTACCCCCTAATCTAGAGAATCTAATTGAGAGTTTTAAAATTTAGGAGCCATAAAGTTATACACCCTCCATATTACAGAGTGTAATTAACCCTTTAAAATTATTATCTAGATTTCTCATAAAATCTCTCGGAAAGCATGCAAAAGCATTTGTACTCTTTTAGGAGAAGAAGAGAAACTTACATAATTAATGCTGACATTACAAATTGAGTTTCTTACGATAATGCATAAAAGATAAGATACAGCTTGACGACTCAAAATTTGGTTAAAATCAAAGCAACAACTCGCACAGTTAGCATACATAGCTGCACATTAATATCAATAAGGTGCCGAGGTCCATACTCAATTGGTCAATTACTTATTCAATAGAAACAACCCTGTTGCTCAACACTCTGCAGTATAAAAAGCACAAGGATCTCCACTGCATTGACCCATACAGCTTGCACTACAAACTAAAAGTCCCAAGAAGCAGAGCTCAACATTAACATCTCACTATAAGGGATCCACACACCACAGCAGCAAACTAGTAAAGATCACTCTCCTTGTGGGTGTGGATCACGCAGTCCGAAGTCGGATAGGAGATGCAAGTAAGCACATAGCCCTTCTCCATCTGGCCTTCATCGAGGAAGGACCCATCGGACTGGTCGACAGAGCCTTCCACCTTCAAGCCAGCGCAGGTGGAGCACGCTCCAGCTCTGCATGAGTATGGCAGCTCCAGCCCTGCCTCCTCTGCTGAGTCGAGGATGTAGGCATCATCAGGGGCGTCGAATTCATGCTCCTGACCTTCTGGACTGACAAGCTTCACTTTATAGGTGGCCATCGCGGTTGCCTTGAAGGAGTTTGAGACCTTGAGCCCGAATGCTTTCGAGGTGCTCTTCAAGAAGCTCAGTGATGCTGGGGTTTTGACTAGGGAGGGGCCCTGGCTTCTGACGTTGCATTTGGCTGCACAGGTTGCGGGGAGGGTGGTGGTCGACATTGTTTCTTCTACCTGATGAAGCCAAGCCTTGTATAATTTGTATTTCATAATAGAAATTAAATGTTCCATTAAAATAGAAAAATACACATCAAATATATGTGAATTCATGATTGGTAAGATTTTATATACAGATTTAAATCTAAGAACTATACTTGCAAGTTGCAATAGTGAGTCATGTTGGAGCAAAACAATGTATGCTCTCTTTCTTAATCTTAAAAGAAATATATGCTCTCTTTCTAGCGAAAGAACAAAATGGCGAAGTCATTTTGCTCCCATGCAAAGGCAAATTTACTCTTTGGAGATTTATGAGAACCGCAAGCTTATAACTCTCTACCCTTCACTCGAATACAATAAAGATAAAGTGAATACTTTAATGTCATGTGCTTCAGTAATGCTAATATGAAACAAGTTCCAGGAGACACACACACACACAGAGAGAGAGAGAGAGAGAGAGACAGTACATCAAAGACTCCCAAAGAGAAATGACAATACATAACCAAGGCCATCAATACTCCAATAAAATTTATTTTGAAATTCAATCAATTCATAATTCTTTTACAATGCCCGAGTGCAGGCAGATGGTGTGTGATTTGTTTTAAAACAATCAAGAATTGGTTTTCTACTGAAAATAGAGAATGAAGTAGATAGTCCTCAATGCAACTACATCAACCATCTCTAACCTAATGGTTATGTTAGAACGAAAAATATAATCCTCAATCCTCATTATAACTTCAAACCAATGATGTAGAGGAACTTTAATATGATATATGAGCAACCTAAGCTCAAATTCCAGGGGCGCATATTTATTTGTTCAATTTGGAGTTTGTTTCTGACAATAGTTCGAGCTTCCCAAACCCAGGTTTTGGTCAAAAAGAGTGCTAAACCTGAAAGGGCATATTAAATAAAAAAATATAATCCTCAACCCTCATCATATCTTTGGAGTTTGATGTAATAGAAAGGACTTCAATAGGCTAATATTGCAAACAATATAACATGCCATAGTCTCTCTCAGACATAAAGCAAGTACCTGCTGGAATTGTTTGTTGAGAAATTTAAGTGCAAAAAAGGGACGGACTCCCTAAGATTCAAGTCCTGGAAGGCTGGAAATTCGTCAACAACTCTTATTTCCTTGAACCTAGTTGGCTTGCTGAGTTTCAAATTAGGCATTCTGCATTATGCGATTTCACAACAACTAAGCCTTTTATCCCAAGTACTTGGGGTAAGTCACATGAACCAAAAGAGAATCATGGCGGATCGATCACACAGATGATCCTTCTTTACTCATTTCTATCAAACAAAAATGTCTTCGTTTAAGCCTTTAACAACCATATCTTTTCATATCACATCCACTCACACCTTCTTCAATCATTGCCTCTCATTTAATCTAACCTACTTGATAAATTCCACCCATCGAACTAGTGCATCTGTAGATATATGTCACACTTGACTAAACCACATAGATAACTTTCTCACATCTACTCTTAAATGGGAGCTACATCTATCTTCACAGAAATATCCTCATTTATCACTTTCTCTCTCTTTGTGTTATTGTATATCCAACGAAGCACACGCATCTCTACTACACTTATTTTCTGTAATGACGTCTCTCTATAGCCAACATTTCGTGTCATATGAAAAAGTTGCCCTAATAACAGTTTTATAAAATTTTCTCTTCAACTTCAATGGAATGTTACGAACGAGTAAAACTCTTTTTACACTCTATGCAACCAGTTAGCATAAATCAAATGGTTGATATCAATATTATTTTCAAAAATGGAAATCAAATACTTAAACTGATTACTCATTTGTATCTCTCGCTCGTCAAATGTCACAGCCTTATAATCTCTGATACTTTATTTACTAAATTTGTACTCCATATACTTTTTTTTGACCTACTCAATTTAAAACATCAAAATTCTAATGTATGCCTCTATAGCTCTAACTCGATATTTACCCATGCTCTCGTCTCATCAACTAAAATAATATCATCAACAAATAGCATATACGAAAGTATTTCATCATGAATAGCTCTAATAAGCTCATTTACCACAAATGCATATGCCCGAAAAGTTGAAATTTTCTTCCATTACTAATTTTGATTTTTAAATTATAACAAAAGAAAATTCTGAGATTACAAGAATAATGAAGATTAATTTCAATTCCCCTTTTAATTTGTGGGTTCTAACGGCGATGGAGCCTCGCTGAAGCACTATGTTGACGGTCCGATTGGGAAGAACACGATCGCTTCTCTGGAACTCATCCTCTGGAAAACTTCTCCCCTTCTCTGAGAATTCTTCTCTTCTTGTATTAAAGTCGTGGGCGAAATTTACATGAAACGGAATCACCCACGTTCAGGGACACGGCGGATTGCATTCTGCGAGTGGCACTCTGCGGGTGGCACCCCGCGGGTGCAACCCGCAGGTGCACCTTGCGGGTGCAACCGCGCGCAACCGCGCGGGTTGCACCGCGTGGTCACACTTTTTTTTGTTTACATAACTCCGTCCAAAGTTTTCGAAACTTTATCGTTGACTTGTAACGAATTTCGAAATACTTTGAACTCTTTTAGTGTTCTTAGACTTGGGTATTAACGCACCCACAAATTCTTTTTGGATTTGGATGAGGATTACCTGCAAATCAGAATTTTGATTTGGATAGGAATAAGGATTGGAATAGAAATAAGAATTTAAATAGATACCCAAATCATATTTGGATTCGGATAAATATTTTAACCAACATTTAGATTTAGTTAGTTATAAATTTTAATTCCTTTTCCTATTTAAAATCTGAGTAACTGCATATTATAAATACCCAGATATCTTCATCTATTGTCCCCATATTGAGAGAAACTATTCTCTTCTTTTCTCCTCTTATTTTGTTAAAAGATAAACCAATTCAATGGCCTCCTCAAACACTTCTCGCACGCAAGATTTCAATTCTAAAAATCGACATGCGAACGTTAGCACCAGCATTGATCCTTCCTTTCTGATATCAGGTAAACAAAAACAAATGGTTATCCGTTTATTTTAAAATCGCTTTTGCGATTATTGCGAAAGAAATTTCGTTTTTATTTTAAATATATACTTGCAAATGGTGTTATGTTGTCCACCATAAAAGACGTCGTGCAACGGAGCAGGCGCGCATCAGTACTGCATGGGGACGCACCCCGCGGGTGGCACCGCACGGCGCACCATGCGGGCGGAACCTCACGGGTGCAACCGCACGGCGCACCGCGCGGGTGACACCGCACGGTGCTACCCGCGTGGGTACCATAGCACTGCGTGTGCCCACTGTTGCGGGCCCCACATGTGCGCTGGTGGACTCTGGATCTGACACTGCAATTTTAGGTTTAAATTTTAATTCCAAGTCTTGATTTTGCGTTACCTGGCTTGTTTAATTTACCAAGTTTGGACTAATATTTTATCCTCTCTTCTTTTTTTTGTTTTCCTTCTTTGTAGTCCTCTATTCAACAGATTCTTTGTCCAATAACTATCATTTCGAGTTTTGTGGTGGCTCCAATAATCAAATCCATTTCGGATTCGATGGTCACGTTCCTTTAGTGGAAGAAGGGAGTAATGAAGATCGACAACAGAAAATCACTACCTGCAACCCACTCACGGCTCGTGAGTTGATTACTGATGCTTTATTTGAGGGCACAAATAGGCAGATATCGAAGAAACCTCAATTTCTTTTTGAGAATGCCGTCGACAAATCAGATGAAGACTTATTTGACACCACTAAGTGGTTGAATAAGGTGAGAAATCGGTATATGTTTATCCCGGACCTAGAGCGTACCTTTTCCTTAACTATCTACAGCAGATTTCGTGTCCACGGGTGATGTCTTGGCTAGTTACTCGGCGTTGCGATGGGAAAATTTAGCAAAAACGACCCATTTGTAAATGGTCTAGCAAAATATGTTATAGGTCTATTGCTTGGGAGAGTCTTCAAAAACCTACCTATTAGAGAGCATCCTAAGCGTGCTAATACGTTTATTAATCAATTTGCAGATGCTAACGGTCAATTTTCGGCTCATGATCATGGTGGTCTCAGATGATCCACTTTATATTAGCACATTTCAAAGCACGTCTAGAGAGACTTGGCCTCTTTCACGCGGTGAGGAATGTGCAATTTGGTCTTCCACACAGCTCTCCTCATTTCTTTTCATACTGGAAATGTATAATCCGCAGACCAATACTTTCTTCACGCCTGTTGGGGAATTGGGGTTCGCGCTTCATGAGATGCACGAAATTTCAGTATTATCCATATGTGAAACCCTCTATGAAGAATATATTCCCAATACGAAGGAACTTCTCCGTCTCAAGGCTATCCCCAATGCTCTACTTATTGGGAGCTAATGCGTCATTATAACATTTGCGCTGACATTTCTAAGGCATGAAGTCAAGGGGTGCGACATAAAGTATTGGCAGAATATCTTTTTTAAAAATTTGGAAGATAATAAGTGCAGTATCCAGATACGAGCTTCTTGTGACATGGACACTATCCATGAAAGGATTGGTACATACTTTGCAACATATACAACGGAATCTAATGAAGATGGCTTTAAAGCTCGGACCATTTTCGAAAGCTACCACTATCAAGCAGCTTCCCCCATGTCATACAATACTATTTTTTTTGGATATCTCATACTATGGCTGAAGCATTATATAGTGCTTACCTTGTATCGCGAAGCCATCGCCATTGAAGTCATCTATCCAGTGGTTTTACTAGTATTTGGTCAACCTCTGGGGTTATTACCCGCCATGGTTTGTAGTCTCCAACGGGGCCTGAGAGATATAGTCACACAATTTTGTAAAATCCAGCAGGTGGAAGATAAAGATAGTAAAATCATCTTTAAAACACCTAATCCATGTATCGATTTGATGATTTGGTTCGTACTGCATTGTCATGAACTAATGACTTCTCCCTCAGAACTCGTCAATCATGCTACTCTTTATGTGCAGCACTTTGAGAACTGCACTTGGAACGAAAAGTATATGGCTAAGATTTGACAAATCCTTGGGCAACATCAAAATTATCATATCTACCGCTGTTTTCCCAAGTTTTCCGAAGGAAATTATAGTAACCAGCTCGAAGATAGTTCTAGGAATGATGGCTATACAACCCTGCTATCGGGTTGCTTCTGGTGGCTTATTAATATTTGACCAGGTCATTTGATTTTTCGACAAGGTCGAATTTGTTTTATGGAGCCATATACGCCAAGTCGTTTTGCACGTCAATTCAGATATGATCAGTTGTATGTCGGCAACCCGAATCCTCATTTTTGCTGAGATGGGAATCTTTTTTGAAGGGACTCGTGTTGACACTTCGGTCTTTGGACGAACCGCAATTCATTCAGGGGGACTTCCACCGATCACGATCTCTCAAGCTCCTGCACCAGTCATAGCATCCTCGGTTGGTTCATCCATAAATGAATTTCCTGCTACAACTTTGGAATTTAGGTCAGGAGGATTTCCGCTAGCCACAACTTCCCCGACCTCTACTATCACCACGGCGTTTGGTCAAGAGGATTTCCGCCGACTATGACTTCTTCGGCCTTTCCCATTATAGCACCGTCAGTGACTCCATCTAAAAACACTCTTGGGATGTACGTTTTTGTAGCTTTCTCCACACTTAGAGCGTCTGCTGCCAACAGTCCAACCCCTCAAGTTGTCGCTTTTGATGGAGACGGATCAACTGTTAGGGCCATAGGAGTTATAGAACCGACGAGGACTGCACTAGGAAATGTCGCACCAGATAACTTTCTTTCACCTCCCAGTGAAGGCATATTGCCTAGCCCGACACCAGGACTTGCCTCTTCGGGTGAGCATTTCTCTTTAAGAATTAATTCTGACCCTCTCTTTTTTTATTGGCCATTAATGTATATTTGTTTGTATTTCAGGTGGCGGAGAACCAATTATCCATACCTCCCTGATGGCGAAATCGGATTCTTTGGAACCAGTATATTATTCTAGTATGAGTGACGCAATTTGTGACCTTAATGGTGCTGGTTTTGAGAAAGAATTCAATGATGATTATTTTCCTCAACCAAACATAGACAAAATTTCTCACTGATGACCCGAGAATCTAAAGGTGGATAAACCCGAGGGATCTGGTTCTATTCCAACAACCACAAATGATGCTACTCTTCCAATAGGTATTTGCATATTTTCATCCTCATCATCATATTGCAAAATTTTTGTGATGGTCTGACTATTCTATTCATGCCAGCTGAAGGTGATATTGATGCATCTCTGGTATTCTCGTTTGAAGCTTCAGCAGAGTCTATGGGGACAAGAGGCCTTTCCTTGCCAATATATATGGCTCCGACATGTCCCATCTCACTAGGGCCAACACCCGTTGCAGCGACCATGTCATTGACATTAGCGGTCCCAGCAACAAAGTGATGTCTACTCCAACATAAGTTGTGGCTACTTCATCAGAATCGGCGGCTACTTCATTATCAGTAACACAAATGGAACTAGCATCCCCCGCCATCTTTCCAGAATCCACGCATCCTCTTCCTGCAGTTTCGACAAGTTCGAAACAAGATCCGGTCTCTAGTCTTAGTAAAAGACTCATTGGTCGCAGCATTGAAGTCTTTCTCGAATTCTTTCGTGGATGCATCAAAGAGATCATCAACGGAGAGAATTCTTTGGAAAACGTCTGTCCTTTTATGGTGAGTTATTTAGACCATATCATCAGGACCAGAGGACCGCAACAAGCAGCTCCCTATAGGGCTTGATGGGATGAACTAGAGATCCAATTATTGTTGCTCAACAGTTTATGCCAGGCCAATCTTGACGAGATGACAAACAAAGAGGTGGCTCACTTACGAGCCCAAATTTTGGCTCTCCAGGCCGAACTGCAGCAGAATATAGAGCATCAGGCCCAACTAGTTGTGGAACTTCAAGGTTCTTCAGAGAAGCTAACTTGGGATTTAGTCCAGATTGAGAATAACATTGAGCACCACCGTAACTCAATAAGCCGCAAACGAAAGATCACTGCTGGAACTCAAACTTCAATTGCTAACTTTGAACTCAAAATTCGAACAATATCTGACAAAGCATTCGAGATCTCACAGTAGAATGAACAAACCGAACATGATATTGTTGCTGGCATCAAGAAGTTGGAAGAAGCTAGAATTAAGGCTGCACAACAACCCCCAATGGATAAAGTGGATTTGCAGAGGAGAGCTCTAGAAACGATAAGAAAAAATCTCCATCGTAAGTAGTAAAATGTAGAAGATGCTTTGGAAACTTTGTCTCAGAAATGATCATTATTATTATTTATTGGTTATTTGTAATAAAAAGCAGTATATTTACATTTATTTCATTTATTATTATTTTTTAATAAAATTATCATCATTTCATTTTATTATTATATTTTTTTACATGTTTTATGAATGACGACTCAAACTATTCACAGGTTCAGGACATAATAGTAAGAGTTTTCGAAAGAATTTAATCCTAACTGTTCAGTGACGTACAGTATGACATATTAGGATATTCAAATGATAGGCAGATGTATGATATTAACGTGCTAATCGAATCCTAAACATTCAGTGACATTTAGTATGCCAAATTAGGAAAAAACAAAGGTATTATTAAATATGTCTTATGATTCATTCTATTGAGAGGTTTAGGACTTGATAGTAATGAACCGATTAAACAAAGGTACGGTTTAACTTGTTTAATCTACTCGTTCAGTGTATAACGGGATTTAAATGAAGATAGAGGTACCATTAAATATACCTCAAACCTCGACCTATTCAGAGAGTCCAGTCATGATAGGAATGAGTTGACTAAACAGAGGTGACTGTTAACGTGTTTAGTTTTAGAATTTGACTAGCAGAGGTAATTGTTAACTTGATAGTGATATGTTCGTCAGAGGTAATTAATTTTTTTTTGAACTTAACGATGTCAAAAACAAATTCATCAGATGTTGTAATATGGACTTAATGAAGTATGAGTTTGTTCTCTTCTATTAGAGGTGAAAATTTAACGTGATAGGAGATTTGATTGGATTTGATCTCTCGGAGAAAATCGAGTCGATTTGATTTTGTATTCTGGTATTAGAGGTATGATTTTAACGTAACAAATTTCTTGAGGGTGATTGGATCTGCTAGGAGAAAAGTGACGAGAGAATTTTTACTGTCAGAGATGAAATCTTAACGTAACATGGGATCGATCTCATTAGAGTTTTAGCAAATCCCCAGCTATCAACAGATTTGGTTTGCCTTTACCAACTACCATTTGAGTTGGGCTAGCCATGCTATTTCTCTCAGCATAATAAGCTATTGAGGATTTCGTTTGGGCTTATATGCCAAACTTCTTCTTTTCTCTTTACTTTAACAGAATTGGACAGTGATGTATCCTTACGATCGAATAAGGATATTGTTGTGACAGATTTGTTATGGAATTTTTAGTAAATCTCCAACTATCAATGAGCTTGATTTGTCTTTATCAACTACCGTTTGAGTTGGGCTAACCATACTATTCCCCTCAGCATGGTAAGTTGTCGAGGATTTCGTTTGGACTTATATGTCAAACTTTTCCTCTTTCCTTGGCTTTAATAGCTTAGGGCAATTATGTATCTTTACGACCGAATAAGGATACTATTGTGATAGATTTGTCACAGCATTTTTAGCAAACCCCCAACTATCAACGGGTTTGATTTGCTTTTATCAACTACCGTTTGAGTTAGGCTAGCCATTTTATTCCGCTCAGCATGATAAGTTGTCAATGATTTCGTTTAGGCTTAAATGCCAGACTTTTCCTCTTTCCTTTGCTTTAGCAGTTTTGGACAGTTCATGCTTTTATCCCTAGCATGATGAATTGGCGAGAAATTGGTTATCTTCCCGTTACCTTGACGGTGTTGGGTAGTTCATGCTTTTACCCTAAGCATGATAGGGTTAGGGAAGATTTCATTTGGACTTCCATGCCAAACTTTCCTCTATCCTTAGTCGTAGAAACATAGGATTTGTTTTTTCATTTTGTACCCCCAGTCGAGGCGCTAGCGGCGAGTCAACATTTCTTCATTTACTGTAATGAAGAAGAGGTCGGATGACTTCATTCTTTTAAGAATAATATTTCTTCAGGAATTTTCCATTAATTGGCATTATCATCCGATCACCGTATTGATTGATCAACCGATATGCTCCATTTGAATAAACCATCTCTGCTACAAATGGGCCCTCCCACTCTGGCTGGAATTTGCCTTTAGTCTTATGTGTCAGGATCATTGGTTGTCTGACTGCTAAGACCAAGTCGCCCACTTTGAAAGTTCGTTCCTTCACTTTCTTGTTGAAGACTCGGAATATTCGCACTTGATAGAGCTCTATTTGTTGTTGAGCTTTTAAGCATTTCTCATCCAATGCTTCTAATTCGCTATGTTTTTCTTCGGTGGTCATTCTCGTAGCTAATGCCACCCGAAAAGAAGAAATTTGAATTTCTAGAGATAGCACGGCCTCGCAACCATACACTAAAGAGAATGGTGTGGCTCTTGTCAGTATTCTTAACGCTGTGCGATAAGCCCATAGACAACCTCCCAATTTCTCATCCCAATCACGTTGACTCGTAGTGACAAATTTCTGCAAAAACTTCACAATAGTTTTGTTGAACGTTTCTGCTTAGCCATTTGCAACCGGGTTATATGGGGATGAAAACACATTCTATATTTTGAACTTGTCACAGAATTTGGTATAAGTCTTGCTAGTAAATTGAGGGTCATTATCGCCGATGATCCGTTTAGGAACACCAAAGCGATAGATGACGTGGTGTTTAATAAAGTTGACCACATCATTCATTTTCACTTTTCTTAAAGGGATAGATCCTGTCCATTTTTGAGAAGTAATCGGTTATAGTTAGTATGGAGCGATATCCACGAGGAGTGATGGGACCAGTGACATCCATTCCCCATGCCTCGAATGGCCACGTAATCGTGGTTGGATGGAGGTGTTATGTAGCCTGATATATGTAGTTTGCATGCACCTGGCAGGCATAACACTTATTTGTGCATATGCCTTGGCATCTGACATCATTCTTGGCCAATAGAAGTCCATTTTTTTATCTGATCTCCTAATTTAGGTCCCGACTGGTGAGCACCATAGGCTTCGTCATGCGCTTCTTTGTGTACTTCTTATGCCTCTTGTTGTGATAAGCACTGAAGTAAAACTCCACCTGTCGTTTTCCGATACAAGGTACCAAGCTTAGGATTATAATGTAACTTCTCCGCCTCTTTCACTTTGGCGACTTCTTTTGGATCTTCGGATAGTATCTCATAGAGTGCGAAGTCAACGAAAACGAATCGCTAATCTCCGCGTTCGAAATTCATCCCTGATGTATGGATTTCATTTGCCTCAAGTATCTCTTCAGGACAAAGAAGCTCGCGACTTCCAATCTCAATACTTTTGCTCGATTTAGTAGAAAACGCTAATATGGCTACAAGGGAAGCCAAAGCATCAGTGTATACATTCTTGTGCCATAACACGTAGTCAATATAAAACTCCTTGAATGAGTTAGCAAGTTTGATTGTTGCCTCATAATAAAATACGAGATGTTCATGCTTACTGTCGGGCAATTTGCAGTCCCATTAACAATGTAGACACATTGTCAGAACAAGACTGAGTGAGTATTCTCGGGGGATTACATGATTCAGCAGAGATATTAAAACTACCCCCACTCCAGCAGAGTTTTTTCGAGCCATTCCATCAAAGAATAGCAGCCAAACTGGTTCTTTGAAAATCATGTTGGCTTCTGCCATTTCATCTGGAATATCCTCATAAAGTTTAGAGCAATGTTGAAAATAACGCGTTATGAAACCCGTTATGTTGCGTTATAAAAACCTAATAGAAAACCAACGTTACTTAACAATCGAAAATAACTCAATGCACCGTAACGGTGCGTTTTTTATGTTATGTTATTTTATGTTATGTTACGTTAAACTACGTTATGTTACGTTATTTACAATAATTTTTAAATAGTTTTTATATTGATTTTGATCATTTAATTTGATTATTAGCGAATTGTTGTAATTTTTTCACTTGACGGCTTGTTGTTTGCTTATTTGATTTCTCGTAGTATACTAGTATTGTTAACTGTACATCCTTATTTACTTATTATAATTCTTTTCCAATTACTGAATTTTTTGTTATAATTTCTTTCCAATTACTGAAATTTCTTACTTACTGATTAAAATGAATTCTCAACTAATTTAAAATAAACAATTAAAAATAACATAAATTGAGCATTACAAAAATATAAATTACAATATTGATAATAATTGAAAATAAATTCAAAAATTTGTTTTCTTATTTAGATGATGACTGAAATTATGAGTGTGAATGTAATTTAATTTATGAAGATAAATATCAGAATTACTGTGAAACTTGTTAAAAATTTAGAATTAATACTGGGATATAAATTTTTATATTTTCTTTTAGAATTTTTAATTCCATTTTTAATTTATAAAATTTATTTTATATAGTTTTATATTTATTTTTATTAAATAAATAGAAAATTGCGTAACCTACGTTATACATTACGCTATATGTTATATAACCTAATAGAAACAAAACGTTAAGTTACTGTTATTGTTATTTTAAACATTGATTTAGAGGATTCCCAGACAGGATGTTCTACTAAGAAATCGGCAATTGCTTGTCCTTTGATTGCATTTTGCGGTATGAATCGCATATCATACTGCGATAGTAGGATCGACCAATTGGCTAACCTGCAATTGAGTGAACCAGGTTTGGTCATAAGCACTCTGAGGGGATTTACCCGAGAAATTACGTGAACTGTTTGGCCTGCTAAGTAGTGTTGTATTTTCTGAATTGCGAATACCAAAACCAAAGACTCTTTCTCGACTGGAGTGTACCGATGCTTGACACATAACATAATTCTACTAAGGTAGTAAATGACTTGTTTGTGGCCTGAGTCATTGGTTTGGGCCGGCACCAAGTGAATGGTCCATTGCCCGAACATATACCAAGAATGGCTTTCCTAATACAGGGACTATTAGGACCAGAGGTTTTGTGAGGTACTTTTTGAGGTCCTCAAAACCTTGTTAACAAGCTTCATGGTTGACATCGCCCTGAAAAATTAGCGATAAATCTCCGAATGTATGCTAGCCTCCCTTGCAACCCTCGAAGCTCTTTGAAATTTTTTGGTGGCTGCATCTCTCGAATTGCTTTTACCTTTTCTGGATCTAAATAGATACCCTTGGATGTAACAACGAAATTAAGAAATTTGCTACTAGAGACACCAAGAAAAGATTTAGTCAGATTCATTTTTAGTTGGCGTTTTCTAATAATGTCAAACACCGTTTTCAAATCTTAAAAATGATCGTCTTTATTGCGACTCTTGATGGCAAGGTCATCCACGTAGCACTCTACCGTTTTACGGAGATGCTCGCAGAAAATTGTGCTTATAGCACAATTTTATGTTGCATTGCATTCTTTAAACCGAATAGCATAACCGTATAACAGTACACGCCTAATGATGTTCTGAAAGCAGTGTGTTTCTCGTCTTCAGGGTACATTTTGATTTGATTGTACCCAGAGAATCAATCCATGAAAGACATCCTTTCGAATCCGCAGGTGTTGTCAATCATGACATCCATTACTGGAAGCGGAAATTCGTATTTAGGACATGTCACATTGAGATATTGAAAATCAATGCAGATTTGGATCTTTCCATTCTTCTTGGGAATTGGAACGATGTTCACTACCCAATCAGGATGTTCTTCTCGAATGAAGCCAGATTGTATAAGCTTCTTAACTACATTCTCGATCGATTTCATTAACTCTGGATGAAATATTCTTTGTTGTTACTTCACTGATTTTGCATCTGACTTAATATTAAGCTGATGCATAACAACGTGAGAATCCAAGCCTGGCATGTCTTCATAATTCTAGGCAAACGTCTATGTATTCTCGAACAAGAGTTATAAGGTCTTCTCTTTTATCAGGAGACAAGCTCTCACTTATAAATATGAATTTAGGATTGGCCTCTTCACCCATATTTACTTGAATTACCTTATTTTCGGTAGGTGGTTCGCACTGTTCGAAACGCATATTCCATTGAGTATCGAGATGCTTAACTAACGCTTCATCTTGAAGAAAAGTCAATTCATCATCTTCATCTGGAGTCGGACTGACAGACGTCATGTTTGCAGTCAGCTCCTTAGATAATACTCTAAGACTGATATCTGAATCCCAATCGAAATCTTTAGCATTTTGGCAGATCATGTCTTTGATATCTGAATAATCGAGTGTTGTAACATATCCCAACCTCCTGTCGGTTTTGTGATAATAATCCGGCTTTTTCCCTTCGGGCACAAAGGTGGGAAGTAAACTTTGACGTCCTTTGTCGAAATTTAATCCGGATCTATGGGTGAAGTCATATCCCACTTTCTCTATCATTCGGAATGATTTTGGTCCGTAATGATAGAATTGAGGGATTTCATGAGCTTCATCTTCATTATGATCGGATGAGACCATATGTGATTAAACCCTTCCGAAAAGAATAGATTTTTGATTGACCCGACGGGCAGGTACTCTGAATACCGCCCCATCTGCATTTTCGATGCTTGATTATAGCATTACTGATGATCTAATTGGTAGGTGCATAGTTGCTAAAGTCTCGAATTCTAAGAGACTATCTGCATTCATACTAGTAGCAAAAGGTACATAATTAGTAGCAATGCCAGACAAATAAGCAAATTCTAGATTTTTATTGATTTCCCACTTGCCTGCATCGCCGGCAGTGTCATTTACATCTAAGCCTTTAAGACTGATTGCAAGCGGTTCATACCCTTCTTTGGCGATAAACGCCTCAGACTCAGTGTCAGCTTCATTCTCACTATTATACCCATCATGTAGTGATGGATCGATCTTAGTAGTCAGCGTTTATGAAGTAGTTTTCAATACTCTTAAATAGTTGATTGTCAGTAATTAGAGTATGCACTTCTCTATCTTCATTCACGTACTTCATGCATTGGTGTAGAGTGAACATGATTATGAATCCATGGTCGCCCTAGAAGAAGGTTGTAAGAAGTGTCCGCTTCAATTACATAGCAAGTCACTTTGCTTTTGAGATATTCAATTTGGCATCTGAGCATGATCTTTCCCAGAGGATGACTATCATTGGCGTTGAAGCCAAAAATGGCAGTATTAGTTGAAGTCAATATGTGATGAGGGATTTCGAGGAACTGCATATTCACGGCATAATCTCATAGCAAACCCTGGATCAATCTAAATCTGACCCACTTCTATTGAGCCAATATACTTTGTATAGTACAGAGGCCTATTATGCTTGATGTTCAACTGCATGTCCTCTGGCGTGAAAGTAATGTAAGGGGCACACCTCGATATTGAGTTGCAGTGTGGACACGCCTCCTCAATCTCTTCTGGGAGATGAGTCAGGAAAGCTTTAGAATATGCTAAAGCCTCCCTTAAGGCGTCTCCTGTATACTTGGATAAGCGCAATAACTCGTATAGAGTTATTTTTGCTGGTATATTCGCCAGCTGCGCTATAACATCAAATTGAAAAGAAGAGCTTTGCTTTTCAGGAGCATCCTTCTGCAGAGCCCAGTTGTATCTAAGCTCTTGTTTTCCTTTGTCATAAGTCTGTTTGGTGATTATCTCATTAGCCTCCTCTGTTGATTTAGAGGGGTCAACTTCTGCATTTGTATGTTCCTTCAAATATTGTCTTCCAGACCTGGTGCCTAAAAGGGGTATGGCTTCATGCTCTACTGCTAGAGCGGTCGTCTCTGTTTCAGAATCTGTTAACAGAGGTGCGTCATTTAGGTCCTCAATTATTGCCGAGACAACATTGCACATGTGCTGTTTTCTTTTTGCTTTGGCCTTCTTTTTGGACGCCGCTGTTGTCTATTATTCATCTTTGAGAAGGTCCGGATGTACCCAAAAGACCTCTTGCTTCTCAGTTGTAAAAGAGGTTAACCATTTCTTCTGCTGGTTATGGGGGTCTAAATTAACCACCCTGAACTCACCTTTCGGAACATGTGTGAGCACAAGTGGTACCTCTAGACCACCCGTATTAAAGATAGTCGAGTTAGTTGTAACCCTTTTTTGTTTAGCTTTGAACTGAAGTACTCCAGTATCGATCAACTCCTAAATCTTGTCTTTCAGAATAAAACAATCTTTAGTAGGGTGACCTACGATCCGGTGATATAAACAGTAGTTCGGATTATTAGTCTTCCCAACTTCTTCAGGCCTCTTGCTCTCCGACAACTTGAGCATATTGCACTTGATGAGCAAATTAAACATGGTAGCATTATGTTCAATTTTAAATGAATACTGCTTCTGAAGCCTGGATGGCCTCACAGTGTTACTTTTAGCCGGCGCTTCTTTTGGCTTCGACGTATTTTCCACCACCATTACATCTTTCCCTTTGGAAGGGAAGGACTGGGGTGAAGCTTTATTTGTAGCACCTCTTCTCACGGATCTCCGCTCTTCTAGAAATCGAAGTATGTTTTCGGCTTACTCACCTTGCTTGAGCGAGTCTTTCCAAGACTTGGATTCAACCGAACCCATTTGACCAGAACATCGGTCAGTAAATTGTGCCTGCAAGTCTCCACAAGAGTTTTCTGCGTCTTGCCATGTGGACATCGCACGGAAAGTTCTCGGAATTGCTCGATGAAGGCTTTTACTGTTTCGCCTTCTCCTTCCTTTATTGCTAAGGATGGCACAGAGACTTTAGTATCATCTTCGAAAAATCGAGCTAAGAACTCACGCCCTTTTATAATTTTCTTTTGTTGTAATTTAAAAATCAAAATTAGCAATGAAAGAAAATTTTAACTTTTCGAGCATATAAGAATTGGCGACCATAGTAGGAGCCTCTCTGTTCACAACAGAGAACTTGGTAGTGCAGTCCGACCGGAGACTCATCGAATCGGCCGTTGAGACATTGGTTGTCGAAGTCGACCAACAATGGTATGAAAAATTCCTCTCTTCAAACTCCTCTGATTTGGAGCGTAGACGTCATCGCCGGGAAACGATCAAGAAAGGTGAGGCGTTATCGCCCACCAAAATTGACAAGTCATCATTGCCTGTCAAAACAAATGAGGCGTCATCACTCACAACAACTGACAAGGCGTCATCGCCTGTCAAAACTTATGAAGCGTCGTCGCCCATGAAAACTGACAAGACGTCATCGTCTGTCAACAAAAATAAGGCATCATCACTGCTAAAAAGGGATACGACATCATCGCCTAGTCCCAAGTTAAACTTGACATTAACACGGTTACAAAAGAAAAATCAAGACTGTCGGAGAAGACGCAAGACACAACGGGCACACCTCAATATTACAAAAGAGGCGATTTGTGAAAAATCAAAGTTGGAGAAAATCTGCACAAACAACACACTGTGCGCACCCTTTCACCCTGCACGCACGGCGGCGATACGGAGAACGCCCCGCAAGCCAGCAGCGGTGTGACCCGCGGGTGCAACCCCGTAGATGCACCCCATGGGTGCAACCGTGAGGGTACCACCCGCGGGTGGCACCCCGCAGGTGCAACCGCGCGGCACACTGCGCAGGTGGCACCCCGCGCCTTCCCTTGTGCGCGCCTGCACGTGATTCCTCGTTATAGCGCCCGCCTACACTTCCTCGAAAGCACTATCCCTACTTCTTGTAGTTCTTTGCGATGAAAAAGTGTTTGCAGCTGACTCTATTTTCTCCATCTTCTCAATATGAGGGTTGATGCTAACCCTCACCTTCTCATTCTTTTCTAAGTGAGGAGACCTCATTCCTTTCTAAGTGAGGAGACCTCATTCCTTTCTAAGTGAGGAGGTGGTTCTTCATGTTTGTCTTCGTTCTCTTCATCTTCATTGACAAGTTTTCCTTTTCGCCGATTGGAAGAAGACGGTGAGGATTGGCCTTTCTTTGTTTGAGCCAATAACTCGGTTAGGAGAAGGTCGGTCATATTCACTGTAGCCTCCGACTCTTTGTTTGAATTTGAAGAAGATAAAGATACAATGGCAGAATGTATGTCTTCCTCCTCGTCGGATCCTCCAGCAAACCATTTATACTTTAACGGTATGGCGACTCCTCTCCTGATCCGAGTGCGCTGATACACACTCTCTGACTCAACAAACACTTATTTTAATCCTGGAGTGAATTCTATATCTGAAGAGTCGCTCTCAACAAGTTGTTTGCCCTTACTAACCATATGGGATGAGGCAGTGAGCAAATCGGTTCCAGAGTACATTTTTTTTTACTGTCAGTCTTCTTCTCGGCTCAGTAATCCGATAAAAAATGGACGACTTTGATTTGCAATTACAATTTGATAAAATGGCTGAAATCAACCGTTCATATTGATATTGAGTGGGTTGGAAGGCTTTGCTCTTCTGAGTGAGATATTCTTTTAAGTCTTGAGACTTGTTCTCATTTATATTTACAATTTGACACCTTTTGCGTTGCAAGTTCTGTTCATAATATTGATTAGTCTGCAAAATCTCATATTTAGGCAATTTTTCAGCATTAGAACAATCTCTAACTCTTTTGTGGAGTCTTCTGGAGTGCATGTTGGCCTGTGCAGTTGCACGGGCCCCGCGTGTCTCTAAATTATGCTTCAGAAGATTATGAGTTTTATTATGAGTATATTTATTATCTAAAAAAAATTTAAAGATGTGCGTTCAAAGTGGATGCTAACAGGAGAGTGCATAAGAACATCTTTATATGTGTCTGTAGAAGAAGACACAACTCATGATAACGAGACCAAAAAAGTAAGTGCGTTCTACGCACTCTCTTGCACGTGCGCCTGAAGGCATGCGGGGAAGTGTAGGTGGGCGCTATACCGAGGAATCGCGTGCAGGCGGGCGCAATGGAAGGCACGGAGTGCCACCTGCACGGTGCGCCGCGCGGTTGCACCTGCAGGGTGCCACCTGCGGGTGGTACCCTCGCAGTTGCACCCACGGGGTTGCACCTGCGAGTCGCACCGCCGCTCGCTTCCGGGACGTTCTCCGTGTCACCGTCGTGCGTATCTGCAACGCGAAAGGGTACGCACAGTGTGTTGTTTGTGAGGATTTTCTTCAACTGTGATTTTTCACAAATTGTCTCTTTTGTAATATTGAAGTGTGCCCGTTGTGCCTTGCATCTTTTTCGACGGTCTTGATTTTTCTTTTATGACCGTGTTAAAGTCAAGTTTAACTTGGGAATAGGCGATGATACTGTATCACTTTTTAGCGGCGATAACGCCTTATTTTTGTTGACAGACGATGACATCTTGTCAGTTTTCATGGACGATAACGCCTCATAAGTTTTGATAGGCGATGACGTCTTATCAGTTTTTGTGAGTGATGACGCCTCATTTGTTTTGACAGGCGATGACGGTTTGTCAATTTTGGTGGGTGATAATGCCTCACTTTTCTTGATCGTTATCAAGCGATAACGCCTAGGCTTCGAATCAGAGGAGTTTGAAGAGAGGAATTCTTCATACTTTTGTTGGTCGACTTCGACAACCAATGTTTCGCCGGTCGGACTGCACTACCAAGTTCTTTATTGTGAACAGAGAGACCCTCACTATGGTCGCCAATTTTTGAATGCCCGAAAAATTATAATTTTCTTCCATTGCTAATTTTGATTTTTAAATTACAACAAAAGAAAATTATAAAGAAAATTCCAAGATTACAAGAATAGGGAAGATTAATTTCAATTCTCATTTTAATTTGTGGGTTCTGGTGGCGATGGAGCCTCGCCGATACACTCCGTTGACGGTCCGATTGGGAAGAACACGATCGCTTCTCTGGAACTCCTTCTCTGGAAAACCCCTCCCCTTCTCTAAGAATTCTTCTCTTCTTGTATTGATATCGTGGGCGAAATTTACGTAAAATGGAATCACCCACATTCAGAAAGCAACCCTAAGATAGCACCGCTCGGAAACGTGGCGGGTTGCATCCTGCAAGTGGCACCCCACGGGTGCAACAAGCGGGTGGCACCCCGCAGGTGCACCCTGCGGGTCCTACCCACGGGTGGCACCCTGTAGGTGCACCCTACAGGTCCACGCGGGTAGCACCCCGCGGGTGTAACCCGCAAGCAACTGCATGGGTTACACCGCGTGATCACCCTTTTTTTTGTCAACATAATAGGCTCAATACAAATTCTTGATGTAATCCAATTATGATAAAAAAAAATCACTTGCTAGGCCGTTATGAATGGACTCGATATAGATTCTTGATATAATCCAATTATACAGTTTACTACCATGAATTTTGTTGTCACAACCATCATCCTCTAAAAGGAGTTAACCAAGTATGCAAGGAAGGCTTATACTTCTACCATGTCTAGTAAAACGAATATAACATGTTCGGTTAGAAACAATCTTCTAACATTGACAAATAGTACTAAAACACCCTCAATAAATTAATATATGGTTGTATTGGCACTTAAATGCTTGAAAGCATGTGATAACAGCCTTCAAATCCACACTGATATTATGGGCTTATCAAAATAGTTAACTGCACGTATTGTCATATAGTTACTCTACAGCAGAAAGTCAAGACAACTAGAAAACAGGAGCTATGCTCCTTAGAATAAGAATGGTAAAAGACTTGAATGATAATGAAGAATGACGAGGCAAAACTATCTGCATTAGGGTTTATGTCCAGGTTCAATGCATGTCACAGACAGCCTATCAAGTTTCAAGTTTTAGCCTTTCAATATAAATGATTTCCTCTGAAGAATGGCTTGAAATAGACATTATTGAGCCACAAACTAAGATAATTAGCTAACTTATTGCTACCCATTGTTACTTGTTAGGTTAATATAAATCTGATAACTGAAAGCTAAATTTCTTGCTATTTCTGGTGGTAGCACTAGTTTCTTCTCTGTGATATTTCTATAATCCTGACCTGATCATGCAAAGCACTCTTGCTACAAAAGGGGTTTGGAGCTAGAAGGGGATAAATAAAGAATTTTTTGGAGATTCACATGTAATGCAGCACAACTAGGCTCCAGAAAATCTAATTAATAGTATCAACAAGATGAAACATAAAAGTAAGATTTACATTATGAAGTGTCATGGGAACTAAAAGCAAACTCGATAAGAAGAAATAGCTACGGCATTTAAATCAAGTGTCATCCTTGTCCACAAGATCTATAATCCTACCACATGCAATTTCATTTAGAGTATAAGAGGATCTAAAAGTAATGATCTAACTAGAAATTTCATATAAAGATGGGATTTTACTGAAACCGAGAAGCAATTTGTGCCAGCTTACTCCACACGAAGAAAATACTTGGAGTAACGCCAAGTTTATTGGTATTAAAAAAGCTCCCTTAACAGTACCAAATATATCAAAACCCCCTGAGATTTTGTTTACATTGACCAAACCGGTCTTTATTTTAGGTCTGGTTTGGTTTTGAGAAAGCGAGAAAAGAAGAAAATTGGAAAGAAAGTTACTTTCCATTGTTTGGTTGGGGAGAAAAACTGAAGAAAACAAAATTAAAGGAAAGTAAGAGAAAATAAGCTAAAAAATTTCTCGAAATGAGAGAAAATATTACTTTGGGTTGTTACCGAATAAAATCATGGAAAAGAGTGTAGAGAGTTTTGGAAAAAATTTAATCTTTTAATTTTACTTTTAAGTAATTATTATCTTCTTAATTTTTTTTTTATTTCTATCAGAACCGAACAACAAATAGAATCTAATTTTCCATTTCATTTCTTTTCTCATTCCTTTTTATTCCTTTTTCCTTTCTTTCGTTTTCTATCAACCAAAAAAAGAAAAAAAACATAGCATTAGTGTCATTCAATCATCAGATAGTACTAACAACACTAAACATTTGCAAAAACGTGAAATTTACATGCAATTAAAATTAGTACTGAATTGATTCTATTTAAACAGCGCATAAGTTAATTAGTTAACAAGATGAATCTTTTACTTTGAAGAAATTAATTACAAGATCTAATCGTACCAAAGATTGCCTTTTTAGTTAGAAAAGCATAAAAAAACGTTTACCCACACAGACTGCAGCAAAAATTAGTACAATCCAACAAGAAACACACCACAAGATCCTTTCTCAACTGAAACAAATAAAATTTCAAATTTTCAAAATTAACTCCTTAGTATCTAGAAAAGGCAACCAACCCAAAATCAAGATTAAGGAACCAGGACTCTGATCAAAGAGAAAGAACGAAAGTAAAAGATTCTATTGAGAAAGAAATTTTACCGACCGCTAGCGAGATCGAAGAGACGAGTGAGAGAGAGAGAGTGGCGCAGAATCCAAAGAGCGTGCCCTAGCTTCTCTCTCTCTCTCTCAAGGTGGCGGCTCTCTTCAGATTATTTAGATCTATTTATAGTTGGGTTTGCAATGGGAGTGGATGAGAGAGAGAGGTCAGGGAATACGTATACCCAGATCCCAAGGGCCTGTTTGGCTCTTACAAGTTACAAGTGGTCGAAGTATTGAAAAAAATTGAAGTAGTTTTAAAATTGGAAGTTTTAGGAATAGAGTTTTTCTAATAGAGTTTAAGTACTCTTGTATCCATTTCCAAAGTAAGGAGTGAAATAAAAAAAATATTATTTTATTATCAAATAAAATAAATAATAATATTATTTTTTTATTATTTGAGTAGATTAAAAAATAATGATGAAAAACTAATAAAAAAAATAATATCTTATCTTATTCTTTAAGATTCATAATACTTCTAACCATAAACAACGGGAAAAAAAAATAAAAATAAGTATGCCACAGAGAGGATCTATATCATATTAGTGGAATTAACTTTCAATTCTCTCCTTGGAAGTAGTGGAACTAAAGAAAAAAAAGATAGAAGTAACTTCTAAAAATAAAAGATTAGAAGTATTATATGTTCTATATTTCTAGTGTTTGTTTTTTCACTTTTTGGAATACGGAAGAGTTAGAAGAGAAATAAAATAATAATTTTTAGATGAAAGAAGAAAAAAAAAAAGTGAAAGTCACAGACTTATAAAGTATTAATAATTTTTTTTACTTCTAATTCTTCTTCCATCCAAGTGAAGTAATATTGAGAAGTAGGAGTGCCATATAAAATTCAACTCATCATTGTAAAAGTAACTTTCATTTTATTTCTTGGTTAACAAACATATGAAGTACCGAAAATGGATTTACTTCAACTACTTTTTTTTTTTAATTTTCGTGCAAACAAATACACCATTAGACAAGCAAACAAATAAGCAATGAAAGTAACCTTACTTCCACTGCTTTTATTTTACTTTTATGCAAATAAACACACCCTAAGTACGCCCACCTAAAAATTTTAAAACATGATCACCGGACATGTATACAACAGAAAACAAACTGGTTTGTGTTTCAAAAATTTCTATTCATGCACGCCTATTTCCTCTTGATACCATGCTTTCTCTCTGCACTCACCTTTAGTTTTAAATTATCCAATCTTTATTCAACTTTTATTTCTAGCTCTAATTCTAAACTCTTAACTTCACAGTGAATCTAAAAACTTTATAATTCTTTCTAACTTTTTGAAGAAAATAAATGCAAAAAATTTGAGTTAGAAAATAAATGAGTTTGTAGGAGATGTGTTTATTTTGATAATTTTAAAAAAAAACTAAAAAAGAGTTTTTTTTTTTTTTTTAAGGAAGAAGAGAGGAAGAAAACAATGACGGTGTTTTTAATTTTCTAGACATTTTAGAGAATTAAAATTTGAAAGAATAATTTAGTAAAAAAAATAATAAACTTGCAATTATTTTCAATTCAAATGTATACGTCAAGAATAAGTTCCCTTGTGTTTCCTTATAATTACGGACGTATCCTTTCCTTTTACACAAATTGAAAGTAACTGCAAATGGCCTTGCAATCGGATTGACCCGTTGTTTAAACAGAGGAGTGAGTAAGATTCGTTAAAATAAAAATAACTGAGGGCTGAGAGTAGTTTGGAAAGAATTTGGATTTTTTTTTATAGAAGTGAGTAAGATTCGTTAAAACAGAAATAACCGATCAAAATTGATCCGAATAAATAAAATCGAATCGAAAAAAATAATTTTAACAGTTTTGAACTTTTAAATCAAATAAAATTGACCGAATTATTTAAAAATTATATATTTATGCAAAAAAAAAAAAAAAATATATATATATATATATATATATATATATATATATATATATATAATAAATTCAACAACAATTTATCATGTTAAAGGGACATATTTATTAAAATAATTAAAATTATAATTTAAAATTACAAATTGTACCAAATTAGTTTATATAATATAGATCCGAATCCGAGTGATGCTCACTTCAATTTCCCAGGCCAGCAAGTATGACGTGAGATACCCAACGCGGCACGGAACCAGGCACACTTCCAAAAAATTGCCTAACAAAATTAAATTTTTCTCTTTTTTCCGTATTTTTTTTTCTTTTTTCTTCGCAAAAAGCCGGTTCCTGTAATTTGCCCTTTCAGGTTGTTGGACATTCATGAATTAGGGAATCAATGGTGCCCACTTGAAGAAAGTGACTTCTTCAAAGGTCACATCTAGAAATTTTATATAGTTTTTTTTAAAAAATTTTTTTAATGTGAGAGCTATCGAAGCTGAACTCAAGACAAAGAGGTAGGAGTAAATTACGAAAAGTATTATAAAACATATATACAGAACGAAAATCATATCACAAAGATATAACACAGTGGATTAATCCTGCAATCCATATTGGAAAATTGTTTTAGATGTTAAGACAATGACCAAAGAATCAATTGCACATGAAATCTAGCAGTGATTTGTCATGAATTCGAGAAGATTCCAATCATAATGAATTTCACCGAAGAATTCTTGTTAGTGATTTGTCATAAATTCGAGACCAATAATAACATATAACATATCAAGTCAATTAAGTTCATGATTTCCCATTACTCCAAAATAAGAAGAAAATTCTTTCAAATATAATGAGTTTTTAAGAAGAAAATTCTTTCAAATATAATGAGTTTTTATATACGAGTAAACGGAAAATTAACCGACATAGAAGAATCACTGACGTTTAGGTAAGCCTATCAATATATTAATGTATACAATAAAGAATTTTTCTTTTATTTGTTATGCTGAGTGGTGTCATTGTGTAATATATTGATAGACTCACCTAAACCCTAATGACAGATTTTCTTATATATATAAAAAACCGAAAATTTACCAGCAGTAAAAGGAGTTCCTTCACCGCTGCTTAGATGGTCCAATACAATTATTACAAGTGCCACCACTTAAAGTAACAAATAAAAGAACTTTCCTAACCATCTTTTGAATAGTGCCACGTGTAATAATTCTATTGGGCCACCTAAGCGGCAGTAAAGGAACTTCCTTCACTGCCGGTGAATTTCCAGTTTACTCGTGTGTGTGTATATATATATGAGTAAACGAAAAATTCACCGACGGTAAAAGAAGTTACTTCACCGCCGCTTAAGTGGCTCAATAATATTATTATACGTGACGCCACTTAAGATAACAAATAAAAGAACTCTCTTAATCGTTGCACCACTCTAAGAATTCTTTCATTTGCTATCTTAAGTGGTGCCACGTGTAATAATTATATTGAACCACCTAAGCGACGGTGCCACCGATAAATTTCCCGTTATATATATATATATATATATATATATATATATATATATATATATATATATATATATATATATATATATATATATATATATATATATATATATATATAGCTATTTTCTTTTATAATAAAAGCTTATGAAAGAAAAACAACTGTCCAACACACAATCATCCATACAAGATACAACCGTAAAATGGCAACATAAAGTCCAACTATTGGTAATTATTATTATAAATACACATGTATACATTATGGCTATTTAGTAATCTGAATGGTCATAATGAACTTAAACAACCTTTGCTGATAACCAGAAGACAAGCAGCTAGGAGCTGATCTGAGAAACAATTGTACCAAGAAAACAGCAAGTTGTGGATAAATTACTTAAACAAATCAGTTGTCAATGCACTATTCTCATTCTAAAATTGCAATGAAGCTCAAGCTTTAAGAGAAGAATGAAGTACAAATAAGAGTTGAAATTGGCGTAACTGGAAGAAAAGCCCTGGAATTTAATACAATTTTAAAAAAAAAAATGTAAATATAATGACTGATTGGCAAATTCTCTTCAACAAGCGAAAACTGCTACAGAGGCATGAAAAAGGACCTCTTTACATCTCTGTCCATTTAACTGTACAGTAGCCATGAAATCAAGTCTGAAAGTGAAAGCATCTGAGATCACACAGCTCCTCTTCTGCATCAAATAAGCAGACACGTTGTAGTTGCTTCTGTTATCTTTTGTCAGAGAACAATGTGTTGATGGTCTCCATTGTGTCATAGATTATTTGGGAGACAGAGAGCATTAACTCAATGGCAGATGCATAACGATCTTTTGAAGTCAGTAAGGATACAAGGGAATAAAAACTTGAAAAATGTAAACCCAGCTCAGCCAAAACCCTATGAAACCTGGAAACAATGCGTGCATTGTTAAATGGAATTTACAAATGTAGCTGAAGAGAAATAAAGAGGTTCCATGATTAATATAGAACAGAATAGCAAAAAACACTAAAAAAAAAAAGAAGGCTGGCAGAGGAATAGCTTGATGAAACGAGCAACTCATTTTGCAACTGGAAAATATGATTTGATTATAAATCAAATTCACAACTTCCTCCTCCATTCAGGTTTTTACATATTTGGGTCATAGAATAGTAAACAAGAAACAGTAAATAAAAGGCCTCTTCAATTTTATAAAGTAAGCACATTTAACAAATTAGAGGCAATTTTTTTTTTCCCAATTCGTAATTATACTACAATGCGCTAAATCTTCGCAGGAAGTGGAAAAATATATCATGTAAAAAATCCTAAATCAGATAATCAAGAGCAGAGAGCCAAATTGTTGCAAGACTGTCATTTGGTCTGGATCACATAATGCCTCTTTGACCCAGCTCCAATTGGATAGGTATTAGATTAAATCTTCTCATCATGGATCTTCTGACCCATTTATCTTAGGATCCATCAAGTAAAGTCCTTCCATGCAAAACAAATTGAAGACTATGTTCAACAGATAAATGTACCCTTTTTCAGAACTTTTACCGGCATATTTATGTACTTTAAAGCTTTTAAATCAGGGCCTTACTTGAACCTACCAAATAACTAATCTGACTGTAGCCCTTCACGCTGGGGATCAGCACAGCAGAAGATGTATCATTCGTGAAAGATCGCTACCTAGTTATGGAGAAAATACAAATTACGCATATATACATCATTCAACCAAACCAATCTACATCGACAAACAAAAGCAACCAAGAAGATTCTGCTAGTTTATATAACACTATAAACAAGGTATAAAACCCCAGAATCGGAAGATTATTAGTCAATGGTTTATGATATCTAAAATCGACAATATCTGATACATCATATGGCAATATTAGAAATACTGGGAAAATATCAACAATATTGGCACTGATATTATATAGTCTATATCATATCAGACACCTCTAGATATGATATAATATCCTGAAAAATGATATCCCGAAAGCTGAAACATATCAGTAGCAACCAATATTTAAAACCTTGATTAATGTTAAAATATTTAAGTTCTTTATTTCCTCTACTATATAAATAACATATAGCAATTCTAAATGCAGGGTATCCTCTGATTGTCGTCTTCTTTAATTCTCGAGCCTGCACTAGGCCACTCTCGTGAAGTGTGTGCCTATGGCTTATCTACCAATGCCCTTCTTCCAAGGGGTTCTCTACTGATGCATGATCTGGATATGCCCATCTACATGATGCTTAAGTAACCGACAACAATATATCGATGCCTTCTTGCCAACACCGATCTACAAATATCCTTCCATTAACAGTAATCAACTAATTGCAATCTATAAACGCCCTTCTACTAATGGTGATTTACCGAAATCCTCTTACCGAGACGACAAACTATTGATATGTCTTTCAGCCAATAGCAATCTATCAATATTCATGTACCGACTGTAATCTAAAAAGCCCTTCTATCGACAGTACTTTGTTGATGCCCTACCAATGATGATATGATGAATTTTAGATGACAATTTTACTAATGCCTTCTACTGGTGGTAATCTAAAAATGAGAATTTACCAACGCCTTCCTACAGACAGTGATCTACCGACTTCCTCCTGCCGACTGCATTCTACTGACGCCCTCCTACTGATGACCATCCACCGACAACAATCTATTGGCATACTTCTATCAACAATGATCTACCAACAAAAATCTACCGACACCTTCTCTAACCTAATCTTCATATTTTCACCATATTCGACCGACAAATTCAAATCGAAAATATTTAATATATCACTAGTGTTCTTTACTCAACCGTGATCGTCTCCAGACTTCTCTCAATCTTGGTCATCTCAGTAACTGCTTCAGTTTGTACAAAGTTTGCAGTTGGATTCAAAGAATAATTCACATTAATTTGGTTGGTTTTGAACTATTAAAATGGGTTAAGTACTACTTGTAACAATTGAGGAGGTATCATCGTAGTTTCTATTTATTGTAAGGGTAATTCCTATTTTTTTTAAGAAGCTGGCATGTCCAGCTTGAGGGGAGTATTAGTACAGTAAATGTTTTTCTTTTTTTCTTTTTTTTTAACAAACTGCGAGCACATTATATATGCTCCAGCTTAAGTGGAAGTGTTAGAATATTTTGAATATTAAGGACGTTTTATATAATTTCTTTGTTTTCTCTATTATATAAATAAAATATGAGAATCCTAAATAGGTACGACGTCTTTCTTCTTATCAACTTCAACAATTACAAATTGCATAGGTATACATCTGATCCTTACCAAACCTCTAATATAAAAAACCAGGAGAATCTCCCCTAATACAAAGAATGGTCACCAATTACAAAAATCTCATTTACAAACCATGATTTCAGTCTTCACAAGGGAATATACAAAAAGAAAACTAGTATCTCCCATCTCCAAAAGAGAATTCCTCTCTTATTAACCAAGTATTTTCAATTTCAAAACTCCATCTCTATTTCTTTCATCAGTTGTAAAACCGCTTTCAATCACTGTCATCATCAATGAACAAAGAGAGATTCAATGATCAAAGAGAGAACCATGGGGTTGGTGCCTTCTATAAGACTCTAATATACAATATTTATAGGCCCAAAAAAATCCTAGTTTGACTAGGATCACAGTATTAATTTGTCAGTTGAATAGGGAGTTAACCAAACATTAGATGGGTTGTACCTAAGACCATTCACATAAACAATATATTAACAAATTGTACTCTAATTTGAACAGACATTCCAACCAAAATTTGGATATGAATTTCAGGAAACAATTTGCAACATAAAGAGGGCTATTAAATATGCATCTTGTGGTGGATTAACATGTAACCCTCCATAACAAAAATGGTCTAATAGTCAAGAATTTAAAAAATAATCTCTTTAATGCTATCTTTATTATCAAATACAAAATTAATTAATGCTTTTTTTTTTTAAAGTTTATCGAAACACTATTCAATTAATTTAAACATTCTAAATTGTTTCCTTGCAATTAAGTGTGTGTCCCTATTATGGAGGGATTCAATTCCTCCTATAAAATACATATATGAACACAGGTGCCATACTCCGGCACATACATGGGGTGCCAGATGACACAACTATATACATGAATATTTTAGAAAATATGTGACTTTATCTCCTAGAAACTTTTGTATTGAGTTGTTACTGACATATGGAAGCAAGGTTTTAAATATCGAATATCAACGTCATCTTGGATAGCAGTTTTTCATATCAGATAGCAGATATCGAATGATAAATCACGGATATTGCTCAAAATGAATGTTATATATCAAATATGTAATAATGATACCTTAGAGATGGTTTAATGTCCTAATGTTGCTATCTATCAGTGTCACAAAACATGTATGCAAAAGATATCAAGAATACATACATAGAAGCATGATAAATTGAAAGCCTAATCTAAAGTTTAAAATATTAATTACTAAAATAATTGAGGCTAAAGGATAACAATGATATTAGAGGAAGGTGAGTGAGACCGACAATAGTAAATGATCGTGATAGCAGCACCAGAGCAATCAACATAGGTAGAAGGAAGAAAGAGAAGAGAACTATTATAAATAGGTTTCTAGTCTTAGGAAGTACTTAGAAATGCTCCCAAATATAGATATATAGTACTTTTAGCTCTTGGCAGTGTGAGAATTATTCTCTTTTCAAGTTTATGCTGCAACAATTTAAGGAAATGGATGATTTAAGAACATGTGAATTTTTTTCTAATTTTTTTTTTCTTATCTATAGAAATGAAATTGGGTTTGAATTCCAAATCCTTTCTAAGTAAAAACTTAATTTAGAAAATAAACCATACTGATTGATATATCTGGATGATATATCAGGTCAATATATTATGTGATATTAAAATTATTGGCCGATATATGTACAAAATAATACGACCTTTGTTGTCATATCGCCATGGCTTCCCCAAAAAAGAACATAATATGCGATAATATTTTGTCTGTATTTGGGTATATCTAGAACAATGTATAGAAGACGCTAGAATAGTACAATGAACCATGAACTATTTAGTTCTAGAGGAATGGTTGACATAACACACTCCCTTTTATGAACATTTTTATATAAACATAGGTTTAAACATTTAAAAGAATTTAAGATGGATGGACATAGGTGTTGTGTCTAACATTTAAAGCTTACTTTTCTCACTGTAACAAGGTTCTTCTTCCCTCAAATGAGGCAATTAATTAAGCTTAAAAGCCTTTCTTAAAAAAAAAAAAAAAAAAAGAAAACTCCCAAGACAGATCTAACTATCCCCAATTCTCTTTCTGTTTGTTATTCTCTAACCTGTTGCAAAACAGTGCCTACAAGTTCCAAAAATCATGAAAAATAAATTATGCTAGGGTAAAAGAAAAAACAAACATAAGTGGATGCGATCGTTGTTCCTTCTCATAATCCGCATAACAATGTTAATTTGACAAAGTCGAACATGTATCTGATATGTAGCTGAGATTCAAACATTCTCATAATTGACCCTATACAATCATTAGGTATTTCTTCTCTTACTGGAATATATAGGTGTATGATTTTCTTGTAAATATAGTGGGTTTTCTCTGGCTGTCTCCAGGGATGTAGGCCTGGTTCAGCTGAACCACATAAATCTAGTGTTTTCTTCCTCGTATGATTTGTACAGGGCTCGTGTGCTTGACCGTAAGGTGCTTGTAAGGGTTATCCTGCATGCTCTCATAACAGCACCTACCTCAAAATGCAAAGATTCTAAAGTACCTTCTATTACTAACTTGCCTCGAAGAATCATAGTATCCACCAAGTCATAGAGTTGCTAAACCCACAACACTAGAGTGCCACCCTATGTTTGACCCTGCTGTGAATCATCACCATGGGCTCTGATACCAATTTGTTACGATGGCAGCCAAAGCTCATACCTGTAAGGCATTGATAATAGACCAAGTCTACTTTGACCCACAAAGTTAATTTTATTAGGTTTTAGATCACATATTAAACATTCAATTTCCCATCTTATCTCTGATATGAGACTATATCTTAACTCCGTCCACTATTAACTTGGATGCTTTTTGTTTAACCAGATGCAAGACAGACCTAACACCTTCAACATATGCATCATTATCAAAGCAAATACCGGATTCCAGGTAATATCAAGATGTAATGGTAGAAATTCTAACAAAATGAAAATTCAACTATAAACATTGTGCAATTATAAATTCAAATTGTAAAGCAAGGTAAATAAATGTACCTCATCACATTCCAATGCTAATTGCATGAAAAAGAGTAGCATAGATGGCACATTAGCTTAATGTAGTATTTGAAGAGGGCAAAAGAAAGAAGGCACACAACTAAACAAGTGAACTGACCTATAAGCATCAGTACAACCAGTATGACCCACATTAACCTTGCAGTGGATTGGTATGAAATTAGATTCCAAGATGATCTCGATCTCCTCCGGTCAAGCTCTAGACATTTAAAAAATTGCATGGCGCGCATCAGCCATTCGGGAAGTCTCCCCTGCCAAACACAATAAATTTTGAACTACAAAGTCTTTGCACATTCACTCAAGAAATTACATCCACAACCTCATAAGCAATTGGTTAAACTCCAACACTATGACATTTTATGAAAATTTAGTTTAGATAAGAAATGAATTCAGAAATTTCTACTTATATAACAGTGACTGCAGGGAGATTATTGAGAAGGAATTTATTAGTTCTACTGAAATTTAGCCTTGCAGCAACAAACGAAAACCAACAAAAATTTATCTCGTTGAATTTTAGTTATATCTGTGTCTAGTTGGTCACAGGTAGGTGCCTTGAAATTTGATCATTTGGTTTAGCCCAAGAAAAAAGAAATTTAATCAATTGGACCTGAAGATGAGGTCAAAAATATACAGCAGCAAGGGCAGAATGATATATATTAGAACTTAGAAGGGACTATGTACCGTTTATCCAGGCCAATTCCAGAGTTTTAACTTACTCGATTTAGCCTTCGTGTAGGTAAAAAAGAGAATAGTTGTGCTCTCTTTATCGAAATACAAAGGAGGCATTTCTTAAAAGGGACACCCACAAGAAGATTGGAGATCAGCACAAGAACCATCACCTGTGATCCTATTGCCATTAAAGGAAATCCAAAAGTAAATGACCACTAAATAAAAGGATTCCAGGAAAGAATCTTGACATAGTGATCTTTCCAAGAAAGCAATGTCAGGTTAGTGTTGTTTTAAGCACGTGCTCAAATCATATTTCAATATGAAAATAGTATTTCCAAAGCGTATTTGAGGTCATAAGATAATCTTTCACATGGCAGTATCAGAGTGCTATGCTGCCTCCCTGCATCATACACCCTAATTCAAGTAGCAAAAGTCAATATTTGGTTTACGTTCTGCAGTCAGTCAAAAGAATAAAATAAAGGGACAACCAAAGTTGAGTTATAGTCCAAACTGGAAATAGAGTGGAATTATGAACGCATAATATAAGATTGAAATTCTGATCAAAATAAATATATATAGAATTGGAATCTAAAATCTGATGGCTTAATCTTTTAGATACAACGTGGCTCAGTTTATTGCATTATAGGTAAATGATTCAAAGTGTGTAGTGATGATCTAGGTGAGATTAAACATAGAGTTACATGGTTGTAAATGCAGCATTGAAATTGCATATGACTCTCTGGGTGCTACTGTTGCTTTGAATCAGGTGTTATACATGAAAAGGGTGCAATTGTACACATCTTTGAAATAACATCTAATACTACATCTTAAAATGCATATTCTAGATGAGATTGTCATGTTTGTTTCATTCACAAGTCCCAATATACTGAATATCTTAAACTAATCATATAACTCAAACTTGTAAAGTAAATAAGGAAATAACATGTATCCAGGAAGCATATGAGAAGTGACTTAACTTAAAATTATGTTATAAAATTGAGGGCTGGTAAAGAAGTTTTCAACATATCTTTAAAAGGTGTCCAAGTAGTGTCGGCATAAGACATGTGTCAAAAACGGCTATGGGTGTATGGCATATGGGTAGACTTAACTTTACAAGAACACTAGTTACACTACATAGATACACATTAATACCAACAAGGTGGTCCCAGAAATTGAGCTAATGTGGTGAGGATTGGACAAGGTTAAGTGCATCTGCAAAGACAGGTTAGGACACATCAAGGAAATGCAGTCCAGGTACAAGGTTGTGCTGGGTTTATCTCCAGGTTATTTAGCTTGCGAGATATCAGACAAGGTGAAGTTTGTTGGGTTTGTTTATCACATCTGATTTAAGACAACTAAGTTGAAAGGTTTAAAGGTGTTTTCTTAATGTCATTCTAAACAAGATTTTTGGACCAGGGACCTCAAAATTTCCTATATTTTTTTGCCAGGAGGACAGTCTGAAGACTCTGAATGGAGTCATATCCCCTGCATTATAACCCATACAGAAGTTTATGAATCCAGTCCACTTATTTCATTTTTCCTAACTAATGTTTTAGAACTGTATAAAGTCATAGACTAAAAATAGAATTTGGTAGTTAATGTGGGTTCACAAACCGTGACATCCAAAAAAGAAGACAGGAGTTAATATCATATGCTTTTCTACATGATCTGTAAATATCAATTTGCCCAACTAAATGCAAATAAGTACCTGTTGATCCTGGGATGTGATAGTACTGGAAGATGACACCCTTTGTTCAGATCCCATTAGGTATGTTATCTCACCATCTTTCCTCCTCTTCATAAAGCTGTCTTTACTGTCGTTTGCAGGCCAAAAGTTCCTCAAAAAACCCCAAGTGGACCTCTGTATTCGGTTCTGATAAGAGTAGCTTCTTGCACCTAAACTACCAAATTCCAAATCATTAGATCCTGACTTTTCAAACTCCGATTGTCCACCAGAGCCTTGGAAAAGTGCTGGTCCATTTATGTCATGCTTATTGAGAACATGTGAGCCTATTTTCCATGAAATATCATTTCTCGAGGAGTCATAAACATTATTTGAATTTTTTATATCACATATCGGCAGGACTTCAAATTGCTCAGATTTTACCTGAGCAAATTTATTTTCATCGATATCTGCGTTTGAATCATGAAACCTTCTCATCATGTTATTTCCAGTGTCATAATTCGACTTGTGGCCTCCAAGATTACTGCCAGAAAGAAATGATGTAAACATGTCTTTGTCCTCTTCATTTAAGTTCATCCACTGAGTATGACTCCTAGAATCCTCCTTTGATGAGTCCTGCACACTTTTTTCCACATGGAGAATTTGTTCCCTTATTGCTCTTATAAATTGTTTGTGCTTCAAGATAGCAATTTCCCTCGACTTAGACTCATCTGATAATGTAGCAAAATTGACTTCCCTCTGAAAATCCTCCAGCTGAGGGAAAAAGAAGCTCCAAGAGAGCCCATTTTAGTCCCAAAGTTCAACCAAGAAAAGTTTCAAGAAAGCATACACATCAAGGTTGTAATTTGTAACACACTCTACCTGCCATCTAGTTGTTTCCAGAGCAGTTTTAAGATCTCTCTTATGGTACTGTAATGAGCTAAGAAGTTTAACATCAGAAGGATCCTCTCGTGCAAGACTCTGTTCATGCAACAAACTTCGATAAACAGACTCCATCCTAGTTTCCAATGGAAAGCGACATAAGTTCTTGTTGTCAAAGAGGAGGAAAAACAAAAACTCATGTACATATGTTTGCAGATAGACTAAAATATGTGCAAATATCAGCTAGGAGGCAAATTTATGAGTCAAAGCAAAACAACATAGCAACATTAGTGATCCTGGAGAAGAAGACCCAAGAATCACATGTTAGCTTAAGGAAAAAGCTGAAACCTGAAAGAGATGGAATTCACTTGAATAAGAGCACAGAATAAGGTAGGAATACTGCTAAACTACGATACCTGCAATAGGCTGCTTAAAAGTCCCAACTTTATGGGATAGGCTGGGGAACAGTGGGTCATGCCAGGACTTAGGAGCTATCACCGTTGGCTTCCATATGTTGGACCCTATGGAGGGAAAGAAATAGCAGGACCTTTAGAAACGAGACGCACACAATAGATCAGTGCTTTATGACGACATTTCTTGATATTATCTATTGGGCAGGTCTACCCAGTGAAGGTGAATGCATTCCATTATCGGACTCATCCAAATTCCCCGCCATTCCCTCACCAGGTGGACTTGGGCCTAGACGACACCATGACCGTGGTTGCCATGGCAAAGTAGACACCATGACTTTTGCATGTATTTTGTGATGGCGCTGTAGATGTCTTGAATTGCTTTTTTGTTTCCTTTCCCTATGTAGGTTTTTTGTATGGTGCACTATATGTGTGCCTCGCTTGTTGTAGTTGTAGTTGGTTCTGTTATTTCTCATTAATAGAATGTCACGCCCCGCTCCCGATATACGGTATACAAGCACATGTAGTAGGTATCGGCAATATATTCAATTTGAATATGCTAAAGACCCAATAAATTTGCCACAATAATACTCAGTAATTATAATAGAAAAATTCAACAAAAATTTAACTTTTCACTTATTGGAACGAAGTATAATAAAACTAAACAAAAAGAAGTAGGGAATCTCTCCAAAATATATCAGATCCTGCGTCAGTTTTGGCATGTCAATCGATAAGTCTGGGCATACACACCCATATCATCAGATAGCGACCAATACAATAAATATAGAAAGAGTATGTGATGTAACAATTATGTCTAAATATGGTAATAATACAAGTTTTAGAAAATATTAAATTTATAAGTAACAATGATATCAAGTGATATATGTTAAATTAAATATCTTTTAATATAGTCACAATTATAACAAGTTATTTTTACTTAGAATGTTATGTAATTGGAAAAACTAACTGATAAAATACCACTGTTTTGATTGTTTCCTGTACAGACTTAGGAAATTGTCACATGGATTGTCCGATGCTGAGTCGGACCTGCCGTCAGGTAAACATGAATTATAGTCAGGTATGATCGAGCAAATCATCACGCACCCATAGTGTGCAAAATATTCAGTAGTACAATTTAACAAGTTTACAGCCGAAACAAAATATATTTCTATCATTCAGTTTCTCCCCCAACCCAGTGTCATTTAGGTATAGTCCATGTAGGTCTAAATTCTGATTTTCGTAACTTGTATATTGATTATATCAGGTACAATATTTCAATTGAATTTTGTTAATTTGTTAACAACATAATTTATAGAGTCCGTTCAGTTTATATTTTATTCAATAAATCACAACTAGTTATATCTAAGAGTTAATGATTTAAGATATTATAAAGATATTGGTTAGACAAGTGTATAAATACTGGGAGATTTTCTGTGCGTTGCACATTCCTTAATTAGAGAACCATCATACAAGATAACTTTTTTAGATATCGATACAAAATAATATCGCAAACAGTATTTTTCCATGATTATAGCCTTTTCATGATTTATTAAAAATCTAACTATATTCTGTAATTTAACAAGTATTCATTTAATTTCTAACATTATAAAGAAATAACAGACATGTCAATGATTGTACTTGTAACAAACTTATTTTCTGCAAATAAATTTCTAACAACATGAAGAAATAACACTTGTAATAACAAATTTATTTTCTACAAATTAGATGATATAATTAAAATAATATTTCTATAAAAAACTAGCATGTTTAGTTAGTCAAAAAGAACTCACCTGGATTTTGTTTTCCAATGTCGCTCAACAGAACAATCTACATATTAAAAATATTCTAAAAATATTAAAAACAGATAAATATGAATTTAGATGATTTTTAGGGATTTTCTAATACTTATAACACACTCAAAATTGATTTTAGTATTAATGAGTCTGAATTTGAGAAATGGGTCTGAATCCATCTTATTGGGTTTATAAAATAATGGATGTTCTTTTTAAGTTATTAGAGTTATTGAGTAGTAGGTGAGCTAACCTAGGGTCTAATATGATAAATGTAATAGGAATTTAAGAATATATTTTTACCAATCTCAAATAACAGAGATGCAAGAGAAGGAAGAAGATAGGTTTCCCTCGGCAAAACTCCGGCGAGAGGTGACAGTTTCGGCTAGGTTAACGATAATGGTCCGATGAGATACTCCAATAAAGTGAGAGCGAAAGAGAAGTTTTAGATAATGAGTGTAAAATTGAAGTGAAAAAAAATGTTGAGTTTATAGAGTATTGGATTTAGGATTTATAGAATGTGAAGGGTTTAGAGAGTTATAAAATATGGAGGGACTCGGGGAATTAAAGGAAAGAGTGAAGATTTATTTCTTTAAGAATTAAAAAGATGAATTTAATTTGGAGGTTTAAATGGATGAATTCATGTAGGAGATTAAAGGTTTAAATTTGGAAAAGATAAAAGGTTTGGGAGGTTAAGAAGGTGAAAGGGCTTGGAGGTTAAGAAAAATTAAAGTTTTGAGAGTTAAAAAAAGTGAAAAGTT
Organism: Dracaena cambodiana; assembly: GCA_036321105.1. Lineage (NCBI taxonomy): Eukaryota > Viridiplantae > Streptophyta > Magnoliopsida > Asparagales > Asparagaceae > Dracaena > Dracaena cambodiana. Next base: position 15,247,001 of record JAYEPQ010000002.1, on the reverse strand, counting down.
TTGGAGCTTATAAAAAGTGAAGGGTTATATTTATTATTTGATTATTAATTTTGTTATTGAATTATTTATGCATATAAAAAACGAAAGATAATTACATTCTACCCCCTTAGGAAAATAATTTCGTGCTCGAAATTAAATAAAATAAAGTAAGGAAATATTTTTTTGCTTCTTTTTATTTGGATAACTCCTTATTATTCTTGTTGAGTTTAAGATCGATCTATGGATTAGGTGATTTTTCGCAAGAAAGGTAGGGAATTGGAATTAATGGAAGGTTATAAAAATTAATTTTAAAATAAGAATAAATATCTAAGGATAAATATTTAAATCTTATCTAGGATGGAAATTTTTAGCTAGTAACGAATTCGGATATGGATAAAAAAAATGGGTCACTGACTCAGAACAATATACGAGATGTGAAAGAGTCTAAAGAATGCAATTCAAATATTTTAAAGAGTATTATTATTTATACGTCGCAAAATTTAATATCAGGATCTAAATCAATTTAAGTTACATGAATTGATTTGAATAACCTGACTCTGATACCACTAAAATACCTGTCACGCCCACTCCCGATATACGGTATACAAACACATGTAGCAGGTACCAGCAACATATTCAATTTGAATATGCTAAAACCTCAATAAATTTGCCACAATAATACTCAGTAATTACGATAGAAAAATTCAACAAAAATTTGACTTTTCACTTATTGGAACGAAGTTTAGATACAATTGAAATAAAATATAATAAAACTAAACAAAAGGAACTAGGGAATCTGTAATCCATTATTAGGTTTCAACCTGATCTTCAAACTATACCAAATTCTGCGTCAGTTTTGGCGTGTCCATCAATAAATCTTGGTATGCACACCCATGTTGTCAGATAACGACCAACACAATAAATACAGAAAGAGTATGTAATATAATAATTATGTCTAAACATGGTAATAATACAAGTTTTAGAAAATATTAAATTCATAAGTAACGATTATATCAAGTGATATAGGTTAAATTAAATATCTTTTAATATAGTCACAATTATAACAAGTTATTTTTATTTAGAATGTTATGTAATTGGAAAAGCTAACTGATGGGATACTACTGTTTTGATTGTTTTCCGTACAGACTCAGGAAATGGTCATATAGATTGTCCGGTGCTGAGTCGGACCTTCCGTCAGGCAAACATGAATTATAGTCAGGTATGATCCAGCAAATCATCACGCACCCATAGTATGCGAAATATTCAGTAGTACAACTTAACAAATTTACAGCCGAAACACAGTATATTTCCATTATTCAGTTTCTCTCCCAAACCAGTGTCATTTAGGTATAGTCCATGTAGGTCGAAATTCTAATTTTCGTAACTTGTATATTAATTATATCAAGTACAATATTTTAATTGAATTTTGTTAATTTGTTAACAACATGATTTATAGAGTCCGTTCAGTTTACGCTTTATTCAATAAAACACAATTAGCTATATCCAAGAGTTACTGATTTGAGACATTATAAAGATATCGGCCAGGCAAATGTATGAATATTGAAAAATTTTCCGTACGTTACACGTTTCTTAATTAGAGAACCAACATACAAGATAACTTTTCTATACACCGATACAAAATGATATCGCAAATAATTTTTTTCCACGATTATAATCTTTTCATGATTTATTAAAAATCTAACTATATTTTATAATTTAACAAGTATTTATTTAATTTCTAACAGTATAAAGAAATAACAGAAATGTCAATGATTGCACTTGTAATAACAAACTTATTTTCTGCAAATAAATTTCTAACAACATGAAGAAATAATATTTGTAATAACAAATTTATTTTCTACAAATTAGATGATATAATTGGAATAATATTTTTATAAAAAAATAGCATGTTTAGTGAGTCAAAAAGAACTTACTTGGATTTTGTTTCCCGATCTTGCTCAACGGAACAATCTATACATTAAAAATATTCTAAAAATATTAAAAACAGATAAATATAAATTTAGATAATTTTTAGAGATTTTCTAATACTTATAACATACTCAAAATTGATTTTAGCATTAAAGGGTCTGAATTTGAGAAATGAGTCTGAATCTATCTTATTGGGTTTATAAAATGATGGATGTTCTTTTTAGATTATTAGGGTTATTGAGTAGTAGTTGAGCTAACATAGGGTCTAATAAGATAAATGTAATAGGAATTTAAGAATATGGTTTTACTAATCTCAAATAACAAAAATGCAAGAGAAGGAAGAAGATAGTGTTTCCCCGGCAAAACTCCAGCGAGGGGTGGCAGTTTCGGCGAGCTCAACGACAGCGGTCCGATGAGATGCTCCAACAAAGTGAGAGGGAGGGAAAAATTTTAGATAATGACTGTAAGATTGAATTGAGAAAAGAGGTTGGATTTATATTGTGTTGGATTTAGAAGTTATAGAATCTGAAGGTTTAGCGAGTTATAGAATATGAAGGGATTGAGGGAATTAAAGGAGAGAGTGGAGATTTATTTTTTTAAGAATTAAAAAGATGAATTTAACTTGGAGGTTTAAGTAGATGAATTTATGGAGGAGATGAAAGGTTTGGAGTTGGGGAAAATGAAAGGTTTGGGAGGTTAAGAAGGTAAAAAGGCTTGGAGGTTAAAAAAAATTAAAGTTTTGAGAGTTAGAGAAAGTGAAAAAGTTTTGGAGGTTATAAAAAGTGAAGAGTCATATTTATTATTTGATTATTAATTTTATTATTGAATTATTTATGCATATAAAAAATAAAGGATCATTACGTAGAAAATAGAGGGTCGTAAAACCCACCATCTCAACTTCAAAAAAAAAAAAAAATCCAAACTTCATGGTCTTCTACTCCCCTATCCTAATACTTGGCACCACCTTTTTCATAGAAGGTAATAAGCATATTATTCAACACCAAATTTATCTAGTTTATCATCCAATTTATAATTATTAATATGAAGCAAGTTTTATGGCCTTGTTCAACATGCAACTTTCCGGATCATCTTTTATTATCCTCTTTTAGCAGACTTTATCTTTCATTCTACGATGCAAAACTTTTTCTTGACCAAGTACATAGCATCCTTTGAGATAGCAAACACGAGAGATATTGCAAACAAAACAGCGAAAAGGAAGTTCAACACCCGCTAAGACGAGTCTGACGTAGAGATGGAAAGATAATGAATGAGATAGTGTCATGAAAACCACAAAGTAGGTAGATCAGAATATATTCAATGCAATATAAATGGATGAAAAATGGGAGAATTTGGAAGCCACTTTAGGAAAAACTTGCAGATACATATGAGATAGCAAGTTAGCGTAGCACATCCAGCGAACATTGTCAGCAAATATAACATGTATGTTTTTTGATCTCTTAACAATTTACATACAATGTCAATTTTCAATTTGATGAGGGGATATAATATGCATCTAATAACTTACTGAGAAATGAAGAGACTGGCAAAGTAACTTAACCTACTTACCTATCGATGTTTAAAGGATTGAAGATAGTTCCTCGAAGTATAGATCACTAATTCAAGTAAGAGAATCTGCTTCGACTTTAATAGCTGCATTTGGATGAAGCCCCAATAAAGTTAAAACAAAATTGTCTTTGGCTGTCCCATGTGGAGATGGAATAAAGACGGCCATTTCACGGTAGCGCCAACCTATAAGCATTTCATAGACGGAGGATGTAGATCACTTCACGCAAGATCTATATGGTCCACGAAATGCCTACTAAAAGTTAGAACCTTCCTATGGCTGATATTCAAAAATGCCATTTTAACATGGGATAACTTACAAAGAAGGGGTTGGATAGGACCTAGTATTTGTGTCCTCTATAAGAAGGAGGCGGAATCCGTTACGCACCTACTATTACATTGTGATTATGCGGTATCGGTTTCGGCTCATTGTATACGTTTGGCCAAGCTACCACTCAGTTTGATCACAAGACTTGATTTCTAGGACACAACACTTCTGGGTAGGGGCAAGAGATCACTCTATTTGATAGTTATTGCAGCGGTGTACTGGAACATTTGGAAGGAGAGAAATAGAAGAATTTTTTCTGATTTAGCTATTTCTTATGATACTTATGCTTTACAAACCCACTTAGATATATTCCTGTGGACAGGGCTTCTATCATATGAAAAACGGGTTCAAATTTCGGATGACACTTTATGCGACAAACTTCAGTCCCCATGACGGTTGGAGTGCACGATAGGCGGATGACCTTCTCCTGTTGCGGATGAAGGGTGGATTCAATCAGGGGAGAGTGATTGAGCTTCACATGTTCTTTGTATTTTGACTTCTGTGCTAACTTTTGTAATGACTAGTAGCACAACTTTTGTTTGTATTTTGTATTTTACATTTTACGAAGGTTGCTCGGCTCCTTCATCTTTGTAGTATTACTGTATGTCGACTGTTCTATTATCACTCATTAATGGAATGCGGAGGATCTTAATCTACCATTTAAAGTAAAAAAAAAAAATTGTCTTTGGCTTGAGAAGCTATTAAAAAAAAAAGCTTTTTTACCTAAGTCGTCCTGGACCTAGTACAAATTACAAGAATAAAAAATGCGATGTGGATATGATTTGAATTACTTATGAGTTAACCTGAAAAAAGTTATTTTCCTTAATCTGCTACAGTTTGATTGAAGGGGCTCAAGGGACATCTGGCCAACAATTTCAGCTATCTATGCTCTATGTTGCAGGATAATCTGAAAAGTATTGAGGGACAATTGTCAAGAGATTTACCATTGATAAGTGATTAATTTGATTACTGTGTTGGATGCACAGACACAGACATGTTGACACAAGTGCAACATGATATGACCCCCAACGCACAAGAAATTTAAAAAATATATATATTTCCAAAAACAATTACACGATATGCTAAAAAAAAAGGACAACAACAATAACACAACAAGAAGGGTAATGTTCTCTCCGTAGTGGGAGAAATCTTCTGCAACCATATACGTATTTAGTTTCGTTAAGCTATTTTAATGAAACGTGAGGTAGTTATACCCGCCGTTTTAGCTAAAGAAACAACAATTACATGGCGAGAAGTGTAATGCCATAACATAGTTTGACAATATAAGTGTTTGTGCTTCCTAGATTACAATCCATTGCATATCAAAAGCACCTTAAACTTTTGCGGCAAATACGGATGAATATTAATTTCAGTTTCCCCTACATCCCTTTAGTACCTGACTTGATCAACATTTGAATTGGTGCAAGGTTTTTCATTGACATAACAACGATGAACAGATATAGATTTGAAAAATTGAATGAAAGAGGCCAAGAGAAAAGCATAAGTCCATAAATTAATAAAGTTGGCACTGCACAAATGTTAAACTTCCGCCATGGAAATTAAAAACATTTATTGTGATTCGGGTCCAATCTTTGGAAGAACTTTGTATCATCATCACTTTTTCTTGGATTCAATTTATTCCGACAAATTCAAAAGGTTCAAACAAAATCCTACATTATAAGATGCATTGAAGCTCAAGACAAGACAAGAAATTGATATCTAAACAAACTTAATGAACTACAGCAGAATATTCTAAGATTGAACCATAAGCTTTAAAGAAAAAAAAAATAGAATCAAGTTGTAACCTGTCGGCAGAATCTTGAACCACTTCTGCCGCAGAGAAAAGGGGATCTGATTCCCATCTGCTGAAGCACTCCGCCATCTCCAAATCGATTATTCAAACTCTCACGCACGAAATTGAAAAACACCCACCATAATTATCGGAAAAAAATAAAATAATCAAACCCATGTGAAAACTAAATCTCGTAAGATCTCGATTTGTTTATAACAAGGAAGCTGCGATCTGGGATTTTATCGGAGAAGAACGAGAGAAAATTAAATAAATTATTTTTTTAAAAAAAATCTTTTTTTTTTAAAGGATAGCGGCAGATGAAAGAACGCGAGCGTCAATAAGACAAGAAAAGTTTTTTTTTTCTTTTTTCGTTTTCTTTTCCTTTTTTTTTTCCTTTCTTTTATCTTTTTGGAGTATTTACAGATCCGTCCCTTAACTTTAAAAATTATAATTTAGTCCCTAAATCTTCATATTTAGATTTAGTCCCCAAATCTTTTAAGTTACTACAACTTAGTCCATCGGTTTATATTTTGGTCCGATTTTTCCGTTTTACCCTTAATTTACTTCACTTAATTCCCCTTTCATCTTTTCCCTCTCCTCTTAATTTTTATTGAGTTCCTCCTTCTTCTTCTCTTCTCTCTCTATTTATTTATTGGGTTCTCACTCTCTGTACTGAGACCAAATGTATTAAACTTAGAAATGAATTTATCCAATACAGAGAGAAAGAATTTATATTGAGACTTAAATGTTTAATACATTTAGTGGAGAATAATATATTTGGTTTCAATATAGAGAGAGAACCCAATAAATGAATAGAGAGAGAAGATAAGAACAAAAGAGAACCCAATAAGAACTAAGAAGAGAGCAGGAAGATGGAAGGGAAATTAAGTAAAGAAAATTATGAGTAAAATGGAAAAATCGAGGCAAAATATAAACTGGGAGATTAAATTATAGTAACTTAAAGGATTTTAAGTACTAAATTCTAAATATTAAGATTTGGAGATTAAATTATAATTTATAAAGATTTAAAGGTATGTAAATACCCTTTTTTTTTTTTTTTTCTCGGAGAGTAGATAGGTATTTGGTAAGACACTATTTTAGTCGTCCCTAAAATGGTGGAGATTGTGATTGTAGAATCATGGCCGTTGATTTGAAACCCAGAATGATTTGACGGTAGCAAGTTCGATTCTATTTTGACCAAGAAAAATATGAAAAAAATTGTAGTTTGAGTCTTGATCAATTTTAGCCATATATTCAATTATTTTCGCACTTAAGTAGGGTTATTGATATTTTTATTTTAAATTATATAATTTAGATATTTCCACTCTATTTGAGAAGCTTTATATAAAGTTTGGAAAATATGTCATAGCACGGTCGATTGTTTTTATTCCCAGTCCATCCATACAGTTACCACGATTGATTATTCTAGTTGTTTAAATTCTTTAGGATATATAATTTCGGATTTTGAGCATAGATAAAAACATGAAAAAGTAATATAACTTTATATAATTGGTGTATAACTTATTTTAACCAGATCAAGGAAAAATGAAAAAGAAACAAATATGCAAACTATTAAAAAGTTTTGGCATAGCAATAAAAACATTAAGACGATCTCGAGATCATTCATTTAAATCCAGTCACATATATATTTCAATCATATTGCAAATAAATTAATTGCTTATGAATTTTACATATCTATATATATATATTAGTAAACATGTGTAGATATTTTTGTTTTAAGACAGAAACCACGAGTAATTACTTTCCGCATTTCATTAATAAACAAACATATGCAAATATTTGTGCATTGGATTTTAATATACCTGTCCATTTAATTTTTTATTATTTGAATTTTGTATTAGCACTTTGACTTACCACACCGATCAGTGTTTTGTCTTACTCAAAATTGTTATCTTGTCTTTTTGTTATTTGATCCGTTATAAGTGTAACTGCATACTCACTGAACAACTAATATTTCAAACTAAATTTGTTATATTTCAAATATATATAATCTAGATATAAGTCCCCATGGAGGCGCAATTCATAATCCAAATCTAATCAAACTCGTAACACACGGCAAAATTAATTGTTAAAACAAAAAAAAGAAGAAAATTCAGCACATCAACTTTCCTTATTGCAGACTCACTGAACAATGAAGTGATCTAAGATCTAGTCACTGATAACAAAGCAACAAACAAAACACCAAATTGGACTACAACATCAAGTCAATCTCAGATAGAGCTCTTGATAGAGGCACTGTATCCAGTCTGATCATCAAAAAACTTAGACCACAGCATCACACCTCCATATTTAGCCGAGCTTCTAACTACAGGAAGCACTTGAGATGTAAGCACACTTGCCGGCATAAACCCGCTACCGGCCGCCTCAGGCGCTGCTGGCAGACCCACAAGCATCTGCGTAGCTGGGACCGTCGAAGTCCACACCGTCCACGAGTTCAAAAGCTGGCTCACGTCTCCTTCAGAGTACGCGCACTGCGGATTGTTGTAGAACTGAATCCAAACGTAGTCGAACAGCCCTGTCGCAAGAGCCTTCCCCAGGAAGAAGTCGGGGAACGGACACTGCGGAGCTGCAGAAAGATACACTTTTCTACCTCTGAGACTGTACTTGAAGAGACTCTCGGCGAGCTCCTCCCAGTGCAAGTTGGTCCCCAGCTCGATATCGAAATCTATGCCGTCGAGTACTGTAGGGCCGAGTGGGCGATGGGAGGAGTGACCACCCAGGAACGTCTTCCATAGATACTTTGCGACGTTCTTTGCGTCCTGAGCTGATGAGAGTGAGTAGTTTCCGACTCCACCTCCGATGGAGAGCAGCACCTTGATGCCTTGGGCTTGGCATGCGGTGATGTCATTGCTCAGCTGGGTGCACCCGTCGGAGTTCGGATCACAGTGCCCAGCGAGGTTGAGGACAGGGGTGCGTTGGGCGCCAAATTGGACGAGGAAAGCTAAATTGACGAAGGCATAGTTTCCAGTAGCGCAAGTTGCGGATAAGGTGCCTTCGTTGCCATTCTGGCCCCAGTAGACGGCGATTCCTGCAGAACTGGACGTGTCAATGGATGCAAAGATCAGGGCAAGAGTCAATATCAAGTAAGATGAGAATTTGAAAGCCATATTCAGCTAATTAAGCGGCTGAGCTCAACAGGAAAAGAGCTTGTTCTTATAGGAAAACTGATGGACTATTGAACTCAATCTCTCCACATGGAGCTGCATGCGATGCCAGAAGAGTTCACACGGCAAGTTGCCAGCAATTATGACCGAGAATCGTTCTTCGATTAGTTAAAAGTTTTTCTGAAGGATACAGGCAAGACCAAGAATAGTTCTTATATGTTTTTCGATTAGTTAAACCCCCACTTGTTTTGCTGCTATCTGCATTGTAACGTTTGGAGTTAGAATCTCTCCATATCTATGTGTAAAAATAATTGGCATGGCTCGTGATCAATCTTCGAACGTTGGAAGGAAAAATATCATTGAAAATAGAAGCGTTTACTTGTGTATAGAAAAGTAAATTTAGCTACATTACAGAGGCACATATGGACAAGTTGATACCTGGTGCACTTTGTTTCGTGTGTCAAATACCTGTTTAATATCTAGAACTGACTTTGCCTCGTTCCTCTATCACTAACAAGATGTTACTTCTTGCTTAAAAAAGAAAAGAAAAAAAAAATATTGATGACGAATGTAGTAATAACAACAAGAATTAGGAGCTAAATTACATTAATATAAAAGCAAAGCAACCAAAGTTATTCAAAAGTTTCTCTCCGACTCGGAAACAAACTAAGAACATCTAGAACAAATAACAGTCATTGATATTCTACTACAAGATTGAAATCCTTGTTGAATTCATGTTTGAATATTGAAACTTTGAGTCAATTTACTAGTTCAAAATAATAAATTAGGTGAATGAAAAATGGTCTTAAACTAGGATACATGACAAGGGAATAAAACAAAAAATAGTCTCACATTGGTAAAAGAGTTGTTAGTTTGTGAGTTTATATAGGATTGTTTATTCCATGATATTGCTTATGTAATAAGAGGAGAAACCTTGAGCACCTGACACCCTCACTTGATTCGCTAGATGCAACAAGATTACTGCTTCCTTGCAACGATAACGCATTCTAACTTAGTTTACATTTACATATACATCGTTCTGTTTCATTATTTAAACTCTCTCTCTCTCTCTCTCTCTCTCTCTCTCTCTCTCTCTCTATATATATATATATATATATATATATATATATATATATATATATATATATATATATATATATATTCTGTTGCTTTTCTAAAGTAATAAACTAATTATATTTTATTTAAACTAATTCAGATTTCATATCTTTGTTCTATAACTATATATATAATATAGAATTTCTATGTCTAGATTCACCTAACAACATTTCTGATTTAAGTAGTAGACAATAAGATTAATCTATTCTAATTAATATAACCATGTTTAAATCTTATTATTTGACTTAAATCTTATTAATATAGCAGTATTTATTCTATCCATTAAAGCCAACATTCTAAAGACCGAAATTAGATAGATTTAAATATTGTTATAAATATTCTTGTATAACTATTTAAATAAGGAAAATTTTAGATCTCTGTCATAATAGTGTTTAACCATAGATGATTTCATATCTAAATTTACTTGCTTTTTAAAGATAGAAAGTTGTTAGATTCTGTTAAGAGGAAAAAAGATCTGTTTTGAGAAATCTGAATTGATATTCTTTTTAATCTAATTCAGACAATATTACTTGAAGTAAGATTTCTTTTTAAAGTTTTTCTATTAGAGGGTTAAAATTTATTACAAAATTAAAATAGACAATTTTTTGTGATGTGCTCACTGTGGTAACTCCTGTCATGGGTACTCCGAATCCGCCCTCAAGCCAGTACGAGAAATCAGAGAAATTTAGTAGTATCGATTTTAAGAGATGACAAAAGAAAATATTATTCTATTTCACTACACTAAATCTAACTAAGTATCTGAAAGAGACTATATCGATTCTTAATGAAAATGACCAGCAGTCTGTGAAAGCGATCGATGCATGGAAACATATTAATTTTTTATGTAAGAATTATATTCTTAATGGATTGGATAATATACTAAAATATATATAGTTCAATTTCTACTGCTAAGAAACTTTGAGAGTCCTTAAATAAGAAATATAAAATAGAAGATGCTGGCTTTAAGAAATATGTAGTTGGTAAGTTTCTAGATTATAAAATAGTTGACTCTAAAAATGTGATCAACCAAGTATAAAATGTTCAAGTGATAATTCATGAAATTCATACTGTATGACTATCAGTGAATCATTCCAAGAGACTGCAATTATTGAAAAATTATCACCATCTTGGAAAGAATTCAAATATTACCTAAAGCATAAATGTGAAGAAATGTCACTTAAATATTTAATTGTACGTTTGAGGATTGAAGAAGACAACCACATTTCTAAAAGAAAATTGGAAATCCATACTTTGTTTCTAAAACAAATGTGATGAAACAATCCAATTAAGTCTAATGACAAGAAGTGTAAGTACGCTGGAGAAGGCTCTAAGAATGGTGACTCGAAGAGATTCAACGACAACTGCTGCAACTGCGACAAGCCTAGACATCATGTAAAGGATTGCCGTGTGCGTAAGGCACCAGACTCTTCTAAGAAGAAGAGGAAGCATCCTAGTGCAAATTTGGCTAAAGTGAATAATCTTTGTGCAAATGTTAATGTGAATATTACATCTGTTATCTCAGAAGTTAATCTAGTTGGCGACAATTTCAAAAAATATTGGGTTGACACTGAGGCTACACATCACATCTGGGCCAACAACTGGATATTCTCTACATATGAACCTGTGGAAGGAGAACTACTCTACATGGATAACATTGCAACCTCAAAGATTGAAAGACGACGAAAGATTGTACTAAAAATGACTTCAGAAAAGAACTTACTCTAACTGACGTACTTCATATATCGGATGCCTGCAAGAATCTGGTTTCTGATTCAGTTTTGAGTAAAAAAAGGATTTAGACTTATATTTGAGTATGATAAATTTATACTTACGAAAAATGGTGTGTATGTAGGAAAGGGGTACATGACTGATGGTCTGTTTAAAATAAATATAATAACCATTGTCTCCGAGACCAATAATAATAATAATAATTCTGCTTATGTGATTGAGTCTCCTTATATCTGACATGACAGATTAGGTCATGTTAATTATTATACTTTGCATAGATTGGTTAATTTAAATATGTTGCATAATTTTAATATAAATTTTAATGATAAATGCGAAATATGTGTTGAAGCCAAAATGGCTAAGCCTTTGTTTTCATTCTATAGAACGAAGTATTGAACCTCTAGAATTAATTCATACAGATATATGTGATTTAAAATCTGTTCAAACTAGAGGTGGTAAGAAATATTTTATTACTTTTGTTGATAATTAATTGTACTAAATATTGTTATGTAAGTCTAATAAGAAGTAAAAATAAGGCAATTGAAACGTTTATACAATATAAAAATGAAGTTGAGAACCAACTTAACAAAAAGATAAACATGCTAGGTTGTGAATATGAGTCACCATTTGTACAAATTTGTGCAGAACATGACATTATATAGCAAACAATTGCTCCTTACACTCCTCAGCAAAATAGAATTTGCTGAGTATAAGAACAAAACCTTAAAAGAGATGATTAATGCCATATTAATAAGTTTTGATTTGCCCCAGAATATGTGGGGGGAAACTTTATTTTTTGCCAATTATGTTCTCATTAAAATACCCCAAAAAGAAATTGGATAAAACACCTTATGAGTTATGTACATGTCGAGTACATAGTTATAAATTCTTAAGAGTGCGGGGGTGTCTTGTAAAAACTGCAATTCCTACTCCTAAAATGATTAAAATTGGACCTAAAACAATTGATTATATATTCATGGATATGCATATAATAACAGTGCATATCGTTTCTTTGGTTTCAAATTAGATAATCTAGAGATACATAAGTATTATATTATTGAATCTAGGAATACAGTACTCTTTGAGAATATTTTTTCTAGTAAATAATATGAACCAAGTTCTCCTAAAAAAACTTGTGATAATGCGATAAGAGAAACAGAATCTGAGTCTGAAAATGAAAGTAATGAGAATGAATTTAGACGGAGCAAAAGGGTCAGAGTTAATAAATCATTTGATCCAGAAAAGAGATTTTCTGACAACTTGTTAGAAAAAGAACCTCAAAGTTATAAAGAAGTTATGTCTACATCTGAAACTCTGTTTTAGAAAGAAGCCGTAAACAGTAAAATTGAATTTATTATTCAAAATCACATCTGAAAACTTGTGGATCTTCCTCCAGAAAGTAAACTTTTATGTTATAAATGGATCTTTAAGAGAAAGATAAAATATGATGGGTCTATAAATAAATACAAAGTTAGACTTGAAGTAAAAGGCTATAAACAAAAAAGAATGTGTAGATTATTTTGATATATATTTGCCTGTAACAAGAATAATATTCATAAGATTAGTAATTGCATCTGCAGTATTATATAATCTTGAGTTTTATCAAATGGATGTAAAAATAGTATTTTTAAATGGTAGATTAGATGAAGAAATTTACATGAAACAACTCAAAGGGTTTGTAGTTTTAGGACAAGAAAAGAAATTGTGTAGACTTGTTAAGTCACTGTATGAACTTAAACAAACATCTAAACAATGACATAAAAGATTTGACCAAGTTATGTTGTCAAATGGATTTTGTTATAATGAATTCGATAAATGTGTGTAAACCTATGCAAATATTTGTGCATTGGATTTTAATGTACTTGTCCATTTAATTTTTTTTAATCTAATTTTGTATTAGCACTGTGACTTACCACACAGATCAGTGTTTTGTTCCTACTCAAAACTGTTATATTGTCTTTTTGTTGTTTGATCCAATAAAAGTGTAACTGCATCCTCAGTGAACAACTAATATTTCAAATTAAAACTAATATTTCAAATTAAAGTTTTTTATTTTTAAAAATAAATAATCTAGATATAAGTCCCCATGCAGACGCAATTCATAATCCAAATCTCATCAAACTCGTAACACACGGCAAAATTAATGGTTAAAAAAAAAAAAAAAAATCAGCACATCGACTTTCCTTATTGCATGCAGACTCACTGAACAATGAAGTGATCTCAAATCTACTCACTTGCAATATATTGGATTTACTTTATTTTTACGTTATATATTTCTTGTATATAAATATTTTCTTGTACATCACTGATAACAAAGCAACAAGCGAAACACCAAATTGGACTCCAACATCAAGCCAATCTTAGATAGAGCTCTTGATAGAGGCACTGTACCCAGTCTGATCATCATAGAACTTACACGTTACACCACAGCATCACACCTCCATATTTAGCCGAGCTTCTAACTACAGGAAGCACTTGAGATGTAAGCACACTTGCTGGAATAAAACCGCTACCAGCCGCCTCAGGCGCAGCCGGCAGACCAACAAACATCTGCGTAGCTGGGACCGTCGAAGTCCACACCGTCCACGAGCTCAAAAGCTGGTTCACATCTCCTTCAGAGTACGCGCACTGCGGATTGTTGTAGAACTGAATCTAAACGTAGTCGAAAAGCCCCATCGCAAGAGCCTTCCCCATGCGGAAGTCGGGGTACGGATACTGTGGAGCTGCAGATAGATACACTTTTCTACCACTGAGACTGTACTTGAAGAGACTCTTGGCGAGCTCCCCCCCAGTGCAAGTTGGTCCCCAGCTCGATATCGAAATCTATGCCATCGAATACTGCAGGCCCGAGTGGGCGGTGGCTGGAGTGACCACCCAAGAACGTCTTCCATAGATACCTTGCGACGATCTTTGCGTCCTGAGCTGATGAGAGTGAGTAGTTTCCGACTCCACCTCCGATGGAGAGCAGCACCTTGATGCCGTGGGCTTGGCATGCAGTGATGTCATTGCTCAGCTGGATGCAGCCGTCGGAGCTCGGATCACAGTGCCCAGCGAGGTTGAGGACAGGGGTGCGTTGGGCGCCAAATTGGACGTGGAAAGCTAAATTGACCAAGGCATAGTTTCCGGTAGCACAAGTTGCGGATAAGGTGCCTTCGTTGCCACTCTGGCCCCAGTAGACGGAGATTCCTGCAGAACTGGACGTGCCAGTGGATGCAAAGATCACGGTAAGTATCAATATCAAGTAAGATGAGAATTTGTGTTGGGAGATTAGGCTAGAAGTTTGGAGAGCCAAAAGAGTTTTTCATTCATGGTCATTTTTTTTTCTTTTTCATAGTTACATAGATGGCTGATTTCATAGATAAAAATTACATGAAATATTGTTCTAGACTCCTAGAAACTATACTCACATATTGAATATAATTTTTGACTAACATATTCAAATTTTTGACTAGTAGAAAACTAAGAGTCATTCAAATCTTGTAAATTATAATCAATCAATTTTGACTAGATAGCACATTACTCAACATATTCCTCCTTAATATGCTGCTCTTGAACTCCAAGAATCTCTCTAAAGTAAATGAACTTGTCTGTTGGAAGTGACTTTGTAAAGATGTTTACAATTTGATCTTCACTCTTGTAAAATTTCAGCTCAACTTTTCTTTCTTCAATTTATTCTCTAATGAAATTATGCTTAATAGCAATGTGCCTTGTTCTTGAATGATGAGCTGGATTTTTGGCAATATCAATGTCTGATTTATTGTCACAAAACATCACAATTCCTCTTGCTTCTCACCAATATCTTCTAGAATTCTCCTTAGCCAAATGACTTGTGAAGTTGCCAAACTAACTGAACAATACTCAGCTTCGGCTGATGATTGCGCCACACTTTGTTGCTTCTTTGATGCCCAAGAAAACACAGCTGAACCAGGTGTAAAACAATAACCGGAGGTACTCCTCATATCATCACGGCATTCACCCCAATCACTATTACAAAAGCCAAACAGAGTTGCACCAGCTCCCTTGCTGAATTTTAAACCAAAATTAGTTGTTTTCTTGACATATCTAAGTACCTTGTTGGCTCCTCCAAGATGTAATTGACTTGGATTGTGCATGAATCTTGATAATAAGCTTGCAGCAATCATAATATCTAGCCTTGTAGTTGTAAGTACAACAAATTTCTAACCAAACTTCTATACAAAGTAGGATCAGTTCTTTTTTCTCCATCATCTTTAACAAGTTTCTCATTCACAACAAGTGGTGTAGGCATAGGTTGACAACCATGCCAAACTTAACAAGAATATTTTCAGCATACTGCTTTTGACAAATAAACACACCATCATCTTGTTGATCTATTTTCATGCCAAGAAAATGATGTAATAGCCCCATATCAGTCATTCATATGTTTTCATCATGTCTTTTTTAAATTCACTAATCAATTTCTCATTGTTACCTGATGAATATCATATATTGTATTTTTCCTCTCATACTTTATCTATTTTTGTATATAAATAAATGCTACTCGGGTATTTTTAGTGCATTTTTCAGGTAATTCGATTTATACAAGGAGATGGCAAGAAATCAATGTCGGAGTAGGAAATCAGAGTACGAAAAGTTTCTAAAGTGAGAAAAACTACGAGACTACGATGTTACAGAGATGCAAAGTCAAATACAGTCAAGGAAATATAATGAGCAAGACACGAGACAGACGTGGAAGAAATTTCAATTGAGTTACTCGAAATAAAACTGCTATTTAGCGGTTTTAGCCGCCATTTTGCCGCCAACTGTGGGCCCCACATGCTGAATTTTCTTCCCTGGCTTCGATGTAATTTTGTGGCTTTATAGTTCTGCTAGAATTAGGGTTTGATTTCCGAAGCCTATATATTGGCCGTATCCTTGTATTCTAGGTTTTATGCAGTAGTTAATGTAGATTAGGATTCTGAAGTTTTGTACTCGTTTTTAATTTAATAAAATTAGGGTTTTGCTGAAGGGGTGGCGACCTCAATACCGTGCTCCAGAGGTAAGCCATTGTTTTGAGATCTTTATTTGCTTTCTAGATAGATTTAATTGCTTTCTAGTATAGATTTATTTGCTTTCTAGATTATATTTAATTGCTTTCTAGAATCATGAGTAGCTAATTAGTTTAGCTCTAGGATGTAGATGAAGCTAGGATTCACCATGTAATTGCTTTCTAATATCTTTCTTCTTGAATAAAAATAAATAAAGACATGATTTTTCTCTAAAAGGATTAAAATACAAGAACTCGAAGATTAAGACTTTGATAGGTTATACTTGAATTAGGTTTCTTGATAGCCTATGCTTAGTTAGGGTTTGGGGTTATTGATTTTATCTTTTTCATTGAATTTTCTAAAAATTTAGTTTGTTTTTATGAGAAGTAGTATCTTTGATGAGTTATATTTGCACACCACTTGATAGCTCATACTTAGGGCACTTTAAATAAAGATTAAACTAAAAAGATCAAATTTTTATGAAAGAAGAAGATAGTAGAAGTAAATACATGATTGGAAACTAGTGGATTCTAGATCCTAGGCTATTTAGATTAATCCAACTTCAACCTAGAATCCTTTGTTAATCCGCTAGACTAAGGAAATAGTAAGAATCGCAAAAACACCCTAAATCCCTGTGGGACGACCTGTACAGCGCTACACCGACACTGTGCGCTTGCAGTAATTTATCACATCAAGTTTTTGGCGCCGTTGCCGGGGATCGACGGTGTTTTTCTTGCTTTTTCTAACGTTTTACGGCTTAACAGTGTGTGTTGAGTGTGTATAGATCTGGAACTTTAGATACAGGATATACAAAGTGAAGGAAAGCGTTATGGAAGTGCACTACAAAAATCCGAGAGGTAACCTCCCAGATTTGGCCGCTAGATAGCGGTAAATACCGCTATTTAGCGGCAATATCTTTCCGTTTCTCCCTCAAAATTTGTGTATTTCTGTATTTATCGTTCTTGATTCTACAAAAAAATAATAATAAAAAATTATAAAAATCATATTTCAATTGTTTTTATTTTTTCTTTTCCATCTCTTTCCCTCTCCGCCTTCTTCAAAACAAACAAAAAAAATTAAAAAAAATGTTTCAAAATCAAACTGGTTGCAATCATTGTCGTGATCCATACCATAATTATTATCAGTGTCCATGGATAGGAAGTTCGCTAGGACTAGGTCATAATCAAATTCACAATACATATAATGAACCTACGAGCGCTTCTTATACACAAAATTACAATTATGAATGGATGAATAATTCTAATTTTGCATATAATCAAGAGCCATATCAAGAGAATCCTCCATCTGATCATTTCTTTATGGGCTATTTATCTTCATGTTCTACATTCAATCATGAACAAGATATTCAATTGAACATGTTAGATGAAAGATTAAAAACATTAGAAGCGAGATATGTATGTCATGAGAATCTACCTCCAACCACTTCATATCTGTCATCAAATATGTACATGGATCCATCATATCATTCTTCAAATTTCACTCATGATCTCGAGATGCAATCATTTGAGAAAAATAAGGAAAATTACGATCATGAGTCTGAGGAACGAAAATGTAGAATAGAGGAAGATATGGAAGTTTTGCTAAAATCATCATCTCAAAAATCATCCTCTAAAATTGAATCTTGTATGGGAGATCTTCTCAAAGCGATTTCTCAAGCTAAACTTTTTATAGATCAACCATCTAATAGTTTGAACGTATCTGACTCAAACGAGCAATCACTCCAGTCATCTTATGAAGTAGATATGATTCAAAATGAATTAAATAGTTTTGTGCATGATGAGTCTATAATTCAACATTGTGATCAACCTATTTTAGACCATTGTGGCAATAATTATGAATAAACCAGTGATAAAGAAAATATTTTGCTTGCTAGTGACACATTATCATTTGATTCTTTTGATGGAAATTGTGAAGAAATTTGTGAAGAAAAATTTTTATCCATTCATAATAACTTGACTAATGATAAGTCTACTAGTATGGCATTTTCTTTTGAGAATTTTGATGACAGGTTTGAAGAAAATTTGCATGACAAGCCCCTAATAATTGAGGAAAGGAAGGAACATCAAAAAGAAGAGATCATGGTACCTGATGACTTAAAAGAGCCCTCCAAAATTGAGCTAATGATTCCACAATACCAAAGTGAGTATGTTATTTCACACGTTGATAAAACCAAAATACTTACAAATATGAAAGATGCTCGTGGATGGAATACGAACGATGGTAAAGGTACGCTTTCCAACCTCAAAATTTTATTATTGAATAAAAAAAAGAAAAGTAGAAAAAAATTGAGAAAAATCAAAAATAGGATGGAGAGATTAAATGCAAAACTGACAAAAAGGCTAAGTTCATCCATATCAAAACATAAAAGGACACATTATGAGAGTGAAAAGCGATCAAGAGGTCGTAACCGTTTGAATTTTCTAATAGGTGTATAATATTTGTATAATAGTTTTCTTTTTTTTTTTTACCACCCTTGGTTTGTGTATGAGGGCATACACAAGTTTAGGTGTGGGGGAGTAGATTAGGAGATTTTTATTTTTTAGGATTTTTAGGATTTTATTTTTGTTTTTATGATTTTTTTTTTTTTTAGATTTTTGGGTTTCTTTATTTTACACTTTGGTTAGTTTTTAGGGTAACTAACTGAAAAAAATTAAAAAAAAACTGAAAAGAAAAATAGATTAAAAAAAACTTATGTATTTTTATCAATAGATCAAACTACTTACAGATAAGAAAAATATAGATTTGAAATTGGATAGGAGAGTAGATTGGATGATACACTTTGAATTTTATGAAAAAGATCAAAATCTAAAAAATAAATATTGCTAACAGTAGTTGTGAGGCAAATATACATCTATTTTTCACTTCACAATAGTTTATTAGATTAAGGACAAAGATGATAACGATTGAGTAAGTTTTCTCTCTCTAAACAAAAAAAAAAGAGAAAAAAAGAAAAAAAAAGAAAAAAAAAGTGAGAATAAAATAATGGGGTGAGCCTAAGGCAATACCCTCGAGAGTGATAAAATAATAGGGTGCGCCTGGTATTAAGGCAATAGCCTCAAGAGTGAAAAAAAGAGTATGATCTGAGTAATCGGGTACTTTGCGCCTAAGTAAATGTAAATATTCGCATGAAAAGTGAAATATTCTAAAAAAAAAAGAAAAAGAAAAACGAAAAGAGTATGAACCAAGTAATCGGGTATGTTGCGCCTAAGTAAGCGTGAATATTCGCATGAAAGGTGAAATATTCTTTAAAAAAAAAAAGAAAAAAAAAGGAAAAAATTTGTTATGAGAGAGGAGATGAATCATGAGTTAGAGTTTGAGTCTAAGGCCGAAATAAACTATCACACGTGCACGTAGTTGTATAGGAGCCAATGAATTATCTGTTAGTAGGTATTGAAAGATAGGATTTAAATTTTTGATTAAAATGATAAGTGTATCTGATATGACGCTCGATTTGAAAATTGATAATTTAAATGCGTTCTTGAGTTTGTATATTAGTGAGATTAATTGATGAAAATATCATTAAAAAAAAAAGATTTTTCTTTCCTTTGTATAAAATTTCTATTTTTCTTGATTTTCGGTTATCCTTATTTTTCCTTTTTTTATTCCTTAATCTATTTTCTTCTTGAATTTTGTGGGTATATTCACTGCAAACCCTCACGAGACAACACTCGTCCACTAGGGTAACCTAGGGGTTTAAAGGCTTATTGCACGTGCTAAGTGCAATCGCGATTCCTGCGAAAGTGAGTTAGGATTTTTATTTTTCTTTTTAGATTTAGGTTTTGCTCGAGGACTAGCAAAAGATAGGTATGGGGGTGTGATGAATATCATATATTGTATTTTTCCTCTCATACTTTATCTATTTTTGTATATAAATAAATGCTACTCGGGTATTTTTAGTGCCTTTTTCAGGTAATTCGATTTATACAAGGAGATGACAAGAAATCAATGTCGGAGTAGGAAATCAGAGTACGAAAAGTTTCTAAAGTGAGAAAAACTACGAGACTACGATGTCACAGAGATGCAAAGTCAAATACAGTTAAGGAAATATAATGAGCAAGACACGAGACAGACGTGGAAGAAATTTCAATTGAGTTACTCGAAATAAAACCGCTATTTAGCGGTTTTAGCCGCCATTTTGCGGCCAACTGTGGGCCCCACATGCTGAATTTTCTTCCCTGGCTTCGATGTAATTTTGTGGCTTTATATTTCTGCTAGAATTAGGCTTTGATTTCCGAAACCTATATATTGGCCGTATCCTTGTATTCTAGGTTTTATGCAGTAGTTAATGTAGATTAGGATTCTGAAGTTTTGTACTCGTTTTTAATTTAATAAAATTAGGGTTTTGCTGAAGGGGTGGCGACCACAATACCGTGCTCCAGAGGTAAGCCATTGTTTTGAGATCTTTATTTGCTTTCTAGATAGATTTAATTGCTTTCTAGTATAGATTTATTTGCTTTCTAGATTATATTTAATTGTTTTCTAGAATCATGAGTAGCTAATTAGTTTAGCTCTAGGATGTAGATGAAGCTAGGATTCACCATGTAATTGCTTTCTAATATCTTTCTTCTTGAATAAAAATAAATAAAGACATGATTTTTCTCTAAAAGGATTAAAATACAAGAACTCGAAGATTAAGACTTTGATAGGTTATACTTGAATTAGGTTTCTTGATAGCCTATGCTTAGTTAGGGTTTGGGGTTATTGATTTTATCTTTTTCATTGAATTTTCTAAAGATTTAGTTTGTTTTTATGAGAAGTAGTATCTTTGATGAGTTATATTTGCACACAACTTGATAGCTCATACTTAGGGCACTTTAAATAAAGATTAAACTAAAAAGATCAAATTTTTATGAAAGAAGAAGATAGTAGAAGTAAATACATGATTGGAAACTAGTGGATTCTAGATCCTAGACTATTTAGATTAATCCAACTTCAACCTAGAATCCTTTGTTAATCCGCTAGACTACGGAAAGAGTAAGAATCGCAAAAACACCCTAGATCCCTGTGGGACGACCTGTACAGCGCTACACCGACACTGTGCGCTTGCAGTAATTTATCACATCAAGTTTTTGGCGCCGTTGCCGGGGATCGATGGTATTTTTCTTGCTTTTTCTAACATTTTACGGCTTAACAGTGTGTGTTGAGTGTGTATAGATCTGGAACTTTAGATACATGATATACAAAGTGAAGGAAAGCGTTATGGAAGTGCACTGCAAAAATCCGAGAGGTAACCTCCCAGATTTGGCCGCTAGATAGCGGTAAATACCGCTATTTAGCGGCAATATCTTTCCGTTTCTCCCTCAAATTTTGTGTATTTCTGTATTTATCGTTCTTGATTCTACAAAAAAATAATAATAAAAAATTATAAAAATCATATTTCAATTGTTTTTATTTTTTCTTTTCCATCTCTTTCCCTCTCCGCCTTCTTCAAAACAAACAAAAAAAAATTAAAAAAAAATGTTTCAAAATCAAACTGGTTGCAATCATTGTCGTGATCCATACCATAATTATTATCAGTGTCCATGGATAGGAAGTTCGCTAGGACTAGGTCATAATCAAATTCACAATACATATAATGAACCTACGAGCGCTTCTTATACACAAAATTACAATTATGAATGGATGAATAATTCTAATTTTGCATATAATCAAGAGCCATATCAAGAGAATCCTCCATCTGATCATTTCTTTATGGGCTATTTATCTTCATGTTCTACATTCAATCATGAACAAGATATTCAATTGAACATGTTAGATGAAAGATTAAAAAGATTAGAAGCGAGATATGTATGTCATGAGAATCTACCTCCAACCACTTCATATCTGTCATCAAATATGTACATGGATCCATCATATCATTCTTCAAATTTCACTCATGATCTCGAGATGCAATCATTTGAGAAAAATAAGGAAAATTAGGATCATGAGTCTGAGGAACGAAAATGTAGAATGGAGGAAGATATGGAAGTTTTGCTAAAATCATCATCTCAAAAATCATCCTCTAAAATTGAATCTTGTATGGGAGATCTTCTCAAAACGATTTCTCAAGCTAAACTTTTTATAGATCAACCATCTAATAGTTTGAACGTATCTGACTCAAACGAGCAATCACTCCAGTCATCTTCTGAAGTAGATATGATTCAAAATGAATTAAATAGTTTTGTGCATGATGAGTCTATAATTCAACATTGTGATCAACCTATTTTAGACCATTGTGGCAATAATTATGAATAAACCAGTGATAAAGAAAATATTTTGCTTGCTAGTGACACATTATCATTTGATTCTTTTGATGGAAATTGTGAAGAAATTTGTGAAGAAGAATTTTTATCCATTCATAATCACTTGACTAATGATAAGTCTACTAGTATGGCATTTTCTTTTGAGAATTTTGATGACAGGTTTGAAGAAAATTTGCATGACAAGCCCCTAATAATTGAGGAAAGGAAGGAACATCAAAAAGAAGAGATCATGGTACCTGATGACTTAAAAGAGCCCTCCAAAATTGAGCTAATGATTCCACAATACCAAAGTGAGTATGTTATTTCACACGTTGATAAAACCAAAATACTTACAAATATGAAAGATGCTCGTGGATGGAATACGAACGATGGTAAAGGTACGCTTTCCAACCTCAAAATTTTATTATTGAATAAAAAAAAGAAAAGTAGAAAAAAATTGAGAAAAATCAAAAATAGGATGGAGAGATTAAATGCAAAACTGACAAAAAGGCTAAGTTCATCCATATCAAAACATAAAAGGACACATTATGAGAGTGGAAAGCGATCAAGTGGTCGTAACCGTTTGAATTTTCTAATAGGTGTATAATATTTGTATAATAGTTTTCTTTTTTTTATTTTACCACCCTTGGTTTGTGTATGAGGGCATACACAAGTTTAGGTGTGAGGGAGTAGATTAGGAGATTTTTATTTTTTAGGATTTTTAGGATTTTATTTTTGTTTTTATGATTTTTTTTTCTTCAGATTTTTGGGTTTCTTTATTTTACACTTTGGTTAGTTTTTAGGGTAACTAACTGAAAAAAATTAAAAAAAAAACTGAAAAGAAAAATAGATTAAAAAAAACTTATGTATTTTTATCAATAGATCAAACTACTTACAGATAAAGGAATAAATTTAGATTTGAAATTGGATAGGAGAGTAGATTGGATGATACACTTTGAATTTTATGAAAAAGATCAAAATCTAAAAAATAAATATTGCTAGCAGTAGTTTTGAGGCAAATATATATCTATTTTTCACTTCACAATAGTTTATTAGATTAAGGACAAAGATGATAACGATTGAGTAAGTTTTCTCTCTCTAAACAAAAAAAAAGAGAAAAAAAGAAAAAAAAAAAAGAAAAAAAAAGTGAGAATAAAATAATGGGGTGAGCCTAAGGCAATACCCTCGAGAGTGATAAAATAATAGGGTGCGCCTGGTATTAAGGCAATAGCCTCAAGAGTGAAAAAAAGAGTATGATCTGAGTAATCGGGTACTTTGCGCCTAAGTAAGTGTAAATATTCGCATGAAAGGTGAAATATTCTAAAAAAAAAAAGAAAAAGAAAAACGAAAAGAGTATGAACCAAGTAATCTGGTATGTTGCGCTTAAGCAAGCGTGAATATTCGCATGAAAGGTGAAATATTCTTAAAAAAAAAAAAGAAAAAAAAAGAAAAAAATTTGTTATGAGAGAGGAGATGAATCATGAGTTAGAGTTTGAGTCTAAGGCCGAAATAAACTATCACACGTGCACGTAGTTGTATAGGAGCCAATGAATTATCTGTTAGTAGGTATTGAAAGATAGGATTTAAATTTTTGATTAAAATGATAAGTGTATCTGATATGACGCTCGATTTGAAAATTGATAATTTAAATGCGTTCTTGAGTTTGTATATTAGTGAGATTAATTGATGAAAATATCATAAAAAAAAAAGATTTTTCTTTCCTTTGTATAAAATTTCTATTTTTCTTGATTTTCGGTTATCCTTATTTTTCTTTT
This sequence comes from Dracaena cambodiana, assembly GCA_036321105.1. Classification (NCBI taxonomy): domain Eukaryota; kingdom Viridiplantae; phylum Streptophyta; class Magnoliopsida; order Asparagales; family Asparagaceae; genus Dracaena; species Dracaena cambodiana. The sequence continues at coordinate 15,222,418 of JAYEPQ010000002.1, read as the reverse complement.
TTTTATTCCTTAATCTATTTTCTTCTTGAATTTTGTGGGTATATTCACTGCAAACCCTCACGAGACAACACTCGTCCACTAGGGTAACCTAGGGGTTTAAAGGCTTATTGCACGTGCTAAGTGCAATCGCGATTCCTGCGAAAGTGAGTTAGGATTTTTATTTTTCTTTTTAGATTTAGGTTTTGCTCGAGGACTAGCAAAAGATAGGTGTGGGGGTGTGATGAATATCATATATTGTATTTTTCCTCTCATACTTTATCTATTTTTGTATATAAATAAATGCTACTCGGGTATTTTTAGTGCCTTTTTCAGGTAATTCGATTTATACAAGGAGATGACAAGAAATCAATGTCGGAGTAGGAAATCAGAGTACGAAAAGTTTCTAAAGTAAGAAAAACTACGAGACTACGATGTTACAGAGATGCAAAGTCAAATACAGTTAAGAAAATATAATGAGCAAGACACGAGACAGACGTGGAAGAAATTTCAATTGAGTTACTCGAAATAAAACCGCTATTTAGCGGTTTTAGCTGCCATTTTGCGGCCAACTGTGGGCCCCACATGCTGAATTTTCTTCCCTGGCTTCGATGTAATTTTGTGGCTTTATAGTTCTGCTAGAATTAGGGTTTGATTTCCGAAGCCTATATATTGGCCGTATCCTTGTATTCTAGGTTTTATGCAGTAGTTAATGTAGATTAGGATTCTGAAGTTTTGTACTCGTTTTTAATTTAATATTAGGGTTTTGCTGAAGGGGTGGCGACCACAATACCGTGCTCCAGAGGTAAGCCATTGTTTTGAGATCTTTATTTGCTTTCTAGATAGATTTAATTGCTTTCTAGTATAGATTTATTTGCTTTCTAGATTATATTTAATTGCTTTCTAGAATCATGAGTAGCTAATTAGTTTAGCTCTAGGATGTAGATGAAGTTAGGATTCACCATGAAATTGCTTTCTAATATCTTTCTTCTTGAATAAAAATAAATAAAGACATGATTTTTCTCTAAAAGGGTTAAAATACAAGAACTCGAATATTAAGACTTTGATAGGTTATACTTGAATTAGGTTTCTTGATAGCCTATGCTTAGTTAGGTTTTGGAGTTATTGATTTTATCTTTTTCATTGAATTTTCTAAAGATTTAGTTTGTTTTTATGAGAAGTAGTATCTTTGATGAGTTATACTTGCACACCACTTGATAGCTCATACTTAGGGCACTTTAAATAAAGATTAAACTAAAAAGATCAAATTTTTATGAAAGAAGAAGATAGTAGAAGTAAATACATGATTGGAAACTAGTGGATTCTAGATCCTAGACTATTTAGATTAATCCAACTTCAACCTAGAATCCTTTGTTAATCCGCTAGACTAAGGAAAGAGTAAGAATCGCAAAAACACCCTAGATCCCTGTGGGACGACCTGTACAGCGCTACACCGATACTGTGCGCTTGCAGTAATTTATCACATCATTACCCGTATAAAGCAAATCATCAATATATAAAACAACAATAAGAATACTTGATGTATCTTGTGTCTTCACATACAAAGTTGGTTCACTTTTACTCTTCTTGAACCCTTGCTCCATAAAGTAAGAATTAATTTAGCTATACCAAGCCCTTGGTGCTTGCTTCAACATGTACAAAACTTTCTTCAACTTGTACATTTTGTCTTCCTCCCCTTCTTTGATAAAGCCTTGAGGTTGTTGAACATAGACTTCTTCCTTCAATTCTCTATTCAAAAATACTGATTTCACATCAAGTTGATAAAGGTTCCTTCCTTTATGGGTTGCCATAGCAATAAGAGCTCGAATGGTATCAAACCTTGCAACCGGTGCAAAAGTTTCATTGTAGTCAATTCCAAGTTGTTAAGTAAATCCTTTAGCAACAAGTCTTACTTTCTTTCTTTGAATTGAGCCATTCGGATTCAGCTTCACCTTGTAAATCCACTTCACTCCTATGTTCTCCTCGTTTTGTGGTTTGTCAACAAGCTTCCAAGTCTTGTTCTTCTCAATTGCATGAATCTCATCCTCCATGACCTTCCTCCAATCCTTTTCAGCATTTGCTTCTTCAAAATTTTCTGGGTCAAGAACACAAAAATTGCACCTTGCATAAACATCATTCAAACTCTTCATCTTCTTTGGTGTTGAGGTTGGAGAACCTGAATTTGAGCTTGGTGAAGGAGGTGGGCTGCTTGGAGTAGCTGAAATTTTCTCCTCATTTGGTTCATCATCAAGTAGAATAGTTCCTTTTTCAACTTTTCCATCATTCCAGTTCCATGAAGCATTTTCATCAAACAAAACATCTCGGCTAATGATTATTTTGTTAGTTTTCAAGTTATACAAACAATAGCCTTTAGGCTTCGAACTATAGCCAACAAAGATACATTTTTCACTTACTTCATCAAACTTATACCTCTTCTCCTTTGGAATTTGTGCATAGCAAACATTTCAAAAAAATTTCAAGTGCTTCACCTATGGCTTCCTTCCACTCCATGCTGTTGGAGTTTGATTCCACACTGCCTTTGTAGGACTTCTATTCAGCAAATTTACGGCTGTATGAACTGTTTCAGTCCAAAATTCTTTTGGTAATCCTTTGTCATGCAACATAGATTTTGCCATCTCCATCACGGTTTGATTCTTCCTTTCTGATACTCCATTTTGTTGAGATATATAGCTAACAGTGAGCTGCCCTTCCACACCTTCATCTTCACAAAATTCCTAAAAAACATTGGAAGTATATTCCTTCCCGCTATCACTTCTCAAGGTCTTAATACAAGAGCCACTTTGTTTCTCCACAAAATTTTTAAACTTCTTAAATATAGAAAAAATTTCAGATTTTTCTTTCATGAAATATACCAAAGTCATTCTTGAAAAAAATAAAATACTTGTTACCTCCATGAGATGTTATTCTCATTGGACCACAAACATTTGTATAAACTAGCTCCAAAATACTTTTAGCTCTCCAAGCAACTCCTTTAGGAAATGGCTGCTGGTGTTGTTTCCCAAGAGCACATCCTTCGCAAACTTCATGCTTCTCCTCAATTCTTGGCAGTCCATAAGCCATTCCTTTTTGTTGAAGAACTTTAAGGCTGCGAAAATTTAAATGCTCAAGCCTTTTGTGCCATAACCATGAGCTATCATTCACATGAGCCTTCATAGCTTGATCTCCACCATGGCTGAAATTTATTAGAAAACTCATATTCTTCTCTATTTGAATTTTCACAACAAGCTGGCTACCATCCTTTTTGTCATAAATTGAGCACTCACCATCATCAAAATTAAGTGTATATCTATGCTCATGAAGCTATCCAAGACTCAACAAATTTTGATCTAAGTTAGGTATAAGTAAAATATCATGAATCAACTTTTTACCTCTCTTAGTTTGAACACCAATGGTTCCAAGTCCTTGTGCTTGTACGACTACTCCATTTCCCATCTTCACTTGACTTTTCACGGACTCATTCAAGTCAACAAATATGGATTTGTCCCTTGCCATGTGATTGCTACAACTGCTATCAAGAAACCAAACATCTTTTTTGTTTTCGGTTGCCATGTGACAAGCATAGAATAAGTTACTTTTTTCTTACTTCTCCTCTGAAAATTATGCTTATTGGCGGTTCTTGAGTCTACAATCCTTCGCAATATGGCCAAACCATTTGCAATTATAGCATTGTGGTTTTCCTTTGTGCCAACAATCATTCTCCACATAGTTGCTCTTGCCACAAATTTTGCAAGATTGAGAATTTTCAACATTGTTGGCCCTTTGAAAATAGTTTCTTCCTCTACCTCGAAAGCCTCTGCCTTGTCTTCATCCACGACCATTTCTTGCACCTCTTTGTGCATCTCCACCTTTTTTGATTGTTTCTTGAGTATTGCTCTTTATCATTTGTTTTGAGGCTGAAATTCAGCTTTGATTGGAAAACACTTTCAATGGATTTCTCAGCATGCCTAGCTATTCTTCTCTCATAAGCCTTCAAGGATCCCATCAACTCTTGAACACTTGGTGAGGAAATATCTTTAGTCTCTTCAATTATGGACACCATAGGATCAAATTTTGGGGGTAAACACACAAGTATCTTTTCAATAATTCTGCCATCATTGATTTGTTCACAATAAGTCTTCATCTCATTTACAATCTTGGTGATCTTTGTATAGTAGTCTTGGACACTTTCAGATTCACTCATCTTCAAGTTTTCAAGATCCCTTCTAAAAGTTTGGAGTATGACATTCTTCACCTTGAGATTTCCTTGGAACTCTTTTGGTAGAATCTCCCATGCTTTTTTAGCATGATTGGTTCCCATGATTCTTGAAAAAATATCTGAGTTCACACCTTGTTGAATATATGAGGTGCTTAGGCATCTTTTTTCCTATGCTCTTTGAGACTCTTTAGTTGTTGATCACTAAAATTGGTTGTAGATTACGGTTCATCATATCTATCTTCTGCATATTCCCACAACTCCTTTGATCTAAAAATTGTCTTCATTTTTACGCACCAATGGTCATAGTGCTCACCGGAAAAGATAGGAACTGTTGTTCCATCATTATTTTGATTTGCCATCTTGTTGAACTTCAGCTCTGATACCAATTTTGTTAGGGGATTAGGCTAGAAGTTTGGAGAGCCAAAAGAGTCTTTTATTCATATTCTTTTCTTTTTTTCATAGTTACATAGATGGCTGATTTTATAGATAAAAATTACATGAAACATTATGCTGGACTCCTAGAAACTATTCTCACATATTGAATGCAACTTTTGACTAATATATTCAAACTTTTGACTAGTAGAAAACTAAGGGTCATTCAAATCTTGTAAATTGTAATCAATCAATTTTGACTAGGTAGCACATTACTCAACAATTTGAAAGCCATTTGCAGATAAGCTAGCGACTGAGCTCAACAGAGAAGAGTTTGTTCTTCTGGGAAAACTAATGGATTATTGAATTCAATCTCTCCACATGGAGCTGCTTGCGACGACAGAATAGCGCACACGACAAGCACTACAAGAAAATAGGACTATAGTAAGAAAATAGGACTATGTAACGAGTTTTTAGTGACAAGTGTTAAAATTATCACTGAAAGTGAGTATTAGTGCCAAAAATTAAAAATTGTCATAAATAATGAGTTTTCAGATATGAAAATAAATAATTATAATTAAAACATATTCTTTAGTGACAACAAATAAAAACTTGTCATTAAAACATAAGTTTCAGTGACGAGAACTAAAAATTATCATTAAAATATAAACTTTTCAGTAACAAAAAAAAAAACTTGTTATTAAAACATAGTTTTCCGTGACAATAACTAAAAATTGTTACTAAAACATAAATTTTTCAGTGACAACTAAAAAACTTGTCACTAAAACATAATTTTCAGTAATGAGGGCAAAAAATCGTTCTTCGATTAGTTAAAAGTTTTTCTGAAGGATACAGGCAAGAGCAAGAATAGTTCTTATATGTTTTTTGGTTAGTTAAACCCCCACTTGTTCTGCTGTTATCTGCATTGTAATGTTTGGAGTTAGAATCTCTCCATATCTATATGTAAAAATAATTGGCATGATCAATCTTTGAACGTTAGAATGAAAATTTTCATTGTAAATAGAAGCGTTTACTTGTGTATAGAAAAGTAAATTTAGCTACATTACAGAGGCACATATGGACAAGTTGTGCACTTGTTTCGTATGGGGAAATCCTATTTACACATAGAAATTTACTCTTCATACACGGTTTTAAAACTTGTAATAAAACGGCAACAATTGTTCTCCTTCCAATTAGAGATCCAGTTATCATCCTGACGTTGCTGCAAATGGTTGTTAATGCATAGGAGGTAGAAACACTGATTACAAACAAAACAAAGTACTCACCATATCAAAGAGTAACTATGTGAACAATGTTTCCGTCGAAAGACATTGTTTCTTTTATTACCATGGATTAATAAAAAAAAATTACAATAAGAATATTTAAATTACAATGAAAAAGAAAACAAAGAAACAAATGAGAGAGTCTTCTAGATCGTGTTTCTCTCTTTTACAGAAGTTCGTAGGTTCTAATGTAGTTATGGGGCATCGAACATAGAGAATAATTTCTGGACGAGGGCCTTTCATTGCTGGACGGCAGCTCTGCAGAATATAAACTGATCTCGAAATCTCTCTCTTTTTTTAAAAAAAAAAAATCCCCAAAAATCCTCTCTGGAGTCATATTTATAGATTTCGGGGTTTCCTTCTAGATAAATATGGAATCTCTATCAAATTCATCTCTGAATTTATATTCAGATTCGAAATCTTTGATTCCAAGTGATTGGATATAATTAGAATAAAAATTCGGGTTGAAATCTACAAGAAACTCAATTTAAAAACTAAAATAGCCTTGTGTGCGTGAGATTGCCATCCCTGTGCGAGGCTGAACCTCGTACGGGGCTCCTTTGCCTCACATGGGGCTAATAGCCCCGCGCAGGGCAACTAGCCTCGCGTGCGCGAGGCTATTTTGCCCATGTAGCTTTTTCACTTACTTCTCAATTTTTCCTGCCTACAAACAATTAATCAAAAACCTCATTATTGTTCATGCGTGGGAGGTAGAAACACTTGAGTTCAAACAAAACGAAGTACTTTCCGTATCAAAGAATAACTATGTGAACAATCAATCAAAAACCTCATTATTTTTCAAAAGTATACAGTAAATTTATATGAAACACCAGAAGAAAAAGGTTTATGGTCAGTCCGTCTCCTCTCCATGTAGAATTCATATTCTGACCAAGAATATCAGCTAATGCATATATCATGGTCTCTTCTTGCCACATGAATTGCCTAATTCGCAGTCTACTAATCATTAATCAACTGATGATTAGCAAAAATAAATATATTATCAACTGATTTTGATAAACTAATGGTATGTGAATGCTAAAGTGGGAGAAACTGCAGTTTTATCCAGAGCAACCAATCAAAACCTATTGAATAAGCAAAACCGAACTGAACCAAAATAAATTTTCCATTTCGAGCTTTAAAATTAAAAACCGAACCGAACCGGCCAAATTATTTAATACTTGTATAAACAGACAAACATATATGTGTGTGTAAACATGATGCAAATACATACATATGTAAATATCTATATTAAAGATAATAAATTTAATATCAATTTGGCACTTTAAAAAATTAAAAATATATCTTTTAAATAAGTTGTTAGATTTCATGCTTTGAATCCGTTACTTTCTTAGAGCTAAAAATTAAGGAGAATCTATTTGTTAATTATATTATATTCACTTGTTCAAATATATGAATAGAGTAAATGTAAATTGGCTTAAAGAACAAAACATGAACGGGTATAAATGGCCGAACGGGTGCTACTAGTCGAACGAGTGTGACTAGTCGAATGAGTGCGACTATTCAAAAGGTGTGATTATTAGAACGGGTGTTAATGGTTGAATTGTGTAATAATTCAAATATAAGCGGGTGTAACTATTTGAAAGGTTATAATAGTTCATACACTACTTGGCCAATGAGCATATGTTTGAAATTTATATATGAAGGGATGACCACTTGAACAGTTGTAACTGTTTATGCACAATTTGAATTTCAAATAATGCGATTTACACCATTTTGCCACAAAGAGTTGCATCGCTTAAAAAGTCTATCATTATGCATTCATTCCATTCATATACAATAGAGAGTATAACTTTATTTTGATTTGTTGAGACAATTGGATTGCTGCTTCCTTCTAATTGTAGTGCAATCATTGTATCCTGGAAGACTGACGTTCATTGATTTTCAGAAGTCTATATAGTGGAAGGCGAATCGGTCTCAAGGACATAACTTTCAATGCTAGACTCGATTTTCTATTCTAACAGTTTCCAGTAATATCTTTCTAACTTTTTCTTTTACATATTTTATTTATTTATTCACTTTCTTGTATAATGTCTTTCTGACTTTTTCTTTTACATAGTTTATTTATTTATCACTTTCTTGTAAGTTACAGTCTGTTTAATTTTATTTTACATGTTTGGATTTTCAATATCTGGTTTTTGTTTAGTTCAAACCAATATAACAGTATTTATCTAATATGTCAATGTTTCCAAGAATCTTAAGACCGATTAACATAGATTTAAATACTGTTATAAATATTCTTGTATAACTATTTAAATAAGGAAAAAATAGATCTCTATCATAATAGTGTTTAACTAGAGAATATTTCATATATAAATTTGCTTGCTTTTTAAATATAGAAAGTTGCTAGATTCTGTTAAGAGAAAACAAATCTGTTTTAAGATATCTGAATTGATATTCTTATTAATCTGACTCAGACAATATTACTTGAAGTAAGATTTCTTTTTCAAGTTTTTTTTTTCTAATAGAGGGTTAAGATTTATTACAAAATTAAAATAAACAATTTTGTGTCTGTAGATGACCATTGTATTTAAATCTGATGTGTCTACTGTGGTAACTCCTATCATGATTACTCCGACTGTGCCCTCAAACCAGTACGAGAAACTAATGAAGTTCCGTGGTACTAATTTTAAAAGATGGTAACAGAAAATATTGTTCTATCTCACTACACTAAATCTGACCAAGTACCTGAAAGAGACTATGTCAGTTCTAATGAAGATGACTAATAGTCTGTAAAAGCGGTTGATGTATGGAAACATGCATATTTCTTATGTAAAAATTATATCCTCAACGGATTGAATAATATACTATACAATGTATATATTCAATTCCTACTGTTAAGAAACTTTGGAATTATTTAGATAAGAAATATAATACAGAAGATGTCAGTTCTAAAAAATATATAGTCGGTAAGTTTCTGAATTATAAAATGGTTGACTCTAAAAATGTGATCAACCATGTACATGATTTTTAAGTGATAATTTCATGCTGAAGATATGATCATCAGTGAATCATTCCAAGTGGTTACAATTATTGAAAAAATTTCGCTATCTTGGAAAGAATTCAAATATTACCTAAAGTATAAACGTAAAGAAATGTCACTTGAAGATCAAATTGTACGATTGAGGATTGAAGAAGATAACCGTATTTCTGAAAAGAAAATTGAAAATTCATACTCTGCTTTTAAAGCTAATATGATGGAACAATCCAAGAAGTCTAATGACAAGAAGCGTAAGTACGCCGGTAAAGGCTCTAAGCGTGATGACTCGAAGAGATTCAATAGTAAGTGCTACAACTGTGACAAATCTGGCATCGTGCAAGGGTCTGCCACGTGCGTAAGGCACAAGACTCTTTTAAGAAGAAGAAGCATCATGATGCAAATTTAACCGAAGAGGACAATCTTTGTGCAAATGTTGATGTGAATATTACATCTGTTGTCTCAGAAGTTAATCTAATTAGTGGCAATTCCAAAAAATGGTGGGTGAACAGTGGGGCAACAAGTGGATGTTCTCTTTGTATGAAACTGTAGAAGGAGAACTACTCTATATAGGTGACTATGCAACCTCTAAGGTTGAACGACGAGGAAAGATTATATTAAAGATGATTTCAGAAAAAGAATTTACTCTAACTGATGTACTTCATATACCATATGTCTGCAAAAATCTGATTTCTGGTTCAGTTGTGAGTAAGAAAGGATTAAGACTTATATATGAGTCTGATAAATTTGTACTTATAATAGTGTGCATATAGGCAAGGGGCACATGACTTATGGTCTGTTTAAAATAAATGTAATGATTATTACTCATAAGACTAATAATAATAATAATAATGATTATTCTGCTTATGTGATTGAGTCTTCTTATATATGGTATGGTAGATTGAGTCATGTTAAATATCATATTTTGCGTAAATTGGTTAATTTAAATATGTTGCCTAATTTTAATATTAATTTTGATAATAAATGTGAAATATATATTGAAGCCAAAATGGCTAACCTTTCGTTTCATTAATAGAATGAAACATTGAACATCTAGAATTAATTCATACAGATATGTGATTTAAAGTCTGTTCAAACTAGAGATGGGAATAAAATATTTTATTATTTTTATTGATGATTGTACTAGATGTTTTTATGTATATCTGATAATAAACGAAGATGAGACAATTGAAATGTTTATACAATATAAAAATAAAGTTGAAAACCAACTTAGCAAAAATATAAAAATGCTAACAAGTGATAGATATAGTGAATATGAGTCACAATTCGTACAAATTTATGCAGAACATGGCATTATACATCAGACAACTACTCCTTACACTCAGAAAATGAAATTACTGAGCGTAAGAATAAAAACTTAAAAAAGATAGTGAATGCCATGTTAATAAATTCTAATTTACCCCAGAATATGTGGAGGGAGGTTTCACTTTTTGCCAATTATGTTCTCAACAAAATACCCCAAAAATTTTTTATTAAAACACCTAATGAATTATGGACAGGTCGAGCACGTAGTTATAAATTCTTAAGAGTGTAGGTGTGACTTGCAAAGATTGAAATTCCTACTCCTAAAAGAACTAAAATTGGATCTAAAATAATTGATTGTATATTTATTAGATATGCACATAACAGCAGTGCATATCATTTCTTTGTTTTCAAATAAGATAATCATCCATAGATACATAAGTATTCTATTATTGAATCTAAGAATGTAATAATCTTTGAAAATATTTTTTCTAGTTAACAACATGAATCAAGTTCTCCTAAAAGAACTTGTGATAGTGCAATAAAAAAACAGAATCTAAGTCTGAAAATGAAAGTAATAAGGATAAACCTAGACGAAGTAAAAGGGTCAGGATTAATAAATCATTTGGTTGGATTTTCTGACGACCTCAAAGTTATAAAGAGACTATGTCTACACCTTAAACTTCGTTTTAGAAAGATACCGTAAACAGTGAAATTGAATCTATTATTCAAAATCACACCTGAAAATTTGTGGATCTTCCTCTAGGAAGTAAACCTTTAGGTTATAAAATGATCTTTAAGAGAAAGATAAAACCTAATGGGTGTATTGATAAATACAAAACTAGACTTGTAGTAAAAGGCTATAGACAAAAAGAATGTGTAGATTATTTTGATACATATTTGCTTGTGACAAGAATAATATGCATAAAATTAATAATTGCATTTGCAGCATTATATAATCTTGAGCTTCATTAAATGGATGTAAAAATAATATTTTTAAATGGTAAATTAGATGAAGAAATTTATATGGAACAATATGAAGGGGTTGTAGTTGCAGGACAAGAAAAGAAAGTGTATAGACTTGTTAAGTCATTGTATGGGTTTAAACAAGCACCTAAATAATGGCATAAAAAAATTGACCAAGTTATATTGTCAAATTAATTTTGTTATAATGAATTTTATAAATATGTGGATATATAAGGGGATATGCACAACTATGTGATTGTGTGTGTACGTGGATGATATGATTATCACCGATAGCATGGTTGGTCTAATTAAGGAGGTAAAAAATTATGTTAACATGAAAATTTGACATGAAAGACACGTATTGCAAATGTTATTTTTGGTGTTAAAATTACTAAAATATCTAATGGATATATCTTATCCCAATCTCATTATATCGAGAAGATACTCGATAAATTTGATAAGAGAAATAATGATATAGCTAGAATACCTGTTGATATAAGTCCACATCTTACAAAGAATACAGATTCTAGTATATCACAATTAGAATATTTTCAGATCATATGCAGTCTTATGTATTTAATGAACTGCACAAGACCTGATTTGAATACTCAGTAAGCAAACTGAATAGATTTACGAGTAATATAGGGAAGAAGTACTAGAAAGCAATAGTTAGAATACTCAAATATCTGAAGTACACTCTAACTATGAGCTGCACTATACAAGATATCCAGTAGTGATTGAAGGATATACTAATGCTAATTGATTACAGACTCTAAAGACATAAAATCCATAAGTAGATATGTCTTTACTGTTGGGGTTCAGTTACCTCTTGGAAATCTTCGAAACAAACATGTATAGCAGATCTACTATAGAATCTAAGTTTATCGATTTAGATAAAACTAAAGAAGAAGTAGAATAGCTTCAAAACTTTTTAGAGGATATTCGAATATGGTATAAACCAGTGTCAACAATTTGCATCCATTGTGATAGTCAATCAGCAATTGGAAGGGTACAAAATTTAATATATAATGAAAAATCACGACATATGCGTCATAGACATGATACTGTAAGATAGCTACTTACAAATGGAATAATATCTCTTGATTATATAAAATCAAAGGATAATATAGCAGATCCATTAATAAAAGGCCTGACCAAAAATCAAGTACATAAGTTATCGAGGGGAATGGTACTACAACCTACTAAAACAATGGTAACTCAACCTAACTGACTGGAGATTCTAAGATCTAGGTTTAATGGGATAACCGAATTGTGGGGGGACTCGAACGAATCACTGAGAAAATAATTCCTATCACATTCATATGGTAAATAGTGATTAATCTACAATATGTGTAAGGATAAGTTATACTTTTAATGATCCTTATATTTTGACAATTCAAGTGGAGTATGGCCAGATACTCTTAATAAAAGATCACCTATATGAGTGTGAAGAGGCCGCTTCTATGAGAATGGCATAGGCTAAGTTCTCTAGAGCACTCATAGAATTACTAGGCTGTCTAGGGCCAAAACAGACACAACATAAAAAAATCAGTTAAAATTAAAAAGAATCGTATAAATATTATTGTCTTAGTTTACATCAAAAACTGAACAGTTCAAAATATTACACTCACTGGTCAGTGAGTAAACTCGAAAATATTTCACTAGGGAAAGTTCAAAGTCAAAAACTACCTCTCCTAATGCGGTAACTTTCTATTATACTCTATGTTTCATCTGCATTAGTATTTTAAGCCATTTCATTCATGTGGGGATTGTTAGAATTCATGTTTTGAATCCGTTATTTTTTTAGCTAAAAAATAAGGAGAATCGATTTGTTAATTACATTATATTCACTTGTTTAAATATATAAATAGAGTAAATGTAAATTGGCTTAAAGAACAAAACATGAATGGGTATTAATGGCCGAACGGGTGCTACTATTCGAACGAGTATGACTGTTCGAATGAGTGAAACTGTTCGAAGGGTGTGACTATTAGAACGGGTGCTAATGGTTGAATTGTGTAACAATTCAATATAAGCGGGTGTAACCATTTGAAATGTTGTAACAGTTTATACACTATTTGGCCAATGGATATATATTTGAAATTTAAACATGAAGGGGTGACTACTTGAACAGTTGCAACTATTCATGCTCAATTTGAATTTCAAATAATATGATTTACACCATTTTGCCACAAAGAGTTGCATCGCTTAAAAAGTCTATAAATAGACTATACCTTTGCATTTCATAGAATAGAAGAAAAGAAGAAGAAATTCATTATCATATAAGAGGATCTCATTGTGCATTCATTCCATTCATATACAACAAAGAGTATAACTTTATTTTGATTCGTTGAGGCAATTGGATTGATACTTTCTTCCAATTGTAGTGTCCTGGGAAATTGACGCCCATTGAGTTCCAAAAGCCTATATAGTGGAGGGCAAATTGATCTTAAGAATATAGCTTTCAATGCTGGCTCGATCTTCTGTTCTAACGATTTTCAGTAACGTCTTTCTAACTTTTTCTTTTACATAATTTATTTATTTATTCGCTTTCTTGTAAGTCTACGGTGTGTTTACATGTTTGGATTTCTAATATCTGATTTTTTGTTTAGTTTAACCCAATATAACAGTATTTATCTAATTTGTCAATATTTCCAACATAAATTTTATTTAAAAAGTTATAAGCGAATAACTGAATCCAACTGAAACGACTTAATTTGGTTCATTTTCAACTCAACTCCTAATAAGTTCAGTTTGGTTCTACAAAAATTGCCAAAAACTTAATCGAAGCCACCCGACCAACGCTCATCCATAGTTATGGGTCAAGAAAGCACGAAACAAATGGTGAAAAATGATTGTTAAGAATATTTTAAAATTTAGATTAAGATGAATTAAAATAAGAAAGTACTGGGCAACTTCCACAGGGTTTATTTATATATTTTAGTTAGAACATTACCTGAATGCTAGATGATGAACCTAACCATTTTCCTAAACAGGTAGCAGTCATAGTGTTTTTTATTAAATCTTAACTCATGTTCTCAAAGAGGTTGAAAGAGAATAAATTTTAAAAAAAAAAAATTAGTAATTTTGGAAAACACTGAGAACAGAAGTAAATCTAGCGCCTTAGACCACTCTGCCAAACTGTCTTAACGACAACAGAAGTAAGATGACTAAATATATAAACAAATATATATTATGTTGCATGAATACCACATCACACAAATGAATACCAAAAGTCTACGAGTGAAAATTTTACATAAAACAGATACATAATATGTGGTTACCCTTTCTTTTTAATTGAAGTTTATTATACAGAATACAGAGAGATTCATGCACGAGACCCTTCAGTAGAAAAAGAGAACAGAAAATCTTATTAATATAATTAATATACAAAACAACTGAACTTGGTAGTAAAAAATAAGTCAAATAAATTAGTTACCAAAGAGTAACAGTAACAAAGCAAACTCATGCATGAAGCAGAAAATCATTTTTCATGCTGGAAAAAGTTATCGATAATGTTAGGAATCAAAATCACAACATATAGAGGCCGACAATCCTCATATTACATTAAAGAAAAAGGAATCAAAATCACAACATATAGAGACTGACAATCCTCATATTACATTAAAGAAAAACAAGCGAGCTCCTCTAGCTTCTTAGGTATATCAAATGCAAAATCTACACCAAACTATGGAACTAGGTCTAGTTTCCTGCCAGTTACCTGGCGTACAAGAAGCATCCTATGCATGAGCAGCGAATGCTCCTTCCATCAATTAAGCATAAATAAATTTTGGCGTCTTCAATCTGTTCCCCACTTTCTCACTACCCTTTCTTTGGCAGACGTCTTGGCAGGATATATTGTTGTATCTAATTCTAGTCTAGGCTCACTTCCGGAACCAGATAGAACAGTCTGTCTAGAGAGTTTGGATGAAACAAAAGCAAACCAATTTCTGGTCCCTCGTAATACAAACAGCAATGAATTTGAGACGATGGCAAACATTACATTGCCCTTTGCTAGCAAGAGATACTGTTACAAAGATGATATAGAATTAGTTCAATTGAGACAATTCAGAGCTTTGTTGAAAAGATCAGAAAATGAAGTGAATTCTTACCAAGGAAATGATGCCAACAATGGCAATGATTGCTTGTTGAGCCTCTTCCCAGAAATGGTCTCCGCTGAACCAGCCAAACCATCCTCCACCTCCAAACCAGCCTCCGCGTCCAGAGGCACCTCCACCGCCTCTCTCCTCCCTCTTCTGAATTTCTTTATTCCATTTCTCGAACTCAGTTTTCTTTTCTCTGAGAGCACTCTCTAGTGCTTTTCTAGCTTGCTCCTACAGATAAGGTGACATGATAATGAGGTGTGAGCGAACAAAAACTGTAAAGCATAAAAGTAACATCAGCAGCAACAAAGAAAACCATTGACCTCAAACTTTGGGGTCAACTTATTACTTAGTTTTATTGATAGAAATTCTTTTCATACATAACCAACAAACTCCTATACTTACGAGAAGCTAAACTGATGCAAGTAGAATTCAACTTCTTTATCCAACCATGGGACCGGCAATAAAATGAACAACAATTTGACAGTATTGCTTAGAAGCGTAAGCAGATTATAGCAAGCCTTATACTTTATACATTAGAGAAATAACCACAAGATTATTTCATTGGCTATCCTTTCAAGTCCAAGTTTACTGAGAGTGCGACAGAAGTTTGTCCTCAAGTTTAGCGATCTCTTCAGCCACCAAGCAGATCCATTCACCTTGAAGACAAGTATATCATCATAACAGGAGCTTTGAATTTCGAGCGCTAGGTGGACTTCCATGTGAAAGGGGACATGTAATGAAGGAAGGGTACCAAATTATCAAGAGAAATTTTCTCCCCTGTAGACTATAATAGGTGGGACTGAGAAGGTGGGACTGACGCACCTGATTTTTCCAAAGAAGAGAACCACTGAATACTTTCAGGCTTTCAGCAAAAAGATCTACGTAGTTGTGAACACAACCAGGCTAGTAAAAAAGCTACAGTTCTCATTTAAAGTAAGCATTACCTTCTCAAATGCTATTGACCTTTCATTTAGCCAGCAATAAATATATAAATTCCTTATGCTGAGCAGACATCTAATAGCTGCATGAATCAGATAATGATAGATCTCTAGTAAAAAAAAATAAGTAGAAGAGTTGGTCAAAATATTAGCAGAAGCATAAAAGAGCATCCATATCGTATCAATAATAGGTCTATGAATCAAAAATCTTGATAGTAGAGGGAAAGGCCAAGTCAATATGAACATTTTGAGATCAATGCCTATAAGAGTCTGAAGGCAACATGAACTTGGTGGAGGGGGCACTGGTGTCTTCCAGTCCCTGTCCTCCCCCAGTCACAGCCTTCAGTGGAATTCCCAGACGTTTACATTCTCAACCATGGTCTGCCTCTCCAGTCAGTTCTTTCAATGGGAAAACCACATTGCAGCCGGACCCAACTCTTCCTCTTGCCGGTAAAAGAATTCAAGAAGCAAAAAAGTAAATAAGTTGAATAGAATAGTTTTTGATATCCAAGTTTCCATAAGGTGCATCTCATTCCACTCAGAAGTTTGGAATCAATAAAATACAGCTGGGCAGTATCACTTGTTAATGACAATGCAAATGTTATCCACTTCAACAAGTCATTTGCTATTAGAAACTAGCCAGTCAACTGCTCACTGTTATTTATTTGGCTTATCGTACAGCTTTTAGTAAACCGGAATATTGAACATTCCAATCTACTTGTTCACAGGATCAGAGTACAAGTTTGGACCGAATTCGGATTTCTATGATTACTTGTTGAGGTTTCCTAACCTATCAAGGATGTTTGGGGGACCAAATATATGATGCGTAAAGAGTTTGATGAAAGGTGGAAGGCACCACAAACCCCATGCCACTCCTCCCGTTTAATAATTGGTTTATCCTTGTTTATTGAAGGTGGTCCTTCACGGGTGATTAAGGAAGCTTCTAGTTTAAAAGATACTAAAATGGTGTTAGCAAAGCCCTTTTGGTGATAGGAGATATTATCAACTTGTACGTGCTTTTGAGTAATGATTGACGCTTATTAAAGACATGTTAAAAGAGCGAATGAATGGTCGAAGAAAACATGGATAGGAGTGATACGAAAAGACGTGGATGTTAAAGGTCTTAATGAAGACATATTACTCAATATAAGTGAGTGGAGAAGAATCATTCACGTGATCAACATAGAGTATTTCTCCTTTGGTTCATGTGGCCTACCCTAAGCACTTGGGATAAAAGGCTTAGTTGTTGTTGTTATGTGCTTTGAATAATCATCGGTTAGCTTGGGGACTTCTAGCGTATAGTAAGTTATTTGTACTAGAGATTGGAGATTCCTTGTATCATTGCCTTTGGTCAGACAAATCCTGCCATTTTCCAGTGAGTAAATTTCAGGCTCTGCTACTATACTGAGTAGTAATTTTCAATTCTTATACTCCCAGTTGGAGTTAAAAGTAGTGAACTCGAATGCATAGCAGAACCAAATAGGTAAAAAGAATTTTTGGCATTGATGGTGGTCCAATTAACAAGAGAATACCATGTGCAACATTCACTACCTCAGGCAAAACGCATAACCAATTATTTATCATCACTGCCACCATAATTATTAATTAAGCCTCTTCCTATCAAGATGGGGTCGGAAACAGATTAAGCTTCAGGAAGGATTTGACAAAAAACAATGATTGGCTGTCCATCTAGCGTCAAACCTCTCATAAGTCACAACTAGAACCAACTTTCTGACCAAGGACAAGAAAAGGGCTTGTCTCAAAACTAAAGGTTACTTAGCATCATCCAAATTCTCCGAGACTAGCAAAAAAGTTCTTGAAGGGAAAAGATTATAATTTATAAATTTGACCTAGTGATGTGCATTCAACTCGAAGCACGCATAAACATAAGAGCAGTAAACATCAGCTGAAAGGATATGTAGTTATGATTTTGAGATACCTGATAAAACTTTAACCCTTAATATCAGTCTGAAGTTTCCAATATTGCTGATATGATACATCAAATATTGCCGATTAAGGTACCATAAACTATAGGCCAATAACAATACTGATTTTGATACTTTAAACCAGAGTCAAGAGTCAAAGAGAGCACATTTCCCTCAATCAATTATCTACATAGGTAAAAGGTGGACTAAGCATAAATAGCCAGATGGCTAATGTAATAGTAAGTGGTTCACAACCAACCAGAAGCTATAATTCAGTG
Source organism: Dracaena cambodiana (assembly GCA_036321105.1). Lineage (NCBI taxonomy): Eukaryota > Viridiplantae > Streptophyta > Magnoliopsida > Asparagales > Asparagaceae > Dracaena > Dracaena cambodiana. The sequence goes on along the minus strand of JAYEPQ010000002.1, from coordinate 15,204,100 downwards.
AAAACCAAGAACGGGACTAGGCGCTTAGAGAAAAAATACCAGCCTCTAAGAAAGCTCAGACTCAAAACCACTCTATATTTAATGCACCTTAGGAGCCATTTTTCTACTTCGAAAGCAATACCCTCATGAGCCACCTTTTGCTTGTGACATACATGTCCAACCATCTCTACTTCTTCTTATTTGTTTTATCCTTTAGCAAGGACATCAATACACATCCATCTCTAACATGATTGCCCAAATGCATCACTTCATGTTTATGAGCTTTCATGATCAAAATTGCAATCCATATGCTAGTTTAGTAATTCTAGAATTAATTCCAAATGTGAACAGTCAAAGGACATCCGCATGATCATGTTCACCTTATTCAAGACATCAACTGAACCCAAGACTCAAAAATTATATGTTTTATGACATATGTTAACGTGAACTGTCCTCAAAACCTCTGCAGATTTTATTCTAATTTGAAAATAACATAGGTTTTGATGCACACTTTAGAACAAGAGAATTGTATTCGAATACGAAGACATGAAGGAGAAGGAACAATAAGCTAATAATGTAAGAACAATGCTATTATTACCTACAGAAGTGACTCTTTTGCTTAGCTGTCGTTTCTACTTCTATTTCACCAATAGGGTAGAAAGTAGAAAGTAGAGCCAACAGCTGAGCAAAGACACCCAAACAAGAAGAATTCTTGATATATGTATGTGCCACACATGTATAAACATAAGTACAAGAAGTAAAAACACAACAATTAAACACAAGCACTAAGAGCAACTCTCTAGCATAGCTAAATAATCAGTGAGAGAATCTAATGCCACTATAACTGATATTGTCAATGCTTCAACCCCTTCAAGTTATATTCTAACTCAATATCCGCAAGGCCTACCTAACAAATCACAAAATAAGATCATGATTCATACAAGCACTAGAACCAATAGCAAACCATCTATTCTAAGTAGCACCAACATTTTGAAAGAGTAGTTGTATTGTGTTGCATACGTGTTTGATACTCGGATACTCTAATACTTAATATCATACATCTTGGAAACTTCTTTTTACGTATCCAAAAATTTCAACGTACCTCATGCGTATCGAAGACGTATTATTAATGTCTTGAGACTAAAAGGTTTTTTAAAAAATGATAGCATATATCAATGTTTAAAATAGCAATAACGATAACGTAACGTTTTGCCTCTGTTAGGTTATGTCGTATATAATGTAATGCATAACGTAGGTTATGCAATTTCCTACTTATTTAATAAAAATAAATATAAACTATATAAAATAATTTCTATAAATTGAAATATAAATTTAAAATATCTTTAAAAAAGAATATAAAATTATTTTATAATCATAATCTATTCTAATTTTATATTAAATTTTACAATAAATTTCACATTTATCTTCATAAATTATATTAAGTCTACAACCATAATTTCAGTCATCATTTAAACAAAAAAAAAACAATATTCCAATTTTTCGTTTCAATTCTAATTATTATCATTGTTGTAATTTATATTTTGTAGTGTTCAATTTATCTTATTTGTAAGTATTGATTTCAGTTCAATTAAAAATTCAATACAATCAACAAATAAGATATTTCAACAATCGGAGAGGAATTACAAGCGAACAAGAAAACAATCGCAAATCAACAAGTTAGCAATTCCACAAACAATCAAGCAAACTAACAACTAATCAAGTAATAAAATTATAGCAATTCGCTAATAATCAAAATAATAATCAATAACTTTATAAAAATTACTAAAACGATAATTGTAAATAACGTAACATAACGTAATTTAACTTAACGTTACATAATATAACGTAAAATAACATTAAAAAAACGTACTGTTACGGTACATTAAGTTATTTCTAGTTGTTACGTAGTGCTAGAGTTCCGTTAGGTTACGTAATGCAATATAACGGGTTTCATAACGCATTATTTTCAACATTGGCATATATAATGGATTAATTATTCTAATTAATTTGGATATAAATTGCATATATACAGTCTGGCTAGTTAATAAAGAAAATGCTTGCGTGCACAATTATTTATTTTAACAACTAGAAAAAATTTATATATCTGAGACATTGAATATTAACACATACAAACACATACATACGCATGTATAATTTTATTGTTAATGTATCCATAATGTATTGATATCCTAAATATTTTGGATTTGCCTTACTTGTCAACCATACGATATCAGTATATCTTACTTATATCATCATATTTTTATATGTATATGGAATTATATTTATGGATAATTTTGCCCATATCCATGCGATACCCATATCTTAACTTTTATAAATTTTGTCATATCACCGTGTCCACATTATATTGTACCCCTATCTCGTATCTTTGTCCATACTTCCCAGCTAAATATTGAAATAAATGTAACTATATATAGGTGGTTAATATGCTAGCTTATTAGTTATTAGAATAGATATAGCTACTCATTAATAATGAACTCAGTTTCCAAACTGATTAGAAAAGAAAATGAAACAATTAAAATTAAACTTTTAATTGCTTCAATTTCTTGATAGCCTTCATGTCATGAAAACCTCTACTTGCACCCATGCAAACAAGAGTCTTTGACTATTGGCATTTTTAACTTTGCTTTCATATGTTCAAATCATAAAACTTGTGATTAGTAGTAAAAGTGTAAAACATCAATTTTTCTGTTGAAAGAAAGTTTTGACTTCTAAATCCTCTAGTTTTGTTTCGTATCGCTAGTCACAAACAGTTTCATGAGACCGATCTGAACCGCTCTAAAAAAATGATATCCTCGACTTTCGTTGGGTTTCGGCTAGTAAAGGATAGTTTCGAAGTAGTTTCATAAAGTTTCGACTAGTTTCATCAAGATTCAAATTAAACTTACCAAAACCTATTGAAAGTTGCTAGAAAATTCAAAATTAAAGAGAGAAGAGCGGAGGATGATCCTAATAGTTAATAAATTTATCTCTCTTCAATTTCTATAGTAACCCCAAATTCGCAAATTCTAACACATCCTAGTTTAATGTATTTTATTTAGTTTATAAAAATAAGTATAAGTAAATGTCATTCATATTTATCTGAATAAATTTTGAACAAACTTATTGTGTACCCATTTATCTTATTCGACACCTACTTCCCTACATGTTTATGTTACGTTCTTAGGGACCACATATAAATCACTAAAGATAGTAAGCATATTTAGTCGGTATGGTACTTAGCCTATATATCAACATACAATGTAAGTGAAACTCAAAATGGAACCATAAAAGTAGCAAAACTTGTTGAACCTTTTAAGTCCAGTTTGGATACAGAGTGTATGAAAACTCTAGCTTCACTTAAGTTTTAAAAAAAAATGGAGTTTTGTATACATACAAATACTAGTTTCAAAAAGAGGAGTTTCACTTAAGTTGGGTCTAGGTTGGTACAAAATTTCAAAATATGAGATATATAACTTTGTAAAAAAGTTTGGTCATAGTGGAGTTTTGGGAGCTTAAATGGAGTTTACATGATCTTAAACCATACAAAAATCAAAGTTTTGAAACACCATCTTAGATATCCAAATGGTGTATAGTTTTAAAAATAGAGTTATATGTTAAAACTATTCAAGTCCACTAAAACCACGATGGGCCTTATACAATGAGAGCCTAAAATCAAAACCAAGTTCTCAAAGCTTAGTTCATATATGGTAACTTTAGTAAGATTCATTCACGACTTTAATTTTCAATTAATGATTAGCTTTTCGAATTAGTTGCTCAAAGAAAACATTATTATACACTCAATGTTACTAGCAGCTACATTCAACACTACACTACTGTAAAGGAAGATGTTAACAGGAAACCATGTCTAATACTGATCATGCAGCCAATAGTTATTAGCAAATAGGTCCAATACATCTACAGCTCTACTGAAGTATATTTAGTTTACCTTTCTCCCTAGTTCTTTTGTGAATCTTACGTTCATTCTATGATCTATAAGGCCATCCAGGAAAATTGTCAAACTATAGAGGTGTTGCTAAATTTTAGGAAAGGTAAGTCCCCATACCGATAATTTAGCTGGGGTGAAGCTCATCATCCTTTTCATGTCATAGTTATTTATTCATCAATTTTATAATTGATACTAGGTGATTGAGTAAGAGATCATCAACATTAGGTAGTGAATTGGCGCATTACCAATAGGAATGCTCTAGCCAAAAGGATAGGTCCTGACTAAGGTTCTAAATATCGGCCCTACTGATGCATGTTGTGAATATCATATCGGATTGAGAGGTTAGAGGTAACTGATACTATATAGACCCTATAACATTGATTCAGGGATTACCAATATTGCCAATACATCTAATATCTGATATTGCCAATTTCCAACACCATAAACCATCTCTCCCGATACCAATTCAGATTCCAAGATTCAAACCTTCATCTTGACACCCATATCAGCCCTTTGAAGCTAGCAATTCTATAATGATGTGTTAAGGGCATCCAAATATAACTATTTGCAGCTAAAACACAACTTTAATAATATATATTTATTCATACCCTCATAGTGCCGAAAACATAATTTTAAGCCTTATATAATGCTTTTCAAAAAACAGAAAAATAGAGAATATATATTCTCGTTCTCTTCCCCAATTTGATTACGATCAAAGTTAGTGAAGATAACTAAATTCGCACTATTTCTAAATAAAACCCTAATTTAACTGCAAATTACTACAATTGGCTGAGTCCATCTGATGACGACTCTTTAGAAAGAAAGATTCACAATTGCAAGATAACATCCTATCAAAAATCAATCTAAATTGGCACCTGCTTTCGGCCGTCGGCGAAGAGGCAAGTGTAGCGGCCGCCGCGATTAAGCTGCTCTTGAAGTGCAGTCCATGTAGGGTTAGGGTTTCCGATGAGAGCGCATCGAGAAGCACAGAGGGGCGAGCGGAGAAGGCATTGGAGTTGAGAGTGAGAGGGTGGGTGGAGACTAAGAATCTGCGCCATTGCAGCGCATGAAGATAAAGGCGCAGCCTCCCCTCTCTCCAAGATATTAGAGAGCTTACCACTGTGTTTAGTTTTGCTGGCGGCCATTCGGGGGGAATTTCTAGATGGGCACGAGATTTGTCCCAGTGAGCCCACTTTTCCTAGTGCGCACATCTTCTCTTTTCAAAAATCTTATTTTTTTTCATAGTGAGCACACCTGTATGCCTTAATTGCCCTCTCCCTCTCTTTCACCGTTCCCAAATCCAAACCCATTCTCAAATCTCTCACCATCTCCCTCTCTTTCTCTTCCACCGTTTCCAAACCCAAAACTATTCCCCTCTCTCTCGCCGACACTCGCGGTCTCACCGAAGGTCGAGGTCTCGCCGACGCTTGCGCTCTCGCCGGCACTCGCGCGGACTCTGGCAACTCGCCGACGCTCGCACTCTCCCCTTGACGCGCTCTTGCCGACGCTCGCGCTCTCGACTTCAGGAGTGCAGGAGCTTGAGTAAGGTATTTACTATTTAAATTTAATTAGTGATAAAAGTTTATGATTTTTTATAGATTATGATTTTAGACTGAGATTGAGTTGTTGTTGTTGTTTTTTTTTTTTTTTTTTTTTTGTGGTTTGGTGGTTTTCTTTTTCTTTTTTTATTTTTTTTGGTTGGATTATGAATTTAGACTGTTTTAGGCTGAGATTGAGTTTTTTTTTTTATATTTTTTGTTGGATTATGAATTTATCTTGTCTTAGACTAATTATGTGTATTGGTAATCATTAGTTAACTTTTGCATAAATATTGGTGATCATTACGTGTCGTAGAATTTAGGTGATTATTTTGGTGCCATGTGTATTATTTTGTGTGTTGGATTTTTTTATTCTTTGTGAATTAATCAAGTATAATCGAACATATATATGTTTTTGCCATAATATATGCAGAGAATTCAAGAAGTTATAGCAATTATTGATCCCTTCTTCGAGCAAGGCGAGACCGCAAGCAAGAGGCGTCCGAGTTTGCTCTATAATGCTCTCGTCAAGATAAAATCAGTTCTAACCGGGTGCACACAAACTGATATTGACACAGTATTACAGCCCGTTGCGCAATCCCCCACCGATCGTCCTACCTCTTCAAGACGTCGTCAACCCATAAGGAAGCAACCCGCTCGGAAGTCTCGAAGAATCTAGAATTTGTTGTTATTTTTTAATATGAGTCGCAAATTCAAAAAAACAGTTGTTAGCATGGAACAAATATTCCTTTTAGCTTGTCGTTCTTTTTAAATGAAGTTGTACTCAACGAACATGTTATATATATCAAGTTGTAGTTGCCGTTGTTTTTAAATGAGGCTCAAACTCATTTTAAATGCCACTGTTCTGCGTTTGAAACTATGAATTATTTGTTGATATTGGGTGTCAAGGTATTTTTCATATTAAGGATTTCTTTGTTGTATATGCCTATGATTATGGATGAGTAAATGTGATTTAAATTGGTGGTCTAAACTATTAGGGAACTCTATTGTTTGCTAGCTTGGATCCAGAACTGTACATTTTGGGCGCACTGTCCGGGCTAACCAGCCTGGATTCAATTACTGGGTTCGGGACTGCTAGCCTGGATCCATAGTTCTGATCCGGGCTAGCCAGTCCGGATCAGAACTGTGGATCCGGACTAGCAGTCCCGGACCCAATAATTGGATCCGGGCTGGTTAGCCCGGATAGGAAACTGGAGCGAGGGTGAGCGAGGGGTCGGGGTAGGGGCGAGGGTGAGGGCGAGTGAGGGCAGGGGGGCGGGGGCGGGGGCGGGGGCGGGGGCGAGGGCGAGGGGGGCGGCGAGGGCGAGCGGGGGCAGGGGGCGAGGGGGCCGGGGAGGGGGGCGAGGGCGAGGGGGGCGGCGAGGGCGAGCGGGCGAGGGTGGCGGCGAGGACGAGCGGGGGTGAGGGCAAGCGGGGGCAGGGGGCGAGAGCGAGGGCGAGAGGGTTGAGGGAGGGGTATTTTGGTCTAAAAATTTGATGGCAATACTGTAAGGACTCGTTTGGTACGGGTGAATTAGATTAAATTCATAGGAAACTGAAAGGGGTGAAACTGATTCACATGTTTGGTATGTTAAACTTACCTGTGAATTTAATTGCACTTGTGAAACCATTTCACTGAATGATGGGAGATGGAATTCATAGGCAGGGGGTGTGAAACAGGATTCATGGCTACATGTGAAAATAATAGTTAGACTAAAATACAATTTTACCCCTCTTCCCTCCCTTTTCCCCTTTCTGGCGCCACCTCTTCCCTCTTTCCCATTTCTGGCGCCAAATACTCCCGCCCCAATTTTGGCCTCCCTCCACGATATTTATTCTATTTTTTCTCTTCTCAACCTACTTTGGCTACTCTACTGTCCACTGGTAAGCTGTTTTCCCTTTTATTTTCCTCTGCAAAATGGGTTCAATCTTTCTTCTTTGTCTTCGATTTTCTTTTCTGATACTCTCTCACTTCTCCTCCATCTCTGTTTCTTTCGGAGTTTGTTTTGCAGGGAAGGCAAACACCGGGTTGTTTTGATTGTTGTGGAGTTTCATCAGCTGCGAAACAAGTTCAGAGGTAAGCAACAGTAGTCTTTCATGGCATGCTTGCTTGCAATCATTGTCTGCTATGGGATTAGGGTTATTAGGAATTTTCGTTTTAGGGATTTAGGGATTTAGTTCTTGGGGATTTAGGGATTTACTGGAAAATCTCATCAAATATTTCTGCATCTGAATCCGAAATCATGCAAAAAAACTAGTCCAATAGATATATATGTAATCATATATAGTTAAATATAGTCCAATAGATACTATATTTAAATACTCTTATCACTATATTTGCTGTGTAATTTGCGAATATTTGGATGATGTTTGAATTTATTTTGCTCTATAAAGTGTTTTGTTTTATTATTCTGTTATGATTTGCTCATGTTTGCCATTATCGAGGCTTTCTTTCTGGTAAGTTCATTTCAGCTTCTACCTGAAAGTAAAATATATTTTTATAGCTTTTCAATAGCATTTGCTGTATTTTTCAGTAGGTTTTCAGTGTTGGTTGGGTTGCAATGTTTCAGTAGCTGCTAGTCTGGGACCTTGAGCCCTTTCTTCCTTTGCTTTCCCCTTTTTGATTAGGGTAGAAGACATTCAGAACAAGGGGTTTAGGGAATGCATTGAAAGTGCTTGTACACTTGTTCTTGTTTGTGGCAGATATATATATGTTCTGAATTGAATATCAGTCATGCTATGCTTTCTGATGATGGATCAGATTCACTCATATATATATATATATATATATATATATATATATATATATATATATATATATATATATATATATATGTAACTATTAAAACTGATCATTTTTTCTTATATGCAGCACCACAAAGAGGTAGCAGGTTTGAGGAACAAACCGATTCCCTACTTTGACTCGCTTGTTTCTGCCATATTTGGAAAGGACCAAGCTACTGGTGAGGGTGCAGAGTCAGCTGCTGAAGCTGTTGAAGCTGTTGAGCTTGAAGAAACTATGAGGAACACTGCCCTAGATGACTACTTCCAGGTGGATGTGGAGATGGATAGCCCTATAGAATCAGTTTTTGGCTCTGAGAACGTGCCTACTCAATCTTCAAGTGGGACTTCTAAGCGGAGCAGAATGATGGGAGATGATTCAACTGGCCGTCCAAGGAAAGGGAAGAAGAAGGGGTCACCTGAGCCACATGAGGAGGCTTTCCTGGCTAATATGGAGAAGATCAGTGCTGTTTGTGATGCAACAAGGGTGGAGATTGCAAAAGTTGGAGCCTACTTTGAAAACATCAATGCCAAAATGGTTAACAGAAACATGCTCTATGACATGGTTACCAAAACAGAGGGGCTAACCAAGGAAGAGGCAATAACAGCCTATGGCATCATTTCAGCTGACAGGAATAAGAGTGATTCATTCTTGATGATTCCAGATGAGGAGGCCAAACTGATTTATCTCAAGGGAATTCTGTCTCGAGTCATAAAGGATACATGTTCTGAGTATGTACAGCTGTTTAGTTTTTGGTTCTGGTGCAGCTGGTAAACTCTTTTTGGTGATGTTTATAAGTAGTATATGAATATGTTATGCTACAAACCATGTTGAAATCGTTTGCAATTGGTTTTTAAGTTTTGGTACAGCTATGGTTTAAGCTTTTGGGATATAAAATCTTTTGGTACAGCTGGGAAACTCTGTTTAGTGATGTTTATAACTAGTTTATGAATATATTATGGTGCTTTTCTAGTGTTTCTGTTATGACTAGCTACTGTTTTTTAGGTTTGCTCATACTTATTCAAGGTACTAGTGTTTATAAGTTGATGTTTTATTTTAAATTATATGAGTAAATTTAAAACAAGGATAATTTAGGAAATGTCTTTTTATTTTCATATGAAAAGCACTTTCAAACCAAACAATGTAAAAAGTTTCTTTGTAATTTAATTGGCAGATTACAATGGGATACCAAACATTGTAATCTCACTTTCACATGAAAGATTTTGCATGTAATTACTTTCACGTGAATCTAATTACATCCAATTAAATTCATAGGAAAGCACCAAACGGACCCTAATATTACAGTAGTTTTAAGTGGGCTCATTAGGAAAAAAATTGTGCCCATCTAGAAACTCCCCCATTTGGGCCGCTTGCAACCCGACGGCCCGACCCGGTTAAGTCCTGGTTTGTGGCTGGAGTTGGCAAAATTAGACACGACAAAAGAAAAAAAGATAGATTCAGAATTGATTTTGGTTGGAGACCCAGATTGTATAATTTTGAAAAAAATATATATAAATGTGTGAGTTTGATTAGTAAAAATAGATAGATTCTGTATTTAATTTTACTGATCTATCAGTAATTTATTAGAAAATTTGACATAATAATTAACATGTAGAATTATACTGTAAAAAATAATAATTTGAACTACTAGGAAGGAAAGATTATTGTAACAAAATAAAAAACTTCATAGCAAAAAAAAACAAAGCAAATATCAAATACGCTCAATTCAGTCTCTCAAAATTATGATAAATTATTTTTTTTAATAAAAGTTGTTGTCATATACATTACAAATTAATCTCTAGATAAGTAACTAAGAATTTTGATGGACTATTTACATCTTAAATCAATGTATGTGTCTTATTTATTTCATGTTCATATTTATTTGTCTGAAAAATTTAGAGTAATGATTGATTACATATTTCAATTACAACTTTAAAAAAAAAAAACAGATCAAAGCAAAAATATCATAATGATTTATATCAATAGTAAAAACTTTAAAATAGATGAAGAAAATACCTAATGAGTTTGAAGACGGTCAGTTTTAATCTATCACATGACAAATTAATTTGGTCTTTACAAATAAGGTTTTAAATTTCTAGTTATAATTAAATAAGATTATGATGACAAAAATATTTAACGATTATTAACAAATAATCGACTAACATCTCAATTATGATTTTTGAAGAACTAATTTCCAAATATCAAATCTATAGGGACCTATATCTTAAAAACCCAATAATAAAACAACATTTCCTGAAATCAAATTGGGTCGGGTTCGAGTTTACTTTATAGTGGCGGCCTGTGCGTCGGCAAACCACACGCCCCCATCGAACGACCCCGTGCAACGATACTGATCCAAAGAGCCATCGTGCTAAACGAGCAGAGAGAGAGATGTCGAGATCGCTCCTCCTCCGTCGACTGACCCCGTTCATAGCCGGCCGAATCCAGCAGAACTCGAGGCTTCTTAGCTCCTCCGCCATCGAGGCCTCCTCCCCCGCCTCCTCCTCACCCGAGGCACAAGAATCCATTCACATGACGGAGAATTGCATCAAGGTAAGTTCTCATCCCCAATCCACAAAATCCTTAGTTTCTCTTAATTTCCAATAAATCTCCATTTCATATGTCAATTATAATTCGTAGGTTTTAGGACTTGTTTATTGAGACATGGGATCAAACAAGTGGTGTGCATGATAAATTTGCCTGATTTTGTGCGGAATGGTTCCTAGTTTTATGAGGTTTGAATAGTTTTCGCCTCAGGTTCCATGTTTTTAATTTCTAGATTTTGGGAAAATTGTAAAAGATAACTTATTTTGGCCCAAAAATAAATTAAAATTTTGAGTTGAGCAAAGACTTCTTTTTCCCGTTAAGGATGCAGAAATCAATAATTAAAATGAAATTTATCCTTTATGTGTTAGGAGTTAATATGTAAGCATAGTCCCACATATCATATGACAAGAAAGGTCTATGAGTTCAAAAAAAAATTGAGGTCTCTACCCATTAGCTTAAACTTTTGGGTCAGATTGGCTCTTGGTTTTGTGTTTAGATACCATCATGCTCCGGGGTGAGAGGGTCCAGGTTGTGACCATGATGGCCGTAGTCGGACGGTGCAAGTAACTTTGGGTCTAGTTTTCTCATGGTGCATCATGTGGATGGTTTAGAGTAAAGTTGAGATCCTATAGATGGTTGGTCCCGTAAATGATGATCCTACAGAGGGTGGTTCCCATAGATGATTGCGGTATACTCACAGTGAAGGAGTTGATTGTTGGGAGTTCATATGTGAATAGAGTTTTATATCGGATAGGATAAGAAAGGTCTATAGGTTTAAATACCGGCTTTGTTTTTGGATGCCATCATGCTTCCGGGTGGGCCTGACATTTCTCCCCAACATTATGTTTGTTTACTTTTATATATTATCTGTTAACAAAATGTATAGTTAAATATTGAACCATGCGTAATCTTATATGGTGTTCTGTAATTTGAATGGAATAAGCTAGAATGAATTTGTACCAATTATATCATAAACTTTAACAGAGGACTAGTGAAGAGAAGGCGTAATAGAGTTAAGATTGATTGTAAGAAGAGCAAACCGTGTTTCTCTCTCGAAAGCAGTTAATTATTTTCATTAATATTTATTTTAGATAGAAAACAACTAAGTTACATTAGTCATGTGTGTAAATATTTGATTTTTGAGCACATGTAGTCCTTTAGCTATGCTATAGGCGACATTGGTAGATTTTAATGAAAATGAAAGTATCATATGGGTCAGGCCGTGGTGGATACCCTTTTGGACAAGTCAAACAATAGATAGATATGACTATAACGGATATTTGATTTATACTTTTACTTTTTTCTAAATAAATTTTATTTATACAATTTATACCTGACAGATAATCAATATTCATGTTTATATGAACTGAATCAAATTGGTCTTGGAGATGTATACACATAGAGATCTGCCCTATAGATATCTGTTCAATATCAGCGAAATATTTGATCTATAATCCATTGTTTTCAATCTTAAATATGAACTTCATGGTCCCCAATTTTCTTATCAGTTTAAGGTATCTAATGGTTTAGTTGCAAAGAGAGACTATTCACTACCTTTAGTGAAAAGTCATACTTTGAAGCTAGTTTCAAATATTAATGAGTTTGCCAGTGTGCACCTTGTTATGCTTTGCTTTATGGGCTTTGGCACCTCTACAATCTTCTTCCTCTCCAGCCTTCCACCCCCTAAAAAACACCAGGAAAAAAAAAAGAAATTGAGGGAAGGAGATGTGACATTATGGAAGTTTAGAAGTTGTACTGGTAGACAGTAGGTAGGCATGCATGTGCACATGCACCCGGTTCTCCATGTGTGTGCTTGTGCACTTACCAATCTGCTTGGGAGGAGCGTCAAATGGGATATTAACGTTTCTAAAATTAAGTATTACAGATTTAAGATTGCAATAATTAGCGAGAAGAATCATGAATGTAGTTAGGATTCTTTGTTATAGAATATAGATGGCATGTTCCACGGGCATGTAGGGGCCATGCAAGCAGTGTTTAGACGCACAAACTGAGGGAAAGCAAAGTAAAAGGAAGAAATATAGAAAGTGAAATGGAGAGGAAACACAAAGTTACTTTCTTTTGGAGGGTCTAGAAGAATTAGAAAGAAAGCTTAGAACAGAAAGTAGAAATAAAAATTAGAATAGAAAGCACAATTTACTTCGTTTGGGGGATCTGAAAAAGATTTTGTGCAGACCTTCTTTAATCCAGGTTACAACTGGCACTATAGGTATTGGAATATACTCACAGCACAAGTATAGTTCATTGTAAACTTATATTTGGCTCATGCAAGTCTTAAATTGGCAACCCTGCTTGTTTTTAGTACTATGCCTTAACCAATTAAACCAATAGGCCATGTTAGTTAACATGATGAGATTAGTTAAGTGTTAATTTTTGAAGTAGAAATGTGAAGAGAAGCTTTAAAAGCTAAAGAACCTAGAATTAGCAAGAACTGGAACAAATGAAATGAAACCTTTATGAGGAGAAATAATGGTCTCATTTACATTGATGACTGGCATGCGTAAATTCCATTCACTTAGCATGTTGGCATTAGTCATTCATGCGAGATGGTTGACAACAATATTTGGCAAATTAATAAGATGCTCAATAAAAGAGGAAGAGTACTATAGTAGCTCTTTATAAGAATAAGGGTTCTGTTTAAAGTTGTTCTAACTACCTTGGAATGAAACTCATATGCCACACCATGAAGTTTTGGTAAATATTAATTGAACATAAATTAAGGCAAAATGTTAAGATATCTGAGAAACAGTTTGGATTCAAGCGAGGGTGATCGACGATAGAGGCTATTTATTTACTTCGTTTATTTATATAGCGAATTTGAGATAGAAGTAGACATTTGTATATAATTTTTTTTATTGATTTAGAAAAAAGCCTAAAGATGCATACCTTGCGACTATGATGGGTATTGATGAAGAAGGGAATCCCCATCATGTATTGACATAAAAAGACATGTACGATGAAGTGGTGATAAATGTTAAAATTAGTGATGGATTTTTTTACCTCAAAATTGGATAGCATCAAGAATCTGCACTGAGTTTATTCTTGTTTGCTGCAGTGATCGATGGGCTTACTAGAGTTATTCAGGATGGATAGTTTGATGTATGTTATTGTTGATAATATTGTCCTACTTGATGAAATGAGAAGAGATGAGAGCAGGAGTAAATGTCAAATTGAAATTATGGAGGCAAATTTAGAACCTTGAGATTTTAGATTAAGTACATTCGAAACAGAATATATGGAGTGCAAAAAGTAGGAGGATCAAAAACTATAGTGGTGTGAAATTAGATAGGTGAGAGATAACGATAACCATTCAATTGGATACCTAGATATTTTGGATGGAGAAATTGATGGTCAAGGGCAGACCCACCCACAACCCCTTAAAAAAACTCTATATTTATAACTTTTATAAGTTTGCCCCCCTAAAATTTACAAGTATGTTCCCCTAAAGTCTCAAAAGTCAAGACTCAAACTTTCAATATTTTCCCAACACCCTTTTAGCCCCCATTAATTCTTCTTTCTAACTCCCTCACAAATATAACTTTAGAAACTCTTTCCTTCATTCGCCCGCAAAAGTTTGGTCTTCATTTTTAACCCATTGGATTATGTTCGGTTATTTCCATAGCTTGAAGTATTTTTCTCTTGTTACTTTAAAATTTTTATTTAATATATTAGTCAATTTCAGTGTTTTGGAATAATTTCTCAAATTATGTCTTGGTCATGTATAGATTTACAAAATTATAATTTGATCTATTTAACTCATATTGTTATAATACAATTTTTCGGGGACGGAGGACTTCGTCCCTGCACCCTGGTAGGGACACTAAACTCCTGCCTCTCGACGAGTTATCCAGATAGCTCAATTTCCAAATAACTCTTTATAGCGCAATACGATTTTCTATGCAATTTTAAAGTAAATTTGTCTTTACTTTTGAAATACCTAATAGTTCCGCCCCTTGAACTGAGTCCCTGTGATTGCCCCTGTCGATAGTGATGCCAACCATAACATCCAAGCTGACTGATTGAAATGGCGGAACACAAGAGTTTTATATAACTGCAACATTTCCATTCAGATTGATGGGAGGTTTTATCGGACTTCTATTATGTCAGCTTTGTTATATGATTCATCATGTGGGGCTATAAAGATACATCATGCACATAAGGTGAGTATAGCAGAGATGTGCATGTTTTGTTGGGTGTGTGGCGAACTAAGAGAGATAAAATGAGAAATGAGCATGTGTGCGATGCAAATTTACGATGCACCAGTTTGGTGAAACTTAAAAGAGCGACAAGACCATCAAAAAAAATAATTGATGGAGATGATATGAAAAGATATGGATGTTGAAGACCTGAATGAAAACACACTGCTTCATAGGAATGAGTGAAGAATGATGATCTATGTGCTCGATTCGACATTAATTTTCTTCTTAGTTTATGTAGCCTACGCAAAATATTTTAGATAAAAGGCTTAGTTGCTGTTGTACCCATTTTATATATTTACTCTTATAGGGTGAAGAAACTTTTATATGTTATCATATAGGGTTGGGTAATTAAAATTTAAAATTGCAAACTGCCCTATAGAATATGGGTATAAATATAGGTTTTTTTATACATACCCCTAAATCTTCATTACTTTGAAAATTTCCCCCAAAAATTTCATATGTGCTAATATGCCCCCAAATCTCATTACTTGCAAACAAAGTGTCCCCTATGTTTGATTAATGGTATTAAAAAGGAATATTCTTCTAATTTCTGTTAGGACTAAAAGTAATACCCACAAATACCTAAAAAACCCCCAAATCTCATCCTTCTCCTTTCTTCCTTCCTTTTCCAATGCCTCTTCCCGTCAACACGTTTGATCCCACTCCAATCAACATCTACTGATAAGTGCATCCTTGGCAAAAATTTGGGGTTTATTGAGCTTCAGACTTTAAATCTTCTAATAACGGATCAATCATCATTGTAAAGTTGACTTGGGGGGTCTTGAAATCAGCATC
Source organism: Dracaena cambodiana (assembly GCA_036321105.1). Classification (NCBI taxonomy): domain Eukaryota; kingdom Viridiplantae; phylum Streptophyta; class Magnoliopsida; order Asparagales; family Asparagaceae; genus Dracaena; species Dracaena cambodiana. The sequence goes on along the minus strand of JAYEPQ010000002.1, from coordinate 15,188,296 downwards.
CAAAGAGGAAGAAGAGGTTCAGTGTGTAGTTAGATGAATATATGAAGATGTGAAGGAGGATGTGGAGGAAGGATAAGAACAACAAGAGGGAGAAGAAGGTGGTTCTTGCAACTTTAGGTGGTTCAGTTTGTTTTTGTCGTTGTTAGCATGAAATGATCTTCCTATAGCTGGAAATTGGAATTGATTGTCCTCGAGATCAAATTTTGAACTAGGGCTCTGGCAAATTTTGAATAGGGGAGCAGGATGTGGAAGGCCAATGTGATCACACCAGCCGATGATGTCAGCTCTTAAGGGTTGCATTGAGAATCAATAGGGTGGAGGGTGAAGGCAAGTTGATTAAAGAAGAAAGAGATGGAGAGATGAATTTTATCCACAAGTTTTGTTGCAAGCTGGTTTAAAGGCGTAGCCAGTAGGGATGAGGACCGTGTCAAACATCAAAGAGGATGAGATGGGGGTAGATGAAACTTGTCGGGGAAATGGTGGTGATAGGGTTCGCTGATCTTAATTCTAATTAAGGAGGGTAGGGGGATGGGAAATAAATAGGCGTTTAACCCCATCTGACATCAGGTGTTTTTAACCGTTACTAATCTCCTACCATTGTCAAGAGAAGTCCAGGAGTGAAGAAGGTGAAGGCAAAACAAGAAGCTTGATTAGAGCGCTAAATTGAATATTTTCATGGGTATTTGATGCACATGCTTACTTAGCAGTGATGATCGAGATCTAATGATGATTCTTTTGTCTGGAATGGCTACCATGGGTTAGTGACAATATGGGTGGGGTGATAGTTTCCATTTACAAATGGGGATAGAAAGTGAATTTCTATCTATTTCCATCCATCATTTTATTGATGCTAATTCTAGGGTATTTTAATCTCATCTATTGAGATTTGGAGTGCAAATCTGCATATATGAAGATTTGGAGGGTAAATATTCAAAATATTGAAGATTTGAGGGGTATGTATAAAAAAACCCCAAAAGATTTGGTATATGGGGTAAAAGTAAGAGTAAGATTTTTATCCTACCCATAGCCTATCCATTGTGTACACGCTTGTTATCGCCCTTCACACTAGGATAGAGTTGAAATGTGTTGGTAATTTTATAATTATGAAATAAAAGTTAGTTATTGAATGTATGATATAGACAACTAGTGTAAGTATTTGATTTTTTGGCATTAGTTATAGGATTCAAGAATTTTTACCTGAATCCTCAATTCTTTGATCAGAATAATCCAAGAATTCCAGAAGCTCAAGTGTTGATTTTGGTAGTGGCTTACACAATGCCTCATGTGGAGTGAAAAATTCTGGCGATATAGGTCAAAATGGTTTCAGAAAGGCTGAAAACATTGGTCTGAGGTGTGGATTACTGTCTCCCATGGATGATATCAATATCTTGACAATATTTGCCATATTTAATGTGCCTGGTCTATGCACTTTGGGAACTTCCTCTCTCTTAAGAAACTACATTTCCAAGTGGAAATAAGATTAGGCCAATGCATAATTTTGTAGGCAAAAAATATGTATACATTAACCAATCTGGGAGCTAAGGGTAATTATGTGCTTGAAATAAACCCCTTTAAATTGTTCATTGCACTATGGTTTCTTCTTAGAAGCATTGATGCTCCCCTCCAAGAAATCTTCCATGCTTTTATAAATGTGAAACGGTGTGAAGCCAACATAAGAATTATCTGAACCATGAAAAGAAGTCCAAGTTTGTGTTTCTAGAAAGTTACTTCTTTTAGATACTAATGCTCTTTATACAAATTTAGCCTCTACCTGTCTTCTTTCCATGTTCTATACTAAATTATGGTTTTGCCTTGCAGAGATTGAAAGAATTAAAGGCAAAAGAAGCATCTGATGGTGAAAAGATGCTTCGTTTAAGTGTAGAAACTGGTGGATGTTCTGGCTTTCAATATGTTTTCTTGCTGGATGATAAAAAAATTCGGATGATAGGTCTTTTCTAGTCCTTAGTTTAAGGAAAGCTTTAAATTTATTTGATCATATAATCTGTGTTTTACAAGCTCTTGTAATATTTGCAGGGTTTTTGAGAAAGATGGTGTTACATTAGTGGTTGACAATATCTCCTATGACTTTGTAAAAGGTGCCACTGTAGATTATGTGGAAGAATTGATCCGTTCAGCATTCCTGGTAGATTCCTTTCTTCATCACTAATTTACTATGCTAATCTACCTTACTGCCAGATTGGTTTGAACTATTCGAATAATTTTTGCACCCTGTACCTTTCTTTCTTAGCAAATGATCATACTAAACTTAATTCCATGTGTAACCGATAATAAACACTTAAGTGGGAGGTTAAGCCATTGGTATTTTGCACTATATGATACACTGATCACTGTTTTTTTCCTGAATCTAAAACTGTATAAATTAAGTCCAACTTTCCCCTCTAGGTTAAGACTATCTGCTTAAAATTTTTTGAAACGGAGGAAAAGAGAATTTAAGGATGACACACAGTTTAGATTTTTTTTTTTTTTGTTGGTGGGGGGGGGGGGTGGGGGGGGGGGGGGGGGGGGGGGGGAGGTGAGAATATTATTAGACAGATAAAGAATGGAAATTTAATAAGAGTCAAAGAAAGTATAGAATGTGTATAAATTTTCTTCTTAAGAAGCAAACCATGATTATTGTTGTCATAATAGTTTTTACATAAGACACAACCTCTGAGTCCTGCCCCTTGGTCTTCATATTTATTGCATGTATTATCCAGTTTCCCTCCATTAAAGACATTGAATATGTCATAAACCCTAGGTTCACATCAAGTTAGCTATGTTGCACGGATTCATGCAAACAAGTTACCAAACTACATTCCAATGCAATTTATATTTGAATTCATGTGCACTCGAGCTCAATTGGCAATGGTGCCCCCTGCGTGAATCAGGCGTGAATCCAGCCAACCCCAATCAGGCATGAAGCCAATTAAAAATTTTAAAGCAGGGTATGATGAAATCCGCATGGGTTAAATTGAAGATTCAACTGAGTTTTTTTAACCAGGTTTGCAGCTCCAGCGGGTGCAGTCCCAAACCCACATGGGTTTTATTGAATTTTAATGAAAAATAATTGTGCTAAAGGTGCTGGACAAACCCACTCTCATTTCAAAGAAGGCTTAGGCTAAGCCACTCTGCCAAATTTTTTAGTATACAATAAATCATTAACTAGTACTATACTAAAACATTTAAAACACAAATATCCACCACCACCACCCCCCCCCCCCCCCCCCCCCCCCCCCCCCCCCCCCCCCCCCCCACCAAAAAAAAAAAAAAAAAAAAAAAAAAACGGAAAATAATATCTGTCAAATAAATTTGACGTATCTATAACGAGTCTGTATCCCTCTCTTTTGAAGAATTGCATATCCATGTATCATATCCAATACTTGTACTCTTATCTGGGAAACAAAGCATGAAACATACAAGAAAGTGACCAATGTTAAAAGATAATGCAGATGAAATATACTGGATCCATAATCAGTCTCTTATGCATATTGGACCTGCAACTTATGAAAGTTACCTAATTTAAGTCAATCTAATTCACAGTTATGATTCAACCTAATACAAGAATATCTGCTTTTCAGAAAGAACCGAGGAATTTTTGACCCTGTGTGAAGAAAATAACTTAAGGAGGGAGGACTCCCTTACAGACAATGGGTCTAACAACGTATAAAGAAATTACAAGGGCTATTTATGTTATTCAACCTAATGCATAGATGATTTTCCATTTTTTAAACAGTTGATCTTTCAGCTCAACAAAATAAAGACCTCAAATACATCAGGTGAATCGTAACTAGCTGATTCCAGTGGTACCAAAAGTTCTAAATTGCAACTGTCACATAGCCTCATATTGTGGTAATGAATTAACCACATTAAGTGGGGGCGTGCATTGATCAATCTGCACTTCACTGTCAAGAATGTCTGTAGATGGGTCATTGCTGAAAGCTCTAAAAAATTCCCTTATCTTTCTTTTCCCAACTTTTTTCTCTCTCTTATGAAGAACTGAAGCAGCATTCTTTCACTTGCTATCTCATCCTATGTTCAAGGTTGCTATATTGTAGTTAAATATGGGACTCCACTCATTTTTGTAGTCTTACAGATATGTTGAATGCTATATGGTGATCCTACCGTAGGTTGCTTCATTTACAATCATGAATCATGCCCTTACTGGGCTTGAAATATAACCTAGATTAGGCGATGATTGCTCAAAAAATATCAGGCGTTAGTTTACTAGGATTACTAGGAGGGGCCACCATAAGTTCTCACCCTATGCAGATTTGCTGGAGGGCCTGAGGGCCCTACTGTTGTTTTTTTTTTTTTTTTCAACACAGCCCAAAAAAAAAAAAAAAAAAAAATAACAAACAAACCAAATTAGTCTCATTTCAGCAAAATATCTGGCTTTCTAATAGAAATTTGATAACTATGTTGTTGCAAATTGTTGATTTTAAATTGACAATTCTATTGCTATTCACATACTAGGAAGGCCAACAATGTATTGAGATTATTGATACTCTACCCAGTTTTGAAATGGCAAACAGTACATAAGAAGTAAATATCAAATTGCTGTACAGCTCCTGAACAAAATTAATAGAATGGGACTTTGGTACTGGAATTGTAGACAACTATGAGTAAATTCTTTGTCATGTCTCTGGAGAGTGCTTTCAGAAACTTGCATTTGCTTTAAATGGAGAAAATAAGGAAGTGCCTCACTAATCCCTCCATCCCTCCCTCTGGTACTTTTCTGGGACATAAATCAAAATTTTCTTCTTTTAGTCATTGTATGTACTTCGTGCTTTGTGTGATGTGTGGGTGGTGTGGATGTGCACGTATCCTCTATTTGAGTGTCAAATATGACGCTTGCTTGGACCATATAGGAAAATATCTTGTACTGTCACTTATTGAGATCCGAATTCCAATTCAAGGGTTGCTATAGCTTCCATTATTGTAAGTCAACATGGTTGCTTATTTAGCAGGATTTATATCTAACCTCATTATTTTAATAGGATTTGCTGAATGCAATATCGTCTTCCTCGTGTAAAGAACCTGTCAATTGTTTTATAATGTTGTATGTGTCATCCTGATAACTTGCAATATATTGGATTTACTTTATTTTTACATTATATATTTCTTGCATTAGTTTTGCTATATCAGTTTCTTTTGCATCTTTTGATGGTGAGTGAGATCAATGCTATTATGCCCGCTCACTTGTTGACTGTATGATACTCTTGCTTTTGCAACAATCCTATGGCTGAACTGGAGTCATCCCTTGGGAAAAAAAAATTGATTAATCCAGTTAAGGACTTAGGTTTACTTGAATTCACTGTAAGAGGTTTACTTGACTATGATACCCTCCATCAATGATCAGAAGCCCATCATTCTTGGTTCTTACTCTGCAATATTGTTAAGTACAACATTTATCATCACAGCTATTTTATCTTTAGAGTCCATATTTTGGAATTGCTGCTTTCCCGCATGTTAATTTCATACCCCAGTCTCAGATCTACTTTGCCACTCTAGACATCCCAAAAATTAATGATTATTCTTGACCATCTTACTTTCTGTCAAGGTAATGTGGCTAACACCTTCCCTTTGCCTCTAGTGTTTTTGATACAAACTTTAGTGTTTCAGTACTCTATGCCATAATATTCACACCCTTATTACTGAATTGTGTTGACTTAGGCTAATGTTTGGATGTTTTAGTCGGACCAATTGTAAGTTTTAGGTTTTCCATAGATTTGAACATACAAGATTTTAGAGTATCTTAATATCTATTAGTTATTTGGTTTGAAAAGTTATGAGACCAAAATAAGAATGACAACCCTGTGCACAAGAGAAAAAAAACCATGAAATTGATATTCTATACAGAATTTAACTTTCTAATATCATATTTTAGGATATTTTTCATATTCTTTTGGACCTCAAAACGCTCTTCTAGAAAATATTATCAATATTTTTAGAGGCTAAACCATAGATAACCCCTTCAAATATGGCCATCGTTACACTTATAACCCACAAAGTATGGAACTAGCGATTGCATCCCTATGTTAGCCTCATGCTCCTAATGAGACCTAACAAAGTTTAAACTATGTTACTAGTATTTTTTAAGTCTAAATTGTGGATAACCCCCTCCAGATATGGCCGTTACACTTTTAACCCGTGTTGACTTAGGCTACGTTTGGATTGTGTTGACTTAGGCTGCATTTGGATTGTGATGACTTAGGCCACGTTTGGATAGGAACAATCAATAAGTTTTAGGTTTTCCATAGATTTGAACGTACAAGATTTAGAGAATCTTAATGTCCATTAGCTGTTTAGTTTGAACGGTTATGAGACCAAAATAAGAATGACAACCATGTGCACGAGAGGGAAAAAAAAAACCATGAAAATTGATATTTCTATACATGCTATAACTTTCTAGTATCATGATTTTGGGATATTTTCATATTCTCTTGGACATCGGAACGCTCTTCTAGAAAATATTATTAATATTTTTTAAGGCTGAATTGTGGATAACCCCCTTCGTATATGGCTATCCTTACGCATACAACTCATAAAGGATGAAACTAGCGTCTTACATCCCTATGTTAGCATCAGGCTCCTAATGAGACTTAACAAACTCTAGACTGTTACTTTGGATAGAACACATGCTCATCATATGTTGTAGGGAACTCGTGTAATAAATTTCCTAATGAAGCCTCTTTACAATTCTTACTCCAATTAATATTCAAAGCCACTCCCCGTCATTTGCATCCACAAAATTGATCTGTAAGGAGGAGCAAGAGTTGGTAACAGATAGATTACAAAAACATGGGATAGGTAAGGTGATTTTTTACTGCTCCTCTAGTATGCGGAGGGCATGTGATTTATCCATAAAAACTGAGTTTAGCCTATATTAATTATTAGGAGTCGGGACTGATGGAAGGCTCCTAGACACTAGTTCGTTTCATAGTTTAGGGGTCATAAGCTCCGCGTTTTAACATACTTGGAGGGCGATATCCACAATTTACGCTTTATTCTAAACTCATCCAAAATTATATAATTTTGTGAATTTGTTGTACATTGAAATATAGCCATAATTTGTCCCGGCAAAAAAAAGATGCTGCGATAACAAGTTGGTAAAACAGTGCCTGATCCTTTGCAATAACCAGAGAATAGAATGAACATGCATCTCTCCCATTAGTAATCATCTTATAGAGTTAGAATTACCCCTTGATCTTCATCATCTTTTATCAAATGGTTCTGAATATCAGTTGTGGCAATGTCTTATAGCTTCTATTGGGGAAATTCTATTTGCACACGGCATTTTAATCTTGGTGCCCTTGTTACTTTTTACACCAAACTCCTATTTTGAAATACTACCATGTTACTCTCTGCGGCCAAATTTTTTTCCAAAAATACCTCTCCTCCTTTTCTTTAACTAATCACCCCGTTCGATCCTATTTTTATCCATTTTTGTTTGAGTCGGATGTTAGTTTAAGAGCAAAAAATATTTTGGTCGGGTATTTATACCCAACCAAGAAACATGCTGGTCGAGTATTAATACCCGACTAGCAAGCGAAGTCTCTCCCTACAAAAAAAAGCTAATTAATGATAAATTTCAAACAAATACGCATAAAACTTAAAAAGAAATTCAAATCGTACCTTAGATTTATCCTCTGACACAAATTGCATATTGAAATTTTCCATTTGCATAAGAAAACTCAAACTCCAAACCCAAATTTCACTTGTCACGGTGAAATAGAAGAATTTAAATTTCTTCAAATCTTTTCAGGAACGTTAATATAAAAATTTGAAGGGGTTAAGAAATCAAATCGATGATTTTGTAGGAGATGTGTTTTTATTATATACGAAAAAAAAATTATTTAGAGTTTTAGAAATAAAATAGAAGAGTAAAACGATAAGTGGTAGTTCCAAATTTTAAGAAGCCTTAGTTTGGAATTTATAAAGTTAATTTAGTCCAAAAAAATAATGGTAAACTTGTAATTATTTATAAGTTTTAAAACCGTACGTCGAGAGTAAAATGCTGTGTGCAAATAGAATTTCCCCTTCTATAGTTCTATTGCATCTGCCTCCGCTGTGAAGAAATTACACTGTTGCCATTCACACTTGCACATTGCCATTATGTCCCCCTCCATATCACATGCTGGTGAAGTACCTTCTTGCACTCTGTAGACTTGGTCGAAGTTTTACTTTCCATGTTTGATCCTGAAGTGACAAAGTCAAATTTAATGCAGGTAACAACAAATCCTAGTGCTGTTGGAGGATGTAGCTGTAAAAGTTCTTTCATGGTCAAGTAATGTTCTTGCGGATTCGGAGAAGTAACCTTGCCTTCAAATTGAGAGTGCTGCATATATTCATTTCTCAGAAGAGATAATAAATTCAACCGAGTATCTGTAACATTGTCATTTTTGTAACAGCGCCATTATGTAGTGTTGTGTAAGTTCTACCGGTGCAATATGTCTGTTTTGTCAACCATTTGGCAATGATGGAATGATGGTTTTGATGTATTAGTGTACCATAAACTTCAGATTCTGTTATCAACACCAAATTCAAGATAATCTTCTCTTTTACAGCGTGTATGTTTATGTAATATATTTATAGAAAGAGAGAAAAATAAAAATGAGTGACAGCTCAGAGCTGCAGTTTATTTTTACTATCTTCAATAATATTTAAAAAAAAAAATTGGATTATAATCTCGAGCCTCTGCGGTTCACTCATATTCAATTTTTTGGGTTTTAGTTTTGATTTGATCCTCCATCAGGTTTTTAATAAATAAAACATTTTGTATGAACTTGATGAAAGGGTAAATGAATTCCAAAATTTATGAAATTTAATCTGAAAGAAGTTTATGAAATTTAACCGGCGTGATTCTTTTTTTGGTTCATGTAGCCTACCCCCAAATACTTGGGATAAAAGGCTTAGTTGTTGTTGTTGTAATATGAAAGAAGTTTAAGAGATAGATATATTAATTGTGAAAAAAATAAAGAAAAAATATTGGATCATTATAGTTTAGCTATTAGCTCACTTAATGTTTTCTGAGCTAGCGGTTCTCTCTCTCTCTCTATATATATATATAGAGAGAGAGAGAGAGAGAGGGAGGGAGAGGGAGGGGGAGGAGATATAAGTTAACTGAGGTAAAAATTTAACTTCTTGGAGTTTATTTATATCCAATTTCTCATATGACAGTTTTGATTTGGTCTGCTATCAATTAGACACAAAATTAATGATTTTGCTTAATATAACATCTGGTATCCACTTGATAAAATGACAAATTAATTTCAAAATTTATAAAATTCAGTTCTAAAAAAGAACGAAGGAAAGACCGAAGAAAATATGAATAGAAGTGATACGAAAAGATATAGATTTTAGAGGATTTTAGAGGTTTAAATAAGGAGATATTACTTAATAGAAATAAATGGAGAATGACTATCAAAGTGATCGATCCGGTGTGATTCTTTTTTTGGTTCATATAGCCTATCCCAAATACGATAAAAGCCTTAGCTGCTGTTGTTGTTCTAAAAAAGCTGGAGTTATTGAGATCCAGAAAATAATCTGAAAAAAAAAAATTACAGGATCATATTTTTTGCCACCAACTCATCCTAACTTACCTGATTAGGATCAATCTATTTTAAGAAAGTTTAGCAATTCTTATCTGGTCCATATTTTATTATCTTCCTCTTTCCCCAGTGATCGAACAGCGAGAAGCTAACTGTTCTCTCACTAGAATTTCCAGGAACCCTTTCAGAGCTGACTTGTGAGTTGGCTTACAATAGGTATCATGATGAGCTAATGAACCCAGTTCTCTATAAAAGATTAACATTTTACAAACAGGAGACAATTAAACCTGTCCTCAAGTCATCAAGGGTATGCAATTTTCAATAGGACAGTAGCCCTAGGGTTACATAACCGCTGCATAGCTGAGGAAAAAATTCTTCTGTTAGGAAAAAGAAACTCTCGCTACTAAGGACTTGAGTCACAATGTAGAACCAAAAAGTAACGTACCCATGTCCTCCTTCAATCAGCTCGTACCCAAACTGTGACGATCATAACTTGAACGCACAACAAGCTTCAACCCCATCAATAAGAAACAGTAGTAATCTTCAAAATTCATATTTGAAGTAAATTATAAAAGAACACAGCAGTCTTCAAAAACTTTCACAAAGGAAAAAAAAAATTAACATGTCAATCAGAAAGCAGCAAAAGTATGACTTGGAAACAATAGCAACTAAATCCGGAAGAAATGGGCATAATATTTAGAATAGAGACAGTAATGCCCTAAGTCGGAAAATATCATGCATTGTTTCTATACCGCGTAGACTCATCATGCATATGAAAGGAAATAATAGAAATATCTCAAACTAGAATCTATATAATCCATTGTAACAAAAAAAAAATGTTGACTCTGATGGCCCTTCTAATCCAACTCAAAATAAAACAAAATTCCAATGGAATCATAAATGTTGATAACATAATTAAAAAAACAGGGATAAATGCGTCGAAGAAGACAATTCCTCCCAAAATTTTGTAAGCCAAAAACTACACTGTTGCTATTTAGAAAATTCGAATAGGCTTTCCCATGGTGCTCTTTAAATATAGGCATCTCACCTGCAAAGTAACACAACCATCAGTTAGAACTCCACTATATACAGAGCAGACCTCAGCGTCAATTAAAAGAGAGAACCAAGACACAAAAAAACATACATTCTAACTATATGAAACCAAATTTTCAATAGCAACTAATAGAAGAGAGGAACTTGCGGCACCGAGGGTTAAATTAATCGTAGCCAGGAGCAACCAGACTGGCATTTCTTGTCTACCATGTTTTTACAGCTTCTGTATGTATAATGATGGTTCCAAGTGACCAAAACAACACGGGATGAACGAGAATTTTTCCAGCACAAGGATTGTTCGGTTTGCTGCATATGCGTCAAACCTCTTGCTGCAAAATTGCAGCAAAACCAAACAACTGAAAATGGAGTTGCAGCTGCAATTCCATTTTCATTTCCAACTCCTTTACCCAACCAAATAGCCCCTAATAGGGAGAGGAAGCCATTCTGGTTAAATGGCATGCACATTCATATACAAAACGATGTATTTATAGCATCTAATACTAGGCGCAATAAATGTCATTTTGGGTGTCGATGATTCACTTACATTCTGCCAATTCTTCTTTAAGAGGGAAACAAGAAAGTTGACGCTGAGTTGCACATTTTGAAAGACTTGCTTGTCATCCATATCACAGTTCCCAACAGCAACACCCATGCAAAGAACTTTCTTAAGCTGAAACTTAACCATTGCTTTGGTTTCATTTACTTTGGACTCCAGTGACTCCTGATGGGTAACCAAGGTAGGGAACTTCCCTGAACAAGATAGAACATAAGTAAATTTCAGAATTATATGGTATCAAACAGGGCAAGGATTGCTTGTGACAACACAATGGATCATGCAACAGCAAATTCAAACTACAATACTGCAACATGAACAGCAAAAACACACATCATAGCTTCAGTATAACATCTTTTCATGGACATAGCATAATGACATTATTAAAAGCTTCTTATATCATCGAGAATTCGAGATGAATGTGTCTGATTTAGAAAATAATATGAACTTGAAGCAATGAATCAATAAAAGAAACAGTCAGAAAATGCTCGTTTATCTTTCAACAGAACGCTTTGCTCAAGGGTAGATTACACAGTGAATTTACCAGACTGACAGCATTTGGAAGAAAACAATTAACTTCAAAGTTTAAATCCTTAAGACAAATAAACATATTGGAACTTTGCCATGATCATGTCATTTATTTACTGCAACTGACTTCATTGGAACAATACATAACATGAAGTTTTATTTTTTATTTTTTATTTTTTATCTGAGATATAAAACACACTCTACATTCTTTTTTCATTATCCATAGAACACATCATTCTGTATCTATGGACAAACTTTTAACATTTGAATGCATCTACGATTCTACAATTATACTGCATTAAATAGACACTGCTTTATTAAAACCAAAGTTTAAAATATTGGAACTGATACAGTACATTTATGGTACCAAACAAACGATCGCTGTACATTTATGGTATCAATACTGACAATATCATGCATACTGTATTGGCAATATTGAAATTACTGAAAATATCATACCGATATTAAAGGGTATTTCGTGTATCGGGTACCTCGAAATCCAATATAATATATGTGATATATATTGGAATTGGCTGACATTTAGAACCTTGACTTGAAACTACACAAAATCAAAAACCACAAGGAAATTTATAACTGGGCGAAGAAATTTCTATTATCTTACTTTAAGATGAGGTATACAAGTACACAGTATGATGATGATAACTGGTTAAGCTTTTAAAATTATTATTTCTCCCAAAAGCTCCAAATGTAATAATTAGTAATACATAGGACCTGATGTTAACTGCTACTAAAAATATTTCTTCAGCAAAAACCTATATAGACAGAATCTCCAATATAAAAAGTGGCAAAACCAATCAATCTCATGATTCATGAACCATATAACATGATTTTTCTCATACATAACTAGCATGAAAATACCTACATTAAGTGAGATACATGATGCTGGCTTTAATATTGTAGCTTACTCACTACCGTCAAGAATTTATGTTTACCAACTGATAAAACCTAAATATTCCAACAAGCAACCACTTACCCAAGAAACTACTCAGTACATCAATTAGGAAATCGCAATCTTGTTCAAAGAGACAAGTCTCATAAAATCAGAGTACTTAATTGAAGAGTAAAGTAAAAGCTAAAAAGTGCTTGCCTGCCTTATTGAGACCAGGGCCAAGAAGACGTGGGATCTGCTTGATGACAGCCTCTGATGCAAGGAAAGCATGGAATTTTTTAGCTAGCTTCTTCACCAACTTCTTGTTTTTGTTCAGTTTCTTAAGGCTCTCAACATCCATACATTCAAGTCCCATCTTCTGGGCCTGGAGGTAAAACAACAGCAGACGGGTTAAAATATGATAAAAGGATAAATGGCATGTACCGGTACGCTTACACCAGAATATTAAGTGTTTAAAACAGAATAAAAAAATTTATTATTGTAACATCAATAATAACTTTTCATAAAAAAGAAATAATTCCTTTCTACAATGCAATTACAAAAATATATGACCTCCTCGACATGTTGTGCGTCACCGAGCATGCAGACTTTCATTTTTGGACGAGGAATGTGTGGCAGCTTAACAGAACCACTGAAACGCTTGTCCTTCTGAGGGTCATAGTTCTTCAGCCCAATTTGCAGTTCAATTGTTTCGGTAAACTTACGCTTCTTCGTATTAGCATCATTTTTGAGCTGGGAAACAGCTTCCCTCAAAACATCACTCTGCAACTTGCTGAATGAAGTGAAAACAATATACCACTTTAATGAGAAGTTACAATCATCAAAGCACATCTAGATTGTTTTCAACGCTAGCACGATGATACAAGGCAAGAGCACATTTTTCCTATCGCTAATCACTATACCACATAATATTAGATAAATGGCACTTACAAGATAGCTAATATTCTAAGCAGTTGGAGGACTAATCAAGTGGGAATTCCTCGATTTAATAAATTACAAGATCAATATTTTTTTAACAATTGCCCAGAAACAGAAAATACAAACAGATTCAGATAAGATGGCTCACAATTACAAAAAAGATAACCCATTCCCCAAAAACAAATTACAATTAACAAGTCATCCCCATACACTAACTTGACCTAACAATGAGAGAGGCATTGCTAGTAAGCCAACAACATAAAAGAAGGATCCAATTAAATAAATTTCTTGTGCACTACAGTACAGTTATAAATTTCAAAAACATCCAAATTCATGTACATCACAAAAGATGCCAAATATAAGTAAACCATCGTTCCAAAATTTAAATATAACTTCTCAAGAATATCTCGCAGAAAATTGCATTGTTTTATAAAACTTTCCTAATCACACTCATTAAACTGTTTGGCCTTCTTACAATTGCTCAGCTTATTTGATCATCAACAAAAACTAAAGTTTAAATCAGAGATCAAGATCCTTCTTTTATTATACATTACAGCATCATACTGCACCGCACCCTGAATCTAATAACAATTAAAATTCCACTGAATTTCATTACATCTGTTCCTATTATCAAGACAACTGATGGAAATCAAAACCAAATCTTGCCAATCTAAACAAACAAATTAACATTTTAAAATAAACATATACGAAATCGACACTGACCTCATTGTTCAAATGACCTTTACTCCCTGAGGGTTCCTTAAAAAGGCCCTTTTTTATCACCTCGTCCCTTCAAGCAACGAAGATCAAAATATAGATCAGCTCAATAACAAAATGACGCTGACGAAATTTATAGAAAAAGTAGATCTAACTACAAATAACAAAAAATAATCGAACGAGAAAGGATTAGGGTTTTGCTCATACCGAGAGCTCAGATACAGAATCGGTGAAGGCGGCGGGAGAAATCTCAAGCCCTAGTTTCGGCACCCCGTGGCCGGACTAAATAGCAGATCTTTCTATCACGGGTAACGCACGTTCTCGTTTCGTTTTTGGCCCATTTCTAAACTTTTTCGTGGACCGATCAGACTCGAACCCCACCCAGGCTCGGGTGGGGTCGAAGGAAGATGGGGCCAGGCGAGCGCAGAGTATTGGGTCGGGTTCGGAGTTTCTACCCGTTACATACTAAATAACCTTCTTTTAAAAACCAAAAAAACATCTAGTCAAACTCTCAAACACATATTCTTTGTAACATTGTTTAAACTAAATTCTCACCGCAAGTCCAACTTAGAACCTCTTATAAATTGGAGTTGGATGATACCACTTGAGCTAAACTAAAATTCGTTGGTAAAGAAAAAAAAATTATTTATAGATGTTATTCTCGTCTAATAATTTATGAAAAAAATTATATAGAGATCTACATGTAACAATTTTTTTTTTTTTTTGTGGCACTTATATAGGAGTCTCTTTATGAAAAAAAAAAATAATTAATAGGACTTTAGTGGCACACACTCAATAGTTTGTATTATTCTTCCTATTCCAATCTCATTTTCAGAGGCATTAGTATGATGGCAATATGCTTGAAATCTTAGACTCTTCTATACTTTCTAGAAGTTTTATGACCATCGGTTTTATATATCTTAACTGATAAGAACTTTACACTTAAAAGAGTTTTGCAGAGTTTAAGATAGTATATGATAGCATAGACAAAAATTAACTCCCTTGATAAAACTATGAAATTTGTAAAATGAGCTTGTTTTATGAGAGTTTTCCTTAGATGTTGAACGTATCTTCTTAAAGATTTATATATTATCAGGTACTATTGCAAGAATATATCTCCTTCTTAAAGATTTATATATTATCAGGAAGTATTGCAAGAATATATCTGGATCAGGTCGAACCCAATCCAAACTGATTTGGATTGGGTTGAACCCAAGCCAAGTTGAACCTTTTCCTGCGAGGCTCCGCGTGGAACTTCGTTTTTTTTTTTTTTTTTTTTTTTTTCTTTTTTCTTTTTTCTCTTAGCAAAATATCACATTTTTAATAGGCATTATTTTCAATTAGCAGACGTCTTAAAATTGGTTTAATCTTATGTGGGTTTAGATTGCCAAACAAATAAACGAACAATTTTTTGATTAAATAGACTAAAACAAACTGCTTAAGAAATTAAAGCATTTAAATAGAACAAAATGGAGATTTACTAACCTATCTTTGTAGGCAGAGTGAGAGATAACTTAGGTTATCTCTCAAATAAAATATGTAACCAATTTTCACGAAGAATGTTATTAAAATACTTTAAAAGCAGAGAGGAGCAGAAACAAAAGTCACCTGATACAAAAAAAATGAAGCAAACATCTCCTTACATTGATTCCAAAAATATTTGTAAATTTCCATTTCTTTCTTGTAGAATTGTTATCTTTTGATATAATTTATCAATGGAACAATGGAACGGCTGAGTCTTTTTCACATTTTGCAGTAATACTTCCAAAAACAGTCCGAATATGATCATCAATAGATATGGTAATGCACACATGGATCAATTTTTGAGATCTGTCATATATAAAATTTTAAATTAAAAATAAAATTTTTAATTTTCTAATTTAAAATTTTGTATAAAACAGACAAAATATTAGCCTGTGTACGCATCTGTTATCATTCCTAATCATCAACAACAAAATATATTCTACAATGCATAAAAATTTCTCCCTCCAACTTAGATCCGACTGCACAATGTGTCTAAATGGCTACCGACTTACAGAATGAACGACATAAAATTTGAAAAGCTGAAATATTGGCAAACAAAATCTTCGCAGCTTGTAAAGGCATATCAGTTGATAATATCTCAAAAGTCCTGCTGAATACTACAACCACAGATTGTCTTAGTTATGGCACCATGAACATAGATGTGTCGTTCAAAATATAAAATCAAGCAATCCATCAAGTAATAAAACCAAATATGTTTGTTTTAATTTACTGTGTTTGGTAAATATAAATGAAATGACATCATTGCTGATCTCCCAATGCAACAAAGCCACTTACAAAATTCAGCAGTTTTTGCTAATGATTATAAACAATACAAGTTCGACCAAA
The DNA here is from genome assembly GCA_036321105.1 of Dracaena cambodiana. NCBI lineage: Eukaryota > Viridiplantae > Streptophyta > Magnoliopsida > Asparagales > Asparagaceae > Dracaena > Dracaena cambodiana. Next base: position 15,171,696 of record JAYEPQ010000002.1, on the reverse strand, counting down.
ATGTGCTAAGGTTTGGCAACGGAAAATTAAGAGAAGTATAGAGCCCAGGATCATTACTCAGTTGGCCTTTGGCCCAACACAGGAATATCCTCATACCTCTTCTGCATAAATGAAAACACAGGTCAGAGTTAAGGCAGGGGTATATCAGAGCATAACCAAGATTAAGAGTTTGTATGTTCAAATCAAGCACAAAAAAAGGTTATGATGGAAGCAGAAGACTCATGGCTACCAGTTACACTGCAAAGGCACGGTTTATATTTAGCACCCAATGGTTGAGGAGAATTTGCATTCCCATATGATAGAGATAGGCCAACTTTAAGTAAATAAGCAAGTCTCATATGAGACAGTGGAATTTGCGTCACACTTTTGTAATTTGTAATTAATATAAGCAAGTCACATAGAACAAGGAAGGTATTCCTAAGCTGGAGGGAAGTGGAAAATAAAATGATGTCAGGGATAAGAAGTTCAAAAAATCAAATGCAGAGCAGCGATGGATGGATGGATGTCTATGGATACGGCTCTCCATCATTATCTTAGTAGGATTTCCACATAATAAATATGACAAGCATGAAGACCAAGGAGCGAGGGCCAACACCATAATGCAATATATTGAAAGGAAGCAGCCATAAAAGACATGCTCAATGAAAGGATTCACACACGCACAAAGAAAAAACACATGTAATTTATGTAGGCAAGTGCAGGCTTAATACCCCGACATTGTTGTATTCCCATAGCTTATGAACTCCATAATCCACGGCCTGCAGCGATAAACCAAGTTAGTGGCAAGCCAAATCTACTACTACACCAGAAAATGCTACATATATGAAGCACATAGTAAATGTGACAAGATAACAGTACAATTATGTATCAAATCATGCTCCCCATGTAAGAAATGACCCTTTGGCATAAGAGAAGTCTTTTGAATTTATCACATCCCCAACCACTGTGGGAATATTCTATTCCGAACAAATATTTACATATTTACACATTTTCATCGGAAAAAACATGAGAAGAAAAGACAAATCAAAAGAAAAAGAAACTACAACAGAAGCAAACAAAATAAAGAGTTGCAAATCCCTCTAAATTCAAAATACAACAATTGTACTCCAATCTGATCATTCATGTACAATTAAAAAGGTTGAAAGCACATTAGGAACATATGATTAGCAGTTTTCTCTTGATAAATATCCAATGTTTGCAGAAAAGATGCTAGCTGGAGACATAATCTCACTGTGGCTAAATACAATAGTGGATGGCATAACTATCATTTCCAACCCATTTTCTTAAAACAATGTTCTACTGCGTTAGCAATGGAGGAAAAACACATCAAACAGGGCTGGACCCAAGGTGAAGTTATCCAGGAGTTGAGCTATAAAAATTCCGCGATAAACCTTTTTATTATAAATTTGACGATAAAATTATAATTTTGCAAGTAAATACATGACCAAGACGTAATTTGATGAATTATTTCAGAACCTAAATATTAACAAATATGTTCTTAAATTTTTTAAAACATATTAGTTTATGTTCTACAATGTTAGAAATGGACCACATCAAACAACGGCAGGATGGAGTTTGTCGGTGGTCGAGCTATCTAATTGATGATAAAATCTTTTTTGTATGAATTCGACGATAAATTTATAATTTTATTGGTAGACACATGACCAGGACGTAATTTGATGAATTATTTCAAAGCCTAAAAATAACTAATATGTTATTTTTTAAAAAAAACAAGAGAAAAAATACATGCAAGCTATGGAAACAACCGGTAGCTATCTAGAACATAAGAGATGAAGACCCTTATCAAAGAAAAAAGTTTCTAGAGAGGAAGTTCGAAAAATGAGACAGACTTGAAATTTGAGAGGGAGAGGACAGACTTGAAATTTTAGAGGGGGAGAGACTCAAAGAAATTGCAGATATTATGTTAAAAAAAATTGAGAGGGCAGCTGCCCACCCCTGCATAAGTGAGGGTCCTCCCCTGACATCAGATAATGAAGTGCAACAAACTATGACCTGTATATACCAATAAATACTATGGATATACTGGAAAGTTGAAGCTGGAATATAAATAGTATGCAAGATGGCATCGAAATTATGCATTTCAGCCAACACTGTATGCTGAAAGCAAGATGTAACATTTAATTGGCTGGTGCAAACTGTCATAAGTATTGCATGGTAACCACCATGCCTGTAATAAAACCAACTTTAAGCTTGTGAAATAGCAAAGGTGCTTCAAATTTCTGAATAGCATAAAAAAAAGTGCTCGAGGAATTCATTATTAAAGCATACCTCTATAGTAGAAATGCCTTGATGGCAGTCTTACAAACATGTACTATCTGAAGGCTTTAGTAGATATTTTTTGGGGGTAAAAAACTAGAAAACATATTATCTGAAGGCTTTAGTAGATACTTTGGAATCACACTTGCTTGAATATATTTTTATCTTTAGATACTTCATACATGGTAGATACGCGATGGATACACTTCAGTGATGGCTATAGTAGATTTGTTTAAGAGGTAAAAAAAACTAAGAAATATAGATACTTTGGAGGAGCCACACTTGTTTATATATATATATTTTAATCCTTGGATATCTCATACATGGTAGATATGTGATACCTCATACATGGTAGATATGTGATGGATACACTTTTTTATATATCTAAATAATTGTAAGCAATCCAATAAAGGGTAGAGACGTCGATAAAATTAATTAATATTAATATTTTGGTTTATTGTTTTCAGTTTAATTTCTGGACATTCTTATATTATCTTGTTTTCATTGTAAATAGATCGACAAGAACATCATAATTTTATAGGAAATCGGTACACTGCTACTGTGAATTGTGAAATTATTTGTGTCAGACACGTGTCACGTATAGTTTCTAGAATTTGTCATGTGACAGTGTGTTATACCTGAGACATGGTCACATATGTGCAATATAGCAAATTTTTTTCAGTTAATTATGACAAAACATCAGGGAGTTAATTTGCAATCTAGATTGGCACCTACCTCAAGTGGTTAAAGGGGCAGGTTTGGTAGTGGAGGTGCCGAGGCTAGGCTAAAACTTTGTTTATAAAAATGAAGGGAAAAAGAAATCTAGATGAAATTTTGTGGAATGTAAATGAGTAGTCAGCATGTGTATCTCATTTTACAAATGCTTAAATCTTAATGTTTTATGTTGTTCAGTATTCTAATATTTTCTCACCTTTATTGCATTACGATCATCTAAGATTTGTTTTTTTTAATCCAAATGGTGACTCCGTGAAGCCAAAAAGCCCCCATGTACTTTTGACCAAAAAAACTGCCACTAGCCATCAATAGGTTGTCTATATTCTCGTATGGTGTAAAAGTTCCCAAGAAAATAATAAAGAATTTAACACATACAAAAACCTATATTTTCCATTTATCTTATATCTTCCATATATCTTTTCAATCGAAATGGCTTCCTCTATGAACCCAAAGGCTCTATGAAAATTTTAGCAATTTCTCCACTAGCCAAAAAGATGTCGTGAAAGTCCTAGGCCCAGCAAAGGATACCATGAATAAGAGTTAAATCGTAGGAAGAACATGGCAGATAGATAGACCTATATCTATATGTTTAAACTCCTGATACTAGAGAGGATCCTCTGAAATTCTCCAACCATTAGAGCGATCTCAGGATGGAAGTTGTATATACAGTATTGAAACTACAAGGCATTATCACTAGTCAAAAAATCAACTGCAGAGCATTATTAATTCTTATCTATTTTAAATGAAAAGTATATATACAATTTTTTAAGATTATTTTACACATTTAGAATATGTTGAGACATATGAGAACAATCATAACACAATCTTACAAACACAATATCATTTCACATATCCAACTTGGGAACGGTAAACATAGGTTTCGTAGTATGCTTCACCAATGTAATGCTAGAAGGTGACCTATCAAGATATTATACTAATGAACCAATTTTAAAATAATACCCAACAGATTAAAAGGGGGAAGTCTGCCAAAATCACTAAATCAATCTTGTTCAAGACACACTAAACGCTCTTTCTTCATCAAGTGCATCACACAAATTATAAGCATAAATTTTGCATGAGCCCTCCCCATTAACATTGCAAGAATTCATTTTCCTAGCTATGAAATTGTCTCTCCCAACAAATATACCCCAAGCCCTTGATGATGTGTTTAGATGACAGCCACTTCAATTTAATCGTAACACTCGGTGTTCATAATAATCTCATCTGATCAGGATTCAAAGTTTCTGTCATTACTAGGCAACATATCTCATCAAATGACAAAACAAAATCTCCTGCAAACTATAGGAGGCAAAGTGATAGTCTTTGGCCTTGTGCTCTGGATCTCTTTGACAATTTCATAAAACAGAAATTCCTAAAATTGAAGATAATTTATGTTTTACCCACATTTTATACAGAAAGAAACATAAAAACCATAACTTTATAGCTATGCCAACACTCAGAAAATATTATCCGATAGAATCCAAAAAAGATGGTCTCTTTTTCAATCAGAATTACGAACAAACACCTAGCAACCAATCGAAAAGATACCAATTGGATATGAGAGAGATCGACCAGAACCTACAAAATCAAATAGAATTAAGGAAAAAAAAAAAAAATGGGAACAAAGGGTTGATATGGGGCCCACCCGCTCGCCGGCGAAGGCTCCAGCGATGACGAAGGTGACGTAGACGGAGTTCCGGCGCATCAGGACTCTGTAGAGCCCCTCCCACAGCCCTTTCCCGCCGCTGGCCACCGCCGATGCCATTGATTTCGATTTAATTTTTTCGCCGAAATTTCTACAATTTTTTTAAAAAATCTTCTCTCTTTTCTCCTCCTTGGCTTTGAAAGGAGAGTTACTCGATGCGCCCCATGTTTTTTTCTTAGTAACCCCTAATTTTTGGAAAAAATAGTTCCTTCTCCCAATCTTAAGAAAAACATGGGCGCATCTGGTAACTCTCCTTTGGAAGGCTTGATCTCTGCTGTTGTTCGATAAATGACCGGATCTGACGATGTGAATGGGTATGGTTGTTAATTTGTAATCGGTGTCGCGGTAAATTCTATTTACGCACAAAAATTTGTAATCAGTGTTGGAGCACATATTTAAAATTTATAAATAATTACAAATTTATTAATAAATTTTTTAACTAAATTATTCTTTAGTGAGTAACTCTAACTCCCTCTGCTACCGCTCCGCCTCCCCATGGTTCACAGGAGTCTCCCACCCGCTCCTGGGCTTCCTCTCCCGCTTCTTCAGCCTGCATCTTTCCACCATTAAAACTTCAGAGTCAGAGAGAGAGAGAGAGAATGGCGATACGAGAGAGAGATAGGCGATACGAGAGAGAGGACACGAGAGAGGAGAGAGAGGGAGAGCCACCAAGCGAGGGAAACTTGGATCAATGAAAACTCAACCACTTTTGTTTTGTCCAAAAAACTTGAAAGAAAATAATACAAAGAAATTTTGTGACAGATTCGAATCGAATCGAATTATATCGATAGTTGCTTCTTTGAAATGGAGGCAGCGATGGATCTAACGAGGAGAATATCTCCAAATCAAAGAGAGAACGGGCAGAGGATCAACAGAACGGACGAAATTAGGAGAGAGAGGGAGAAGATCAACAGAATGGGGCAGCGGTTAGGGTTGAATGACGGACGAATGAAATTAGGAGAGAGAGGGGTTAATTTTGAAAAAAAAAAAATTAAACATAGAGATTAAGTTGGGGGAAATTCTATTTGCATCCGGTATTTTATTCTTGACATACGGTTTTGAAACTTATAAATAATTACAAGTTTGTCATTATTTTTTTACTAAATTACTCTTATAAATTCCAAACTAAAACTTCTTAAAATTTGGAACTACGACGCATCGTTTTCCTCCTCTATTTTTCTCTCTAAAACCCTAAATAAAACACATCTCCTATAAAATCATCAATTTGATTTCTTGATCCCTAAAAATTTTTTTATATTAGCGTTCCTGAAAAGATTAGAAGAATTTTAAATTTTTTAATTTCACCGTGACAAGTGAAATTTAGATTTGGAATTTGAGTTTGAATTTTCTTATGCAAATGAAAAATTCCAATATGCAATTGGTGTCAGAGAATAAATTTAAGATAGGATTAAATTTTTTTTTTAGGTTTTATGCATATTTGTTTGAAATTTATTGTTAATTAGCTTTTTTTTATGGGGAGACTTCGCTTGCTGGTCGGGCATTAATATCCGACCAGCATGTTTCTTAGTCAGGTATTAATACTCGACCAAAATATTTTTTGGATAAAAATGGGATCGGATGGGTGAGCGGTTAGAGAAAAAGAGGATGGGTATTTTTGGAAAGAAATTTGGGCACAGAGAATAAAATGATAGTATTTCAAAATAGGAGTTTGGTATAAAGAGTATTCAGGGTGCCAAGAATAAAATGTCGTGCGCAAATAGAATTTCCCGTAAGTTGGTGATGTTTCAAAAAAAAGATGAGTGTAGAGAATAGTCTGGACGTGAAGAGTGATCTTCAGTGCGTAAATAGAATTTTTCCTAATTCGTACAGAAAGTTATCCTTCTGTATAAATAAAAAAAAAAAAACCTTTATGTAATTTTTATATCAATATATCAAGGGGAATTAGGGAATACAAATAGAAAAGCTGAGCAAATGCTTGAAAATAATTAGAGTTTTTTAATTTTAGAAAATGTTAAGCAAAATTTATTCTTTTACGATATATACACTTTCAGTTTATTTTATTAAAAAATCTCAACAGTATTCTTTAAAGTTGTGTTTGGTTTAAAAGAAAATGAAAGAGAATAGAAAAGAAAAGAAGAAAAATAATTTCTTTTCCCTAATATTTGATCAGTAAGAAAATAATTTCTTTTCTTTTAAATTTTCCCTCCAATCAAATAATAGAAAATATTTTCTCTCTTATTTTCTTTTTTTTCCCTTCATTTTTCTTTAAACCAAATACAGCCTAAAAGAAAGTTCATGTCATTTTTAATCCAATACTCTTGCAAGTAGAATTTAACCGGTTAACATCTAAAAATATAAAAAGTTAATAGATATATTTTTAGTTGGAGAAGGAAATGATAACTTTATAACTAACTTTTCACGATACATGAATATATAAAAAGATGAAGGGATTTTTACATATCTATTCATTACATCTTTAAAAATTTGAATTTAATCCCCAAAATCCTTTAACTTATCCCACTTTAGTCCCGAGCCATATTTTTAGCCCAAATTTCCCATTATACCTATGAGTTACTTCACTTTAATCATTTCTTCCCTCTTCCTCCTCTCTTGCTCTTCTTATTGAGTTTTCCTCTCTATTCTCCTCCTCTCTCTCTTCCCTCCCAGTTAATATCTAAAGTAAAATAACTCATAAGAACCCAATAAGCGAAGGAAGAGAGAGAGGAGAATAATGGAGAGGGGACCCAATATGAAGAGGAAGAGATAAGGAAAATAGAAGAGAGGAGAAGACTAAAGTAAAGTAACTCAGGGGTATAACGGAAAATTCGGATCAAAAATATGATTGGGGACTAATGTGAGGTATCTTAAAGGATTTAGGGACTAAATTATAAATATGAAGATTTAGAGGGACTAAATTCAAATTTTTAAAGATGTAAGGTACATATATGTAAAAATCCCAAAAATGAAAGGTAAGACAATTAGTACATAATCAAAAGGAATTATCGCCAATTGAAATTAAATTGGGAACACGATTTACATATAGAATTATATCACAAAAGAAAGTACTAATGATTTCTACTAGCATTTCATTATTTTTTGTAGGAAATGAGATGTTACGATCACACATCAATTTAATATTTACAAAAGGATTAGAGTGAAGGAAAAAAATTGTTTAGAATTTGATTATGTAACTCGATTAGATTGTTACTCAAGTTTTAAATAAAGTAGAAAACCCACACAATACTTAGATATGTGTTGAAATGTGCGTGAGTTCTCAATGCAACATCCATTCATTGCCATAGCAATAATTAGAATTGTTTTTTGCAAATATTATTTAAAATAGTTACTTGATGGATAAAATGAAAATATATTTTCATAAAAAATTGAAAATGCATGTGACATAAAAAACGTATTAAGAAATTAAGATAATATAATATGCTCCTCTTAATTTCTTTTTTTACATGAGATAACTCTTCTTTAATGCACTTATTATTTTTTGCTCAATTGTCTCTTGTCTTGGTAAGTCTATTCTATGCACTTTGGTTTTTCCAATTGATTTGCGTATCCGGCTCTTGATCGAATATGACTGCACCTATTCTTACTCTCTTCGTATTGATACTACCTCTAGTTCTCGTCGATTAGTCTGAACTTCTCTATCTCAACTCGTAGATCGGAAATATCTTCTTCGTTTAAGAGATAAAGTCCCAATTTTATTTGTTATTTTTTTAAAACTATAAAATTGTTACAATTTACTGCATATGTAATTATTTAATACAACATTAGTTTTTATTAAAAATGTAATAATAAATATTTTTTAAATGTTATATATTTCTTAAATATAATTGTTGATTAGCCCTTGACTCCATTAGGCGTTATAATTAATAGGGTTTTCATTACAATTCTATTATAAAAAATTATTTCCTTATTGATTCAAAGGTATGTATTACAATTTTCTTCACTTACAACTTCAAACTCTTCTTTGAACTCCAATACCATTTGTTGTAAAAGGAATTCAGAAATCTAATCAAGTCATTTTTATGATACTATCTTTAATGCCTTTAAAATTTACTGAATATTTTACTAATTACTATTGTTTGTATGTGTGAATCATGAAATTCTAAGTCACAATGAACAACAACTTCCTGCTTAATATAATTGTTCCTTATTTACTAAAGCATCTCAAAATTTAGCTATATTCTGCTTTAAACATAATCACCATCTAAACAAAAGAATTTCAAACAAAAAATATGGTTGCCTATATTTTTTAAGCAAGAATGATGAGTTCAATTACCTTTTAGCATGTTCTATTTTATTATAACAAGAAAAAATTTAGTATATGCAAAAAAAGTATCACTGATAATCTCACATTAACAAGGTAATTAAAATTAAAGTTTGTTGATCTTCTAATTTTCTTTTATCTTCTTTTTTTTAATGTTCTTTTTTCTTTTGAGCACATATGACCAAAATACTCTCATAAATTAATTTATAGAACTACAAATTTAAACATATAAGAAGCAACATAATTTCTAAAGTATCAAAAAACCAATTTAAGTTTTTCATTTATAAGAAGGGGTTTTTACATATCTGTCCCTTAAATCTTTAAAAATTAGAATTTAGTCGCCAAATCTTCATATTTATAATTCAGTCCCGTAAATTACCTCACTTTAATCCTCAGTCATATTTTTTGCCCGAATTTCCCGTTATACCCCCGAATTACTTCACTTTAGTCATCCCTTCCATCTTCCCCCCTTTTTCCTCTTTTTATTGGGTTTCCTTCTCTATTTTTCTCCCCTCTCTCTCTTCACTCTTCTTATTGGGTTCCCCTGAGTTACTTCACTTTAGAGATTAACTGGAAGGGAAGAGAGAGAAGACAAGAGAAGAATAGAGAGGAAAATCTAATAAGAAGAGGAAGAGAGGAGGAAGAGGGAAGGGAGGACTAAAGTGAAATAATTCAGGGGTATAACGGAAAATTCGGGCCAAAAATATGTCTGGGGACTAAAGTGAGATAACTTAAAGGATTTAGGAGACTAAATTATAAATATGAAGATTTGGGAGACTAAATTCTAATTTTTAAAGATTGAAGGGACAAATATGTAAAAACCCCTTATAAGAAATACAACTCATACATAAAATTAATTTAAAAAATTAAAAAAAAACCATTTATTTAAGTTCAATTCCAACACCCAAATGGTCCAAATATTAAAATTTGATGAGCCCATCTCCTGCAATTGAAATTGAAGTATGGAAAAGACATCACTAAGACAATTTCAATATATAAATTAAAAAAGTAAAAAAAAATAGAAAACAAACCAAGTTGGAGATAAGATACAAGCAAAAAGGGTTGTGGCTTCTAGAGAAATAATTGCCACTGTAAAAGCTCCGTTTCTCTTTTTTGTATTTTTTAAAATTCTTTTTACAGTGTAGGAAAACTTTATAAAAATAAAATTTAAAAAATTCCTTTATAAACTCTGATAGTTTTTTAAAGTGAAAATATTCAAATTTGAGAAAATAAGTCATGCACGACTTAAGGAGTTTCACTTGATCGGTTAATCAAAAATAGCACCAAAGTTTACTATCAGTGAATCAAAATAATCATTTCAATAATTCCAAATGCAACAATTATAAAATATTAGTTGTCACTTTAATAAAGCAAATGGTTAATTACAATAACTATCTTTATCTTTGTATTACGAAAGATATATCACTTATACTTTTGTCAATTTTTTTACGCAATTAAACCTCAAAAATGTAAACGGAGTGAAAAAATCGTCAAATTCGATGGTACATACTTGGCTCAAATTGTCCATATTATTCTTAACTGAAGTAAATAGGGATGATATTGTGAAAATAACCCAAAACACCATCTTAATCTCCCGAATTGATTGAGGAGAGGGTTTAGAGCCGGAGACGAGAGTTTTTTTCGATAGGATTTGGAAAATTCGGTTGCGGTCAAGCGATTTCAAGAAAAAAATTTCAGTTCAGATTTAGAATTTCAGCATTTTTTTTCAGCCAGCCCCCCTCGGTTGACTCGTCGCTTTTATTATAATTATTAGCAAAATTTTTAAGTATGAATTGATGAGAAATAGTAGAGAAAGAGGGAGAGGGAGCAGCTGCGACTAGGAGGGAGGGAAGAAATTGAAGGAGGAGAGAGAGTGAATATGTCTCCCATGTTTCATTAAAGAGAAGATTTTGAAAAGAATGGAGAAGGAAAGCCAATAAGAAGAGGAAGAGAGGAGAAAGAGAGAAGGGATGACTAAATTGAAATAACTCAGGCATAATCGGAAATTCGGGCAAAAAATATGGCTGGGTACTAAAGTGAGGTAACTTAAAGGATTTAGATGAATAGATTATAAATATGAAGATTTTGGTGACTAAATTTAAATTTTTAAAGATGCAAGGGACAAATATGTAAAAACCCCTATCCAATATTATTTGCGCACTGTATTTTACTCTTGGCGCCCTGATTTCTCTTTACACCAAACTTATATTTTAAAATACTGTTACTTTCTGCACCCAAATTTTTTTCCAAAAAATAACCATCCTCTTTTTCTCTAACTCCTTACCCGTCTGAATCTATTTAGAGAAAAAAATATTTTAGTCCGGTATTAATACCCGACCAAGAAACATTCTGGTCGGGTATTAATACTCAACCAGCAAGTGAATTCTTCCAAAAAAAACTAATTAACGATAAATTTCAAACAAATACGCATAAAACCTAAAAAAAATTTAAATTGTATATTAGACTTGTCCTCTAACACCAATTGTATGTTGGAATTTTCCATTTGCATAAAAAAATTCAAACTCAAATTTTACTTGTCACGGTAAAATCGAAGAATTTAAAATTCTTCTAATATTTTCAAGAGTATTAATGTAAAAAAATTTAAGAGGTCAAAAAATCAAATCGATAATTTTGTAGAAGATGTGTTTTTATTAAATACTAAAAAAATCATTTAGAGTTTTAGAGAGAAAATAGAGGAGGAGCACGATGAGTCGTAGTTTCAAATTTTAAAAAGTCTTAGTTTGGAATTTATAAGGGTAATTTAGTCAAAAAAAATAATGGCAAACTTATAATTATTTATAAGTTTCAAAACCGTGCATAAAGAGTAAAATGCCGTGTGCAAATAGAATTTTCCCACACTTAGCAATAATTTAAAGCACTAAACAAGAGAGAGAAATTAAAAAAAAAAAATTGCCTTTCCTAAAATGTGAGGTTCAAAGACAACTGATTTAGCGAACTTAAGGTTGGGTTATGCCTGTGGTCTAAAACAATGTGATCTTTGGATGCTCACACCTAGCGATGGTAATCTACTGATGCTCTCTCGATGATGATCTGTTGATGTCCTACCAACAGCGATCTAACTAAACCTCCTACCCATGTGATCTGCTAATGCCTCCTGTCTGTCTACTATAATTTACTGACGCCTCCTATCAATCGCAATTTACCAAATGATCTGCGAAGATAATTTAACAATGATGAGGCAACAACATATTGAATGCCTCTCTAACGAATTTATACCATCTTTTGCAAATTCGTTATTTGGTGTTGACTGCCTCCAGACTCGGTGCTGGTTGCCTTTAGATTTTTCTCGGCCCTGATCGTCTCTAGATTTTATTCAATCTTGGTTGTTTCCAGATTTTACTCAGTACTAGCTATTTCCAATTATTACGTATGTTTGTACGGGCCTTGCAGTTGGATTACAAGAATAAATTTACATCAATTTGGTCTTGTTCTTACATTATTGATGCAAGTCTTATTGGTAACAATTTTAGACACATCCAACTTGAGGAGTTGTATTTTTTTTTTTTTTTTTTTGCCATTATTGTAACAAACTGTATGTATATGATATATGCTTTAACTTGAAAGGGAAATGTTTGAATATTTGAAAATCTTTTGTGTAATTTCTCTGTTTGAACCGTTATGAAATTCAAAACAAAACAATTACTTCTTGCCCACATCAGAAGTCATCTATAATCTTGTGATGAAACTAATTAATTCTCCAGGATTTTGCAATGTTTAATTTTTTTGAAGCCCAAGCTACTCGCATGCTTTTATCTTATTAAGAAATCATAAAAAGGCTAATACATATAACAAGAAGGTAATTAATTGTATTTACTTCAAGAAAGCCTACACTATGTAGTTTTCTGCTCTAAGCAAACTTAAGTACATCAGTTGGAAACAGATCTATACACAAAAGTACAGCTCTCAAGCTCTTGGATACCGCGATCTCCCCTTCTTTCTCAAGAACTCGGGAATTTCCACCGTGCTACCTTCAGAAAGAGATGACGAAGGGCGCCTATTGATGCCGAGGACATCTCCACGACCCAGTTGAGCTCCCTGAGTTTATGCATATCGCAAAATAAAAATTAGCACGTGAGGAAAGAACATATCACAGAAAAACAAATACGATTGAAATTTGCAAATGGGTGTACACCTGTAAAGGCCTGTTATCTGTTTCATCCTGACGTTTGAATCCGGTAGCGATTAGGGTTATGCTCACCTGCATGGAAAGAAAGCAGTCAAGATGACGTAACCTTAACAAGATTGGCTAGTTTAGAACTGGTCTTTGAAAAGATGCTTATGATTCGAAATGCTATGCTCAGCATAAAAAGACCATAAGCATATCCCTTAAAGTTTTAGCAGTATCTGTGGTAACAGTAATGCCTGCACTCTGTGTGGCGGGATGTAGGCATGCGATTGTAAAACTATATCCGACATTCATTACTGTATATAAAACCTCCAGAAAGGTGCAGGCAAGATGCTGCTCCTGTTGTCTATGAAACAGAGTTCTACATTGAGAAGGCTCCGCACAAGTATTGAGGATGTTTATAGGTCCAGTAAACAGCCAAGTCAAACAAAAACCAAGGGAATGATTTAAGAGATCACCAGCACATCCAAGCATTAATATCTCGATGGCATTAAGGCTGTGCCTAGATGTCCAAGGCAAAGTATTTTAGTGTGTTTTAAAAATATGTCTTGGAGTGTTTTTATGGTATGTGTTTTGGAGTATTCTAACCATGAACTTTGCGGTGTTTAAGCATGTATATGGGAGTTTAGTTTCTTATATGTTTTTATGGTTTCATAAACCATGTAAAAGACATATATTCTAACTTGGGAAAAGAAAAGGACGCGAGAGAGAAGTAAATCAAGGAAAAGAGAGGTATTTTTTGATAAAATTTTAAGATACTCCAAAACACTCCGATTTGGAGTCTTCTCGAAAGCACGCTAAAACACACATCCACGAGTTTTGCAACGTTCTAAGGACACCTCAAAACACTTCTAAAAAACTCATGAGTAGGTGTTATTATGAACACTTCATAACACATCATTCCAAAATACTCAAAACACTTCAAAACTAATCTCCCAAGCATAGCTTAAGTGATACCTAACGTTGCAGCTGAGAAATATGGAACTTTTCTTTTTTTGGCTTCAGATTTTTAACATAACATCAGAGAGAAAAAGCAATATAGAGGCAATATGGAAAGAGGAAGAGAACAGGAATTCATGAGAAGCCATGGGAGAAGGGAAAATAAAGGAATTGAAAATAGGCTGACTTTCGTTAGCTGCAATGAGTGGGATGAAGCTAATTTCCATCAATTTCGCTATTCACTAACTCAACGAATATGAATTGCTAGTAAATCAAACAAGGAATATATAAAATTTTCTCCCTTTGCTTTTCATCTTTCACTTTCTTTCAATAACAATGGGAAAGGGAAATTCTTTTTTTTTTTTTAGTCCTTGGAATGTGGAACTGGATATACCCTGGTAGAATGTGGAACTGTAACGTAAACCTAAGAGTATAGCAAACATAATGATGCAATTTAAATACAGATGGGAAACATACATGATTGTCCAAATAGACAGATCCTGAAAATCATTTGCAACCCAAAATTTTCCCAAATAGCTAATTTAAGATGAAAGACAGCCAACGTAAAACATTGTTACATATTAAGCCTACCCCAAACACTTGGGATAAAAGGCTTAGTTGTAGTTGTTGTTGAGCTAATTTAAGATGGAATATAGGTTGAATACTAAAGAGATGCCTTTTCTGTAAGCTAATCAACTTACTTGGCCACTCAGTGACTGGTCAATGACTGCTCCAAATATCAAATTTGCAGCAGGATCTACAAGGTCATAGATCACCTCAGCTGCAGCATTCACCTGCAAAATTTGACCAAGATCAATACAAAAATAACAGATCAGCCCACATAATTCAATGCATATTTTAAAGCCTACTGTGTAAGTCAATTTCTTTCTGATCAGGACCAGGTGCTTAAATCTACATTAGTGAAAAAGAATGAAAAACGTGTAAAGACTTCTTTGCTTTTATTTATATAATGATCATCGAATATATTTGTTCACTAACATTTTAACATAAGCAATCAACAAACCAAGAGCATTGATCTCAAACTAAAAATAATTGACTGATTGAAAGAGTGTAAACACTGGTTCTCTCTTGCAATGATGATCAGATATGGAAAGCAACAAACATACAATATTTTCCTGAAGGAAAACCAGGACAGGTATTGATATCTGTATCAACTGATGGTTCATTCATGGTCTCAGAAATCAACAATATCAAATATACCATATTAGCAAATATGGGATATATCAATAAGATATCAATAATATTGACAAAATCGATATCATAACATCTATATCATCATGCATATCTCAAAATCTGATATAATGATCGCCCTGTGTATTGGTATTGGCTGATATTTAATGCCTTTGTAAAAAGAAATGTAGGCGAGTGAGGGCTGGTTGCATAGACAGAAAGATTATTGATGAGTTAACTAATGACTAATGGAACTAAGAACAAAATCTCAGAAGTTTAATTCCTTCTTTTTTCTAAGAAGGTCTAAAAGGATGTGTAAGTGTGCTTCTTAACCCTTTTTTCCATAGTGTTGCATCTTTCCGGTTAAGATTTTTATGAGACCCTTTATTTTGATTACTACAGTTTGGTTGGAAACTCATTGCAAATAGTAAACTTCTGATATATTTCAATAATGCATGTAGTGACTAGTGATAATGAAGTCTACTTCAAGTTTTAGGGACGATCAATCTAAACAGCGCACCTGTCAACATATATCCATTCTATGACTTTTCACATATCAGAACCAACATTAGGAAGATTTAACCTATAGCACTAGCAAATCCTGCATGAACATGTGATTTCCACTAAAAAATATGAAAAATAAATATCGATAGTCGTCCAAAAAATACTGGAATGAATTAAATGAGGACACCCATCCCTTTAGCAATCTAATACCAAGTCTATCATTACTGCCTTGAGTTTCCCAATTTTCTGGGCCAAACTGAAATAAGGTGCTTATTTGACTCCACACACACAACCCCCACAACACAAACCATCACCACACACACAACCCCCAAACACTCCAAAGCATTCTAAATCTGAAGTTATTGATATTTAAGCCATCATCACCAATGGACTTCAATCTGTAACACCAATTATCAATCTTCTATACCATTAAAAAAAAATGTAGATAACTAAATATGTAATGGATATTCCTACTGATATCTTATGGCTTGAACTCGTCATCAACTATCCAGAAAGCAAGGGTTGGGGAAGGATGTGGTGGTAATAGGTCCGATTTGGATTGGGTACCTATAATGTACATATCCAAACCCAATAAGCTTTAAACGTATCAATGCTCGATTCATATCCACTAAACACTAGATGTATGCAAACCCTGTCCACTTTATTCGGATTTAGATTGGGTTTTAAACACTTACCGGTTTTAAATATTTTTCAATTATATATAAATTAATACTTTCTACAAAAGAGTAATACAAGCAAAAGAATATTAAAACTACCATTTACACGGTAACTTTATGAATAAAGACAGTTAGAGCATTATGCTTACAAAAATTATAAGTTTAGTTTCAAAATATATCGAAATCTCAAGGGATATGTTACTATTTAAGATTTTGAATAGTGTCACCGGATTAGTTGGTAATCTACATTAGTATATCCAATTCCAAGCATGATAAGCTTGTAGGTGGAACTTTAAATCCAAACCAGGCCCAAAATTTTAATGGTATGAAATTAGCATCCAAATTGAAAATTTGAGTTTAGTTCGAGTTAGGTTGACGAGATATCCGCTCCATTGCCCCCTAGAGAAGGATCAGGATATGTGGGTAAAATGGCCAGAATTGAAGGAAAGACCTGGATAAAATGGCTATAATTGAGGGGTATTCTTGCAATACCATGATATAAATTGGCAGTTTATGATGTCAATCTATAATAATAATAATAATAATGAAAAGGTATAGGAATATAGTTTTGCTTGGCTCTGGCTTTTACATGAAAACATATAGAACATTTTTCACCTTTACCCCCTCTTTAAACTCTTCCATTCCGTAGTGAATTTTGGAAGGTTACATAATTTATGAGATAGATTTTCCTACCCACCAGCTTGCATACTAGGGTTAAGGCAACCCATTATGACTCAGAAATTTTAATACATGGGCCAATCACATGCTCCAGACACCCTATCAGAACATTAAGTGGTGTAAATACCACAGACTTAGGGGTGCATTCCAAGTGGATAACGGTTTACCATATCTGTACTGCTCTCTTTAAGCAGATACAAGTATGGATATGGATACTGTTTGAGCAGTTTACTCAAAATTCATATTCAGTGAGAAAAATAGTTGTGGGATTTCTAATCGAATAATGGATGATGCTAATCTGATTCTGAAACCAAATGTAGATGAGAAAAAGGATTAGACCCCTTATTTCAATCTTTTCTTGTGATCAACAAATACAAACACGAGTGTCATACTCAGCCATGGAACAGGTTGTCAGACACGAAAACCCTTTAATATCTTGATACGAGGACACGCATGTGCACGCATATTTTTTTTAAAGAAACGTGTATCTAGTTGAACAAATATATGTATTTGGTTTTACAAATATATGTACTTGGTTTTTCTTCATACATGAAAGAAATTAAAATGGTAAAATCAATGTTTAAAATAGCGAAAACGATAATGTAACATTTTGTCTCTGTTAGGTTATGTCGCATAAAACGTAACACATAACGTAAGTTATGCAATTTACTATTTATTTAATTAAAAATAATTATAAAACTATATAAAATAATTTTTATAAATTCAAAAATAAACTTAAAATATCTAAAAAAAAGAGAGAACTATTTTGTAATACATAATCTATTCTAATTTTATATTAAGTTTTAAATAATTTTCACATTTATTTTCATAAATTATATTAAGTCTCCAATCGTAATTCCAGTTATCATTTAAATAAAAAAATAAAATTCTAATTTTTCATTTCAATTCCAGTTATTATCATTGTTGTAATTTATATTTTGTAATGTTAATTTATCTTATTTATAATTGTTGATTTCAGTTCAGTTAAAAATTCAATAAAATCAACAAGATATTTCAGCAACAGGAGATAAATTACAACAAGCGAACAAGAATATAATTGCAAATTAACAAGTTAGCAATTCCACAAACAATCAAACAACCTAACAACTAATCAAGAAAATTACAGCAATTTGCTAATAAACAAAATAATAATCAACAACAATATAGAAATGACTAAAAAAATAATTGTAGATAACGTAACATAACATAACTTAATGTAACATTACGTAATATAGCGTAAAATAACATAAAAAAAAACATACCGTTACGGTGCACTGAGTTATTTTCAGTTGTTACGTAGCGCTGGGAACGTAATATAACGGGTTTCATAACGTGTTATTTTCAACATTGGGTAAAATGATCTATAAAACATTCGGCTTTTGACTAAAGCGTAACATAACATACTCCATATTATTAAAGTGAATAAAGATTTTTATTTAAACATTTGTAAGTGTAGGGCATAGATAGAGACACATTTCCTATCCGACATTGCAAGATGTGCCAATGTTTTGTTTTGGGGGAAAGTATTCTACATATCGTAGATTTTTTCTAATAGGAAAAATTAAAATAAAAAATATAAGAATCCAATAGATAGGCTTATTCAAGAGGTTACATGACATAATGTACATTATTAAATGCTCACTGAAAATTCAGGTATATTCGGATACTTTGGGTAGTTCACTATCACCATATGGTCCCTATCCAAATACCTTATTAATATTCGCTTGCTTGATATACACAATTCACCCACACCTTCAGCTTAAATTTTTGGCTTATGAGGTTATATGACATAATGGATGGAGGTAATACGCAAAAATATGGAGTCTAGAGGTTTAAATGAGATATTACTTGATAGAAATGAATGGAGGAGGAATATCAAAGTGATCGATCCGGCGTGATTCTTTTTTTGGTTCATGTAGCCTACCCCAAATATTTGGGATAAAAGGCTTAGTTGTTGTTGTTGTTGTTGTTGTTGCGGTTATATGACATGATATTGGAGCACTAGGTTTTCAAGAGGTCTTGCGTTCAAACATTATCAATGTAATAACCCTTAATTTTTATTAGACATAAATAAATAAATAAACACAAATAAATGACATTTCATCTTTTATAACCTCCAAAACTTTTCATTTTCTAACCTCCAAACTCTTCACTTCTCCATTATTTCAATAATGAAACTCCCATCTTTAATTCTCAAAATTAAACTCTCTAATTAAACTAAAACCTTTCATATTCTAAACCCTCCAAATTAATGTAATTAAACTAAAATCTTTCATATTCTAAACCCTCCACCAAATTAATGTAAAACCTTTCAAATTCCATAACCCCTCAAACTCTTGAAATTCCATAACACTTTAAACCTTTTAAATTCTATAACTCCCAAAACCCTTCATATTCTGTAACTCCTAAATCCAATCCTATATAAACTCCTAAATCAAAATACATTTCACTCATTCTAAAAATCATTCTCTAACATTCTAATCTCTCTCTCCCTCATCTCGCCCGAGCCATCTTCAATACCACCGCAGGACCACCGCCAGAGCCGCCGCCACTTCACCGGAGAAGGATTACTCCATTGAGCGACATCGGGAAACAAAATCCAGGTGAGTTCTTTTTGAACTCACTAAACATGCTAATTTTTCTTATAGAAATATTACTTCAATTATATTATCTAAATTTGTGATTACAAATACTATTTCTTTATATTGTTAGAATTTAATTTGTAGAAACTAAATGTGTTATTACAAATGCAATCATTGACATATCTGTTATTTCTTTATGATGTTAGAAATTAAATGATTACTTGTTAAATTACAGCATGTAGTTAGGTTTTTAATAAATCATGAAAAATGCTATAATCATGGAAACATACTGTTTGTGATATCATTCTATATCGGTGTCTAGAAAAGTTTTGTATGCTGGTTCTCTAATTAAGGAACGTGCAATGCACGGAAAACCTCCCAGCATTCATACACTGGCCTGGCCGATATCTGTATGATATCTCAAATCAGTAAATCCTTGATATAACCAATTGTGATTTATTGAATAAAATATAAAACGGATTCTATAAATTATGTTGTTAACAAATTAACAAAATCTAATTGAAATATTGTACCCGAAATTCAATATACAAGTTATGAAAACCAGAATTTAGAAATGCATGTACTATACTTAAATGACACTGGGTTGGGGGAGAAACTGAATGATGAAAATATACTCTGTTTCGGTTGTAAACTTGTTAAGTTGTACAACTGAATATTTCGCACACCATGGGTGCGTGATGATTTGCTGGATCATACCTGACTATAATTCCTGTTTGCCTGACGGCAGGTCCGACTCAGCACCGGACAATCCTGTGACCATTTCCTGGGTCTGTACAGGAAACAATCGAAACAGTGGTATCCCATCAATTAGCTTTTCCAATTACATGACATTCTAGACAAAAATATCTCTATTATAGAGTTGACTTTACTAAAATGACATTAAGATAACATAAATCAATTGACATCATTATTACAGACATCTCATTCCATATTTTTCTAAAACTTGTGTTATTATTATATTTGGACATAATCGTTATATTTCACATTCTTCCTGCATATTTTATTTTGGTCGCAATCTGACGCCCTGGGTGTGCATGCCCAGATTTATCGATGGACATGCCAAAACTGACGCAGGATCTGGTATAGTTTAAATATCAGATTGAAGCTCAATAACGGATTAGAGATTCCCCGCTTCCTTTTGTTTACTTTTATTAAATTTTGTTTCAATTGTATCTAAAATTCGTTCTAATAAATGAAAAGTCAAACTTTTGTTGAATTTTTCTATCGTAATTACTGAGTATTATTGTGGCAAATTTATTGAGGCTTTAGCATATTCAAACTGAATATGTTGTCGGTACCTGTTACACGTGCTCGTATACCGTATATTGGGAGCGGGGCGTGACAATCAACTTCAATTTAAAGTTCCTATTTACTTTGCCTTTCCTAGTGAGCTATGTTTCCTCTGGAGGCTTTTCAACTTGGCCTGAAGCCCATGAGTGGTAATCTTAATTCTAAATGTTAAGTTTGTTTAATATACAATGATAGCCAACAACGAATCAGCTTAGGATTTTGTATCGAGTACTATAAGACTAGCCAAATTTTAGATGAATAAGATATTGGATGTCAATCTCTGCAAGGAAACGGATATTGAAGCTGATGTAGGCCCATTATAGAAAACCTAAAATTTTGTCAGTTTGAGCATCAATAAGCATTTGATTTCTAATCCTCACTGTTAGAAGCTCAGATCATAGTATGCTCATCAAGAATGCAAGTTACTAAAGATGATCCAGCCTCCAAATCATACATGTTAACCTCCATTTTGACGTAATATATCAAGAGTACTTTTGCAAAATCACGTCACTAAGGCGGCAATAATCTGAAACTCAGTGCTAAATATATTAGAGTCAGTCGAGAACACTTTTTCCATGCCACAAACCAGGTTAAAGTTTTGTCCATGACATTTAATTTGAGAACACGCAGAATAACACTAGTTCCAAGGTATGGATATAATACAGGATGAGACCACATAATTCTTTATCGAAGAGAAAATCTGTTTTGATGCCACACCAAACAGTAGAATTGGATTCTATGAAATATCTGTAGGAAACTAGGTGATTAGAAAGTTCACAATATAGGTCTAAAAGCAAGCATACAGATCCTACCTCATATAAAGTTAAATCATTTCCTCCAGTTATATTCCATACAATTCCAGTAGCCCTCTCAATGCCAATATCTAGCAAAGGTGACTGGATGGCATTTAGTGCAGCGTCTCTTGCCCTTGATTTACCTGTGAAGTTATACCAGAAAAGTCAAGATAAATCTTCAAGTAAAATGTGCAAAAATGCTTGAGCAATTTTCTAAAGTACATTTAGAATACACAAAATTCATCCTATGATTTCGCTTGAACCATGTTGACTTCCAGCAAGTACATTAAATAAAGAGAAGACTTTACCAATTTGCAAACTTTTTTAGTCAAAGTCGATGGTATAAGCAATAATCATCATACCCATACTTTTCTTATATATTTGTATAATCATCCTTCATTGGACTAGCTACCATATGTCGAGGGTGTTTGCATTGGCACTCAAACATGTTGCATGCATAGAAAATTGGTGCAAAGGCCCTGTGTCTCTACTTCCATGGGGTCATGTTGCTACATTAGCCAGATCTATATTATGAAAGACAAGCAATTATATTTTTCTTTATCAACTTCAAGATTTACGTCTTTGGAATACTTGCTATCTTCAGCATTGTTTTACAGATACCATGAGAGAATCCCAGTTTTGTCCTCTCTTTTTTCCAGGGCAATAATTATTTTTTCCATGTATTGTGTTTACACTTGTATAGTGCATACTAAAGTCACAATGTTGTCATTCTATGCTTATTTTTCTCTATAAACTTGATAAAGATGAACTTTTGGCATCACCATTTAATTAAAAAAAAAAAAAACTCTTCACTTCTGCATCTTCTTTTAAGCTACACGCTAGCTACTAGAGGAAAATGAAGAAATAAGAAATTTATATGTATACAAGGAACCTTAACATTTCACTAAACAAGTTGCCCACTTCTCTCAAGTAGCCAACTCTTTTCTAGGAGCCACAGACTAATCCTACAATGTAGTCAAGAGACTGAAAATGCCAAAGGGAGAAAATCAATATGTTAGCTGTAAACATCTACCCTCTTGCACAAACACGAACAAAAATATGAATGAGAGGTAAAAGACCTTATTATTTCATTCAAATCAAAAATTGGAATCATTACCAAAGATACCAGCAAACTCTTAGGGCTGTTATTCATTTAGACTATCATTCTAGAATTAGGACTTTTTCTTGGACGTAAGAGTTTGGTGGTGTTGGTTTGAGCCTCAGATTCATTTTGAGATCTAGTGCTATTCGTTTTGGACTTAGACTTGAACTATGGAATCTAGAATTATTGGTTGCATTTTTATACTTTAATTCAGACTTGGAGTCTAGAATCTTAGTCTAAGTACGATCTATACATTTTTTTGATAGTTCAACCCCAAAATTGGTCCATGAAAAAAACTTTGAAATCTTCGTTTAAACTTGGGACTCTCTTTTGAACTCTCTCTCTCAACTAATTAATTACTATCCATAAGTAATAAGTCACTATTCATTACCGAAAACTTATAATATTGTTGTATTATAACTAATTATGATAAATGATAAATTTACATATTTAAAATAGTAATTATAATGTTGTAATACTAATTAATTAGTGTTAATTTAGTAACAACAATTAGTTTTGCTCTTCTTAACTTATTTTAAAGATATAAAAAAATAAATTGCTCTACATATCAAAAGTTCAAAATGTTAATTGTTTATTAAATTAGTAATTGAATTAGTTAACAATTATAAATATGATAGTATTATTCAATATTATGAATTAGGAACTACATTAATTATTATATAATATACTTGCAAATTTTAAAGTTAAAAAATTGAAAGTCCCATAAAATCAAAAGTCCACCAATTTGTCCAATCAAATAGTGCAGTATCTAGTTGAAGTCCAAAAAAAGATTCAACCTCGACAATAGCGCAAGTTAAAGCTAAAAAACTCCAAAATGAATAACACCGCTTCAATACTATGAAGCCAAGAAAAATAATCTACCCAGCCTGTAAGTGTGGTGACCAACTAAACCATTCAAGGGTGCACTGGATATAATCTTAAAAGCATGAATGAAATTTTCCAAATGTAACAAAACACGCCTTAAATTATTATTGAGAAGACCTGATTGTTAAATTAGATTAGGTCGGTCTGTTGGGAAGAATTCATATATAGAAATAATTATCAGAATACATCCTCCAGGACGCACAAAACATGGTCTTATAAAGGTTTAAAAAAATATAGACAACTCCAGTCCCCTAATAGCCATATAAATAGCATTCATAAGAGAAATAATTTTGTGAATGCAAGTCCAATTGAACTATATAAGTGCTTCTGGTGGTTTTCATTAACAAAAGCCTCAGAAACTAAACAAAAAGGAACAGAAGAAACATGCAAAACACTTGTATTGATAATTTGTGAATACAAATGTATTACAAATATATCTATTTTGATTCTACGGAGTGTGGCAGTAGAGAGTTGACCAGGCGATCCTTTTGATCTGTTTTGATGATGCAGCGATTATGGAGGCTAGAAGAAGATATTACTAGAGGTGCAATGTTACCTTAGCAACACTTCTCTTGGAAGGCAACCAAAAGAAGAGCACAATGTTTGATGCTCTTCTTTGATATTGAACTTGAAGAAGGAGATGACCCGCAGCTTGATGCAAACTTCTCTCCTCTTAATGGCTTGTTACCTCTGTTTTAGAGCATGAACTCTTATTCTTCTCCAAGAAGGAAAAAGATGATGCTTTAGAGCATAAGCTCTTGATAATCTTTCTAAGAAAGGAATGTTCTTCGCAGCAAAGCTTGAGCTGTTAATCTTCTCCTAAAAGCTAAAAAATGGTATCTTCAAAGAAAGAAGAAAGACCATTTGCTTATAGATGGAGGTATTTATAGGAGGTGCTAGTCTGAAGATGACAACATCAAATATTTGGATTAAGTTTTTGACTGAATGGCCGAGATTTCTTCAATTTTCTACAAGGATAAGATGATAACTTTGAATAAGCTTTTTCCAATATAAATTGAATCCTTAATCTATGAGATTCATTGAATCCGGACCATATGTTGGATGAAAATAGGATATGATAAGATTTGTTTTAATTCTAATTCTTTATCTTATCCTATTTTGAAATAGTTCTATTTGGGGATAAAGCACTTAGAGATTGGATCAAAGTGAATCAAGTCAGTAATGGGTTTTTGAATAAAGGATTTGTGTTCGGATTAGCTTTAGAATAAGCTAAATTAATTTGATTTGGAAATTAACCCATTGTTTGATTTGGATGAGGATGTATGATTAAGATGGCTTAAACCACTTGATTAATTTGATTTAAATCAAAAATCAACTCTCCAAAACTAGTCTATGAGCCCGCTGCTGTGCTGATAAGGAACATGAATTTTGCAATCTAGCCTCTCTTAATTCTCAAATTGAAGGACAACCTGCAGATTTAGGACTCAATCTTGTAAGAAGGTATGCTGACTTAGAATCTCAGTAACTTTCACGTATGAACTCCGACTTCAATTATTCAAAATGGATTAGAAAGCTAAACAACTGACCTGTCAAACAGTACCGGCCTTGGTCACTGAATTTTTTTTATGGAATTAATGAAAAATGACCAAAGTTTTCTATCCTGCAATTGATGAATCTTTGGGAATCTCATAAATTTTTTTAGTCTACAATAAGAATTTCTCATCTTGTAAACCAAAGATCAAAAGCCATCAGAAATATTCATGCATAAGTGATTTCCAGAATTACCTGTTGCAGTTCCTATACCCATCAAAGAAGAACCTGCATTTTCCATAATGGCTCGAACATCAGCAAAATCGACATTAACTAAACCCGGAACCTGTAAAATCAAATGATTAACATCGTCAAACAAAGATTCTGTGACCATTTGAATGATCATGTGACATTAAAAAGCAGACCAGTTGAGGTTCCCCCAGCCAAGGGATAGTTTTTTTTTCCCCCTCCCTAGGTGGGAGTTCTGTGGCTGAAACTGTTTATGAATGGTGGGAAAAAAGTTAGTCGTCAACCCACCATTAGTAGAAATACAAAACATGCATTGCCATTGTAGTAAAACAAGCATTTCCACCAAAAGCAAAACCAATCAAATGTACAAAGGAAAAAAATGACGCTGAACTAGAAGAGTGGGAACGAGACAAGAAGAGGTTCTGGCATTCTTAATTATTTGACATACATCAAAAGGATCATATCATTTCTCATACATGATTTAATTGAGAATGGGCATACAGCAGAAAGAACACATAAATTTTGCACATATGATTTAACATAGGCAATATTGATTTGGTTATGGCAGTTTTTTTTTTTTTTTTTGAGAACTGCTCCTAGGCTTACAAGATTACCCTAATAGTAGGGGGAAGGAACCCCACCCGGTCAGTGAAAGAAATACCCAAAATGGGAGAATGAAGCTTCTCATCACATTAAATCACACAATAATGGAAGGTATTATTAAGATAGGTAGACTTAGTAGAACAGTAATAAACAAATGAGGCTTTACCCAGAATGGGAGAATGAAACTTCTCATCACATTAAATCACACAATAATGGAAGGTATTATTAAGATAAGTAGACTTAGTAGAACAGTAATAAACAAATTAGGCTTTTTGGAGTAATTATCATCAGTCACGGGAACATACTTTCAGGATGGGGCAATGAAAAATATCTATATCATTCAGTTTGTTTACAAAACTTCACACCCCTCCCCCACCCCATTTCAAGCATGCCTAGTTTGCACATGCACCTGTATATAGATACCTATGGCTGCACAGTCTATCTAAATATCTCAGACAAGAGAAGGAGAGGAACAGTAAATGGAATAGGTCCAAAGCAACAAGCCTTCAATTATTCATAGTTGAAAGTGGTACCGACAACCCCTACTTTCCTCTACCTACCCATTCGACATCCTCATCTCTCCCCACACTCCATTATCCTAGCTTGTCATTGCCACTCGTTGCCCCCAACAAGTCCACCTCCAAATCAAAATCCAATGGCAAAACCAATCCATAATTATGTACTCTAACCTTCTCCTCTTTCTTCAACTCCCTTTCCCATTTTCCCATCCAGCAACCTCAATCCATTGCTCTCCTTCGCTCTGAAACTCTACGTTTTGAGTCTAATCTCACGAGAATCACACTTTAACCCATCAAGAAGAAAACACCAATACTCCATAAACCCATGAAATCGACTCTAGCACAACTTTCTAGTTAAGAAATTGGACCACAATCACACCCTTCTCCATCTCAAAATCCATTGCATTTTTATGCTTTTTTTTCAATTAATAAATTAGGGAAAGATGATGAAGAAGATGATAGATGACAGATCGAAGAGGATGAAAATGAAAAAAAGAGAGTGAGGAGAAGAAAGGAGAAGCATGTAGGATTGTGGTTGATTGGCTGCCATCAGCATCAATCTCTTCTTACAGCAATTAAGAAGCTGCAAGGAGAATCAGGAATGATTTTTTTTTATTTTGCTTTTTTCTTTTAGCTCTCTTTGGAAATAATTGATGAGGGCAATAACCTGATCCCATTTGATATGGAGGGTAAATTAGTAAATATAAAGCTTCAGGGGTAAATTTCTAAATAAAAGAGGTTTAGAGGGTATGTAGTTAAAAAATTCCATTAGCTCAGAAACGGATATTCCAAGAAGCAATTTCTTTTGCTCCTCAGTGGAGGGCTTGATACAGGATTCATTTCAGCTGCCATCCAATTCTCATCACATGGCTAGCACATTCGGAAAAAAATAAAAAATTGAGTGGCTTCGTATTAAGGACTTTTAAATGTTCTATGTCAAACAGCTTTAATGCTCCTACAAGAGGCAACAACGATAATATTTCCACACACTGTGCTTCATATGTTATGTATAAAGACATGGTGTATTATATGTTATTAAGAGGAGATGAGATTCAGGAAAAGGTGCACTTTAGTACCTTGTGTAGCTGTGCTTATGCAAATAGAAGCATAAAAGTGGATAAATGAGTATAGTGAATACATATATTGACAGTAAGAAAGTTAGTGGATCAGCATTTTTGCTGGGCTATAGAAAAAGAACAAAACATTAATATCAAGAAGACTCAGAAATTACCTAGAAAATCTACACATGGGGATTAGGTTGATTAAGTATGACTGGTGAACAGGATTACTTAGGCTATGTTTGGTTTTAGAAAATGAAAGAATGAAAGGGGAGTGGGAGAAAAAAAAAGAAAATGGAAAAGAAAAATATGATGCTCTCTGTTGTTCGGTAAAAAAGGAAAACTTAAAAAATATATTAAAAAAACAATAAATTAAAAAAATATATTAAAGAATTAAGAAAAAAACTTTATTCCAATCTCACTTCACTCTCTTACCATGATTCTATGTGGTAGTAACACCAAATAACATTTTCTCCCATTTTCTCTAGGCTAAAGGAGAGAAAAAGGGAGAGAAAACTTTAACTCATATTTGCTCCTAGTTTCCTCAAATTTTCTTTTCCTTCAATTTTTTCCCAACCAATCAATGGAAATAGCTTCTTTTCTTATTTTCTCCTCTCTCACTTCTTCTCAACCAAACATGGCCTTAGGAGGGCAAGATAATGATTTTAAGAAAATGCAATGGCATAGGAACTCAATGCACTGCATCAATGTTGTGACCGAGATGATACTGTAATATGTCCTCACCGTTATTATATCCGATATACCACGAACACCTTGCCGAAGTATATCATCAGCCAAGTTAAATGCTTCCGTAACAGGAGTATTTGGAGAAACAGCAGTCAACAACTTGTCATTTGGGATAACAATTAATGTGTCAACATTTTCTCTCAAAGCAGCTATTCCTTCCTGTGCCTGAACTGCCCTTCTTCGTCCTTCAAATGAAAATGGAGTCGTGACAATGCCAACAGTCAAGATACCCATTGATTTTGCAACACCAGCAATTATGGGGGCACCTCCTGTTCCAGTCCCTCCACCCATTCCAGCCTGTAAATCCAGTGTAAAAAGTATAAGTAACAGTGAATATCTGGAAAATTAGTAATCTAGATGGGAGAAACAAGCACACCTTGTAAATGTGATTCAGTAAAAAAGTCAAATTTTCAAGAATGATGGTTTTGCATTCTTTTTGTTGATAAATAGTGTGGCAGGTTGTCATTCCATTCTTCCAAACCTCTATACACATGCAACTCATGCAAGGCTGAGAGGAACTGATAGAAAACATCATAGGTGAACTTGTTGATGCCAAGTGATGGATGACCTCATTTAAGAAAATGATAGAGAAAGGTACGAGAATCATAAGTTTTGAGATTAGAATTTTTATTTTTTGAGTGGAAATTAAAGATTTTGTGGTAACGCCCTCCTACTCCTTTAATCACATAGCCATACTCCTATTTTAAGCTATAACTCTTCCAATCGAAAAATTAGTAAATGTTCAGGATCCTATAGCATTTAAATCTTTAAGGGGGAAAATGGAAAAAAAAAATAATAATAACTAATCTTTACTATGAAAACATTCAATAGGGTTGATTGTAACTACGAAATAATGCAGCACATGTAGAATGTTTTCATTTTATGAGCATAGCAAACTACTGTAGCGCTTTAACATTGAAAGAGAGCCTAAGAATAACTAGAATGTTTAATGCACCAATATACTGCACATGATATTCTGTAACAAATGGTTATAACAGGACAAAACAATAACCTTGTTGGAATAACAATAACTTCATTAGAATGTTTAATGGCGCACCAATATGCTGCACTTTGTTTCATAATCAAAGAGAGTTAACAATAACTTGAATGTCTAATGCACCAATATACCGCACATGATATTCTGTAACAAATGGCTATAAGGACCAGCAATATCTCATCATTTTGTTGGAATTTGGAAGAACAATAACTTTACCGGGCTATTTTCATAACTAGCTGAAAGGAGTACACCCAAGTATACAATGTTTTATCTGAAATGTATGTACATGTCTTATACAGTTAGGAAGTCCATCACATAACTTGTCACTAAAATTTTCATAATTTCATATCAAGTTGATATGTTTATGCAGAGGTGTGCAAATCACATACATGCTCCAGTTGGGATTCAGCAGTAAAGAAATAAGAAATATTCAAAGGCCAACTGATACTTGAAAGCTTAAAGCATCAGAAGCTAGTTACAGTAGTCTAGTGTCACAGACTCACATATGAAAACAAAGCAACTACTTAATAGCCCTACTATCTTCAAGACCAAGGCTTTTACCCACTTGGCCAGATTTGGCGTATACTAAAATTACCAGGTTTAAGGGCTCGGACGTGTATTACTATGTATGCATAGGAATTCAATATACATCAAATTAACAACATGCACTAGATGCTAAAGCTAAAACAATTTACCACTCATTTTGAACTTAATATAATGGGAAAATAAATCTTTTAAAGCAAATCACCAAAATATTACACAACCAAGATTCAAGAAAATGAAAAACTTAAATAAACGACCTCTCATGGACTTAACACTGTAAGCATCCACCGTGGCAAAATATTGCATGCTTACCGTCACGAAAACCATGTCAGCACCATTAAGAGCAGCCTCTATCGATTCTCTACTTTCCTTAGCAGCATTCATTCCAATCTCTGGGTTGCCACCAGCACCAAGCCCCCTTGTCAGCTCCTGACCTATTTGCAACCGATTCTCAGGATAGACAGGAGACATCCTCATTGCCTGGATATCCGTATTAACAATCCAAAACTCCACGCCGTTCATTGCGCTCTCAATCATTCTATTAACAGCATTGGATCCTCCACCACCAACACCAATAACTTTAATCTTGGCCACATTGTAATTATTCTGGACAGGCGTTTCCCTCAAGCTTTCATCAGTATTAACACCCGGATTTTCCTTGCTCGGACCGAGAACCGTACCGCCCCCCTCTCCTCGGAGCATGGAGATTTCTGGATGCAACTGCAAGAATGGATCTTTACTGGGGTATGACCCAATGTTGTTCTTGTTGTTCTTAGCAGAACATATGACTCGCGTAAAACATGTAGCCTGCCTTAATCCCAAAGCCCTAACCCCTTCTTCAAATGTCTTCCCTCTTCCTCCAAAAATGGCTGAAACTCCGAGCGAAGACCGACTACTCGAGGTTATAAAACAAGGGTTATGCAGTGCCATTTCAATAGCTTAAAGAGAAATTCCACCAACTGATACAAATCTAATGGCAGCTGGGAGAGTTTTGAACAAACTAGCAGCCAAGCATCTGCAGCTTCATAACAAATAGACCACCATTTAACAAGAAAAATTAAGAAATTGATCGATACTACAAAAAGAAACTAACATATCACAAAATTTACAAACTTCCCCAATTGTTAACATCATCCAATAGATTAAATTTCGTGAACTCAAAACCAACCCAATTCATAAAATCCCCAAAAACAAAGGACCCAATCTCCAATTCAAGCATAATTTTCGACAAACCCACTTTAAAATGTGAGAAATGAAACAAACCCATAAACTAAAATGGATAAAAAATGAGACTGGCACCTGTAAACAGCTCCTCGGTCGCAAAGAGATTAGCCCTAGAAGGGGGAGAGAGTGAAATTAGAGCACAATTTTAACGAGGGAGTCCTTTTAAGATAGGGATCGAAGGCTAGAGGTTTAAGAACTGTGATTGGTTCGAGGCTTAAACCTCAGCACTCTCCTCTCTCTGAGCCTCTCCTCTCTCTCTGAGATCCAAACTTGGATGCGAATTAATCGAAGGTGTTTGGGTAAATTCATGTGCAGAGATCACATGGCTGCAGTCATCCGATGTTTATCAAGCGGGCAACAGGAAAAGACGAATTAGTCGCCTTCGCAAGAGATGGAAATGGTTTGCTTTCGCTTTGAGGTTAAATTCCAGTAATGGCCCTAATTTTGGGAGCAATCATACAACCTGCTTTTTTATGCAACCGATCGATAAAATAAGGGTTTTTTTTACATATATGTACCTTAAAATATTTAAAAAATAGAATTTAGTGTCTCAAACCTTCGTATTTATAATTTAGTTCCCAAATCTTTTAAATTAACACAATTTAGTCCCAGCCATATTTTTAGCCCGAATTTCCCTTTATACCCCTGAGTTACTTTACTTTAGTTATCTCTTCTCTCTTTCTCCTCTCTTCCTCTTCTTATTGAGTTTTCCTTTTCATTTTTCTCATCTTTCTTTCCTTTTGTTATTGGGTTCTCCTAAGTTACTTCAATTTAGAGATTAACTGGGAGGAAAGTGAGAGATAAGAAGAATGGAGAGAAGAATCCAATAAGGAGATGAAGAGAAGAGAAAGAGAAAAGAGAGAATTAAAGTGAAGTAACTCCTGATATAACGGAAATTTCAGGTCAAAAATATGGCTTAGGGACCAAACTGTAGTAACTTAAAGGATTTAAGGGACTAAATTATAAATATGAAGATTTAGGGGACTAAATTTTATTTTTTAAATATGTAAGGGACAAATATATAAAAATCCTATAAAATAATTATTAGGGTTTTTACATATCTGTCCCTTATGTCCTTAAAAATTAGAATTTAGTCTCACATATCTTTATATTTATAATTTAGTCCCCAAATCCTTTAAGTTACTGACTTTGGTCCCCCAGTTATATTTTTTGCCCGAATTTTTCATTTTATCCCTGAGTTACTTCACTTTAGTCCTCCGTTTTGTCTTTCTCCTCTCTTCCTCTTCTTATTGGTTCCCTTCTCTATTCATCTCCTCTCTCCCTTTCCTCTCAGTTAATCTCTAAAGTGAAATAACTCAAAGAAACCCAATAAGAAAAAGGAAAAGAGAGAGAGGAGAAGAATGAAAAGGGAAACTCAATAAGAGTAGAAAGAGAGAAAGAAGAGGAAAGAGAGCACTAAATTGAAGTAGCTCAGGAGTATAACGGGAAATTCGGACAAAAAATATGACTAGAACTAGAGTGAGGTATTCTAATTCTTAAAGATTTAAGGGACAGATATGTAAAAACCCCTAATTATTAAATAATATAGTTTACTTCTTCACTAATTTCAAATTAAGGTTAATTACAGTAAGATCTTTTGCACTGCAAGAGTAGTGTAATACAATTAATTTCAAAATTTCAGTTTGGTTTCTGGACTTCAACAGTGTTGATTAACCATTTGTTATTCTTACTCTCGTTTAAATTGAATTACATTTTTTTTAAAAAACTCAAAAATACCCTCTGCTCCCTCAGTTTAGAATGAGTGTTTTAGTAAGGATTTAATTGCAATGAGACTCCCTGTTAGAGATAGTATAATTTATTACCCCGTAAGTTTAAAACTCTTAGTTTAATATTTAGACTTGTAGTGACGTTAGTCAATAGTTTGTTATTTTCACTCATATTTAACTTAAACTGCACTTTTTTTTTATAAAATCTCCAAATTACCTATATCTAGGTATGTTTTGGGTGAGTTATTAGTAAAGGAGAGGAGGGTAATTTGAAAATTTTATAAAAAAAATATATACAGTTTGAGTTAAACAAGATGAGAATAACAAATTGTTGACTAACGACGTAGAAGTTCAGGAACTAAAGTGAGAGTTTTAAATTTGAGCAATAATAAGTTATATTACCCCTATAGTATAAGAGGTCTCACTGCAATTAACTCTTATAAAAAGGTACAATTCAATTTAAATATGGTGAAAATAATAAATTGTTGGTTAATACCGTTAAAAGTCTGATGACTAGATCGAGAGTTTTAAAGTTAAGATGCAATAATTTACATTACCTCTATAGTATATACGAACAAGGATAACCCTTCTAAAATAATATAACTAGTTTTTGTCATGGTTTATTATTTTGTTTATGGGTTTCTACTTTCTACCATATTATTCTTTTATAAAGGCAATACCAAAACCTATTCCAATCTCTCTTTCTAGGTTTAGTTTGAAAGCAAGATTTGTTGGTTAAATCATGATTATT
Source organism: Dracaena cambodiana (assembly GCA_036321105.1). Classification (NCBI taxonomy): domain Eukaryota; kingdom Viridiplantae; phylum Streptophyta; class Magnoliopsida; order Asparagales; family Asparagaceae; genus Dracaena; species Dracaena cambodiana. The sequence continues at coordinate 15,138,021 of JAYEPQ010000002.1, read as the reverse complement.
GTGGAGTTGATAGACAAACTTTAAAATTTCAAATGATGACTTACTCAATGAAACAGTAAAGTCAGTAAAACTACTATTTCAAACTATGCATTGTTTGGATAGCGAAATATTTAACTCTGATTTTAACATGCTATAAAAACTAAGAAAAATCCATTTTGAGTAAAGTTTTCCCAACTCAATTTCTTTTGTAAGAACTGATACCTTATTTCCTATGTACATCCCCCAATTCAATTTCTCATACCAAAACTGATACCTTATTTCTTATGCCTGGATGCATGTGCATGCGTATGTGCATGAGTGTTAGAATACGGGAAATGAATTGACAACTTACATAAGTTAACTGTGTTACAGTCTATTTTCACTATCTAATAATTTTTTTTTCAAAATTTTCTTTTGGGTTATAATCTTAACCCCGTAAAGTTCACTCATACCTAATTCTTTATTTTAGTTCTTATTTGATATTCTATTAAGTATAAACAAATATATAGTTTTCGATATATACGACAGTCAATACCCACTTGATAGAATAGTAAATAAACTCCAATATCAATAAAATTTGTTCTAAAGAAGTTATGAAGGTTGTGAGAAAAAATAATGAGAGTAGTATTTTTCGTTGCTAGCTGGCATAAATTATCTGAACTGACGGCTCATAGACACACACGCACGTACACACACAAAAGAATATTGAACATGAGTTGTCAGCTCACGTAACTTATGTGAGCAAGCGACGAAAAATAATGATTGCATTATCATCATCATCATCATCATCATCTCATCTCTTTAGAATTCACTCATATCTAATTTTTTCGATTTTAGATTTAATTTGACATTCCATCAAGTAGATACAAATTATCAATTTACAGTGAATATAACATTTTGTACCCACTTGACAATAGGTCAAATAAACTACAAATTGTATGAAATTTGAGTCTAATGAAGATAAGAATATGAAGATCATGATCCGAGAGTTAATGCTCATTTATAGTAATTCATATATACGGGATTATTATAAATGAGTTGCCAATGCAAAAAAAACCCATATTGACTATTTACAAAAATTAGTTTTCTTTTTTTTTTTATATAAATTTTGGATTATGATATCCAGATTCTTAGCATCTTTAAAATCAAATTTCATTGACTTCGAAATTTATTTGCACTTGTTGTTTGGACATAGTATGGAAGTCCAGTCTTGGTATTTGGGCCTTTAACTCCAGGCCCACCTAATTTTGTGCTGAGTTCGTGACTTCCGCATCCAATTGTTTTATAAATAAATTTTAGATATTATCTTTAATTTCTTTAAAATCAAATTTATTAGGTTTTGAAATATATTTGCATTTGTGGTTTGTGGTTTGGACGTAGTATGAAAGTCCAAGGTTGGTATTTGGGCCTTAACACAAAGCCTTCCCATTTTGGGGTCGAGTTCCTTGTTTGCATATCCAATTGTTTTATAAATAAATTTTATTTTAAAGTAAAACTCGGAAAACACACACACATATATATATGAGAAAACGAAAAATTCATCGACGGTGAAGGGAGTTCCTTCACCGCCGCTTACGTGGGCCAATACAATTATTACACGTGGTACCACTTAAGGTAGAAAATAAAAGAATTTTCTTAACCACTCTTTGAGTGGCGTCACGTGTAATAATTCTATTGGGCCACCTAAGCGACAGTGAAAGAACTCTCTTCACCACCGGTGAATTTCCAGTTTACTATATATATATATATATATATAGATATAGATATATATGAGATTACTGTACGTGAACCACCAGCTCAGTAAAAGTTACGTGAGCTAGCGGTGAAACTATAATGATCCAATGATTTTTCTTCATTTTTTTTTTACAATTACTATCTCTACATTCTTAACTTCTTTCGGATTAAATTTCATAAATTTTAGAGTTCATTTACCCTTTCACCAAGTGCATAAAAAATATTTTATTTATTGAAAATCGTTAATTTTGTGTTAACTTGATGGAGGATTAAATCAAAACTAAAATCCAAGAAATTGGGTATGAGTGAACCCTAAGGGGTCGAGATCATAATCCCAAAGAAATTTAGAAAAAAGATTATTGGAGATAGTTGAAATTAACTGTAGCTCAGGTAACTTGCATGAGCTGTCAGCTCATTTCCATTTCTCTCTCTCTCTCTCTCTCTCTCTCTATATATATATATATATATATATATATATATATACACACACACGTTGTAACTAAATTAAATACACAAGTTAGATCTACAATCGCTATTGTTAGTAATTGAACAAGCAATAATTCTCTTTGAACTACAAGGGAGTTGTCTTTAATCAAGCAGACACAAAATTAATGGTATTTGGTGAATATAATTTTTTTTTAGCCACCATTTTAGCCACCATATAAAAAGACAAATAAACTTTAAAAACTATAAAATTTGATTCTAAAAAAGCAAATGAGGTAGAGGTTATTTTCTACAAAAAAATAAATAAATAATGGAATCATTATATTTTCGTCACTAACTCACATGACTTATCTGATCTGACAGTTCATATACAATAATTCTAATTTATATATATGCATCTATATACTTATATATAGGTATATATATATAAATTTTAAATAATTCGGTGTGTTAAATTGGGCTTTGAATTTCGAAGCTCAAAACAAATAACTGACCAAATTTTTTAGGTTCAGTTCAGTTTTGTTTGCTTAAATCTCCTGAAAAACAGTTTTCTTAAATAAAAGTTTTTATTTTCTCAGAAAAAAATATCATCTCAACTAAAATAGCAATTTAAAGCCCACATCCGCAATGAGCACAAATTAAAAGAAACCCTGGGCTACAGATAATCAGGCAAGTGCTATAAAAATAATAGGGTATTTAAGTATCTGTTCCTTAAATATTTAAAAATTAGAATTTAGTCTTTCAAATTTTCATATTTAGACTTTAATTTCTAAATTTTTTAATTTATTATAATTTAGTCTTACAGATAATCAGGCGTGACCCGCCTGCAGAAGATAGGCTATTACAAGTTAACATGGGGACGAAAGAGAATCCGAAACCCATTTTCATAAGCGACACACTAACTTCCTTAGAAAAAGAGGAACTTATGTCTCTTATCAAGGAATACATAGATGTGTTCGCATGGAGCTATGAAGACATGTCCGTTCTTGATCCTCAGATTGCCACACACCGGCTAAATATTAAAGAAGACGCCAAGCCGGTTAAACAATAGCAGAGGCGTTTTTGACCTGAATTGATAGAGGCGATAGTTGCCGAGGTTAATAAGCTCATAAAATCGGAATTTATCCGTGAAGAACAACATCCCGATTGGGTGGCTAATATAGTGCCGGTTCGTAAGAAGAACGGTAAGATCCGAATATGCATCGATTTTCGGGATCTAAATACTGCATGCCCTAAAGATGAGTTCCTACTCCCGATTACCGACGTAATGATTGATAACACATGCGGTTACGAGAGGATGTCCTTTATGGATGGCTTCTCAGGCTATAATCAGATCAAAATGCACTCAGACGATGAAAAGCACACGGCTTTCAGAACGCCGCTGGGGGTGTACTGTTATACAGTAATGCCTTTTGGACTAAATAACGCTGGTGCCACTTACCAACGTACATTATATTTAAAGAACATCTGCGCAAAACGGTAGAGTGTTATGTAGATGACCTAGCAGTCAAAAGCAAAAATAAAGACAACCATCTTCAGGATCTAAGAACAGTCTTCGATCTTATGTGAAAACATCACTTGAAGATGAACCCTGCCAAATCTTTCATGGGGGTGTCCAGCGGGAAATTCCTTAGGTTCATAGTTACCTCAAAAGGAATTTTCCTTGATCCTGAAAAAGTAAAAGCAATCAGCAAGATGCCGCCTTCCCACAATCTTAAAAAATTAAGGGGGTTATTGTTTGCCCAAAAATTGCATTTTTGATTCCATTGCAAAATTGATTGATTACAAGGAAATTGAGATTACAAAAAGAAAATAGGATCGTTACAAGAACGGAAATATTAATGGATTCCCTTTTTAAGTGGGTTCGGGTGGCGGTGGAGTCTTGTTGCTGCCTCCGTTGACCGTCCGACCAGGAGAAGATGGCTCTGCTCTTTTCCTTGATCTCGAGAGCTCGCCCGTAATCGTCCCAAAATCTCCCAATCCAAAAGTACTCTCTCCGGTTAAATTCCTGTGTTTTATAGACCGAAAAAGCTCTAAATCCGGCTCAATTATTCCTGAAAAACCGGATCACGGAATATTAGCGAAATAAAATAGGAAATAAATAACCGGAAAAGAACGAAAAACAACCCGCGGGTTGGCACCTGCGGGATCGCTCCCGCAGGTGGCAACCCGCGGGATCGTTCCCGCGGGTGGCAACCCGCGGGATCGCCCCCGCGGGTTGGCACCTGCGGGAATCCTCCCGCGGGGGCTCCCGCGGGTTGCAACCCGCGGGTGCACCTGCGGGATGCATCCCGCGGGAAACCCCGCGGGATGCCCGCGGGTTGCAACCCGTGGGTGCAACCCGCGGATGTGCCCACTTAGCAGTTTTCAAATTTTTTTTTTTATTTTTATTTTTATTTTTATTTTTTGGTATCTACATAACCCCCTCCAAAGTTTTCGAAGTTCTGTATTGAACCGTACTGATTTTTGAAATACTTTGGATTCTTTAATTTTGGTTATAGACCTTTTTAAAAAATTTAGCCGATAGAGATAACCGTTAACATATTCATTTATTCAATAACAAGCAGAGGTATGATTTTAACGTACTCATTAGAGGACAAGCAGAGGTATGATGTTAACATGCTTATTTTAGGTCAAGCAGAGGTATAATATTAACGTGCTTATTTTAATCCTAACTATTCAGTGACATCTAGTATGACGAATCAGGAAAAGACAGAGGTGACATTAAACGTATCTTGGAACTTAACCTATTCAGAGGATCTGGTCGTGATAGGGACAAGCTGACTAAACAGAGGTGATGGTTAACGTATTTAGGTTTGGAATCGGACTATCAGAGCTAACTGTTAACTTGATAGGGAGATGATTTTCGTCAGAGGTGATTTTTTAACTTAACGACATCAAAACACGTTCAGCAGAGGTTGTAATGTTGGACTTGACAAAGTGTGAATTTTCTTTTCTGTCAGAGGTGATTTTTTTTTAACTTGACAAGGGATTTAATCGGACTTATCTCATTTGATTTTGAATTATGATGTCAGAGGTATGATTTTAACTTGACAAATATTTTGGAGTGTCGCTTGCTCTGTTAGAGCAAAATGACAAGAAAAATTTTGCTGTCAGAGGTGAAATCTTAACGTGACAGGAGATTTATCTGATTAGGATTTTTTAGCAAACCCCCAGCTATCAATGGGTTTGATTTGCCTTTACCAACTACCGTTTGAGTCGGGCTAGCCATACTATTCCCCTCAGCATGGTGAGTTGTCAACGATTTCGTTTGGGCTTAAATGCCAAACTTTTCCTCTTCCCTTTACCTTAGCAGCTTGGGGCAGTGATGTATTCTTATATTCGGATAAGAATACTGTTGTGACAGATTTGTCGTGGGATTTTTAGCAAACCCCCAGCTGTCAACGGGTTTGATTTGCCTTTACCAACTACCGTTTGAGTTGGGCTAGCCATGCTATTACCCTCAGCATGATGAGTTGTCGAGAATTTCATTTGGGCTTAAATACCAAACTTTTCCTCTTCCCTTTGCCTTAGCGGCGTTGGGTAATTCATACTTTTACCCCCAGTATGAATGGGTTGGCGAGAAATCTATTCTCTTCCCGTAGCTTAACGACATTGGGTGATTCATACTTTTTACCCCCAGTATGGTGGGGTTGGCGAGAAATTTATTCCCTTCCCGTAACTTTAGCGGCGTTGGGCAATTCATACTTTTTACCCCTAGTATGATGGGGTTGGCGAGAAATCTATTCTCTTCCCGTAGCCTTGTTGGCGTTGGGTAATTCATTTTTTTTATGGGGGTTTAAATTAACCGCCCCGAGCTCGTTTTGGGAATTGTTGTGAGCCCAAGTGGTACCTTTAGACCACACACATTAGATGTGTCGTAGTTAGCTCTAACTCCTTTTTTGTTCAGCTTTGAGCTAAACTGCTCCAGCGTCAATCAACGCTTGAATTTTATCTTTTAAGATAAAATAATTTTTTGTAGGGTGACCTACAATCCGATGGTATAGGCAGTAATTCGGATCGTTAGTCTTCCCAATTTCTTCAGGCCTCTTGCTTTCCGGCAAGTTGAGCATCCTGCGTTTGCTGAGCAGGTTGAACATAGTAGCAGTATGTTCATCCTTGAACGAATACTGCTTTTGAAGTCTGGGCGACTTTGCTGTGTTGCTTGTAATTGGCCATGGTTTTTGCTTCGGTGTACTTTCTACCGCCATTGCCGTTATGTCTTTCCCTTTTGAACGGGAAAAATGGAATGGAGATTCGTTTGTACCATCTCCGGTTGTAGACTGTTGCATTTCGAGACGTCGAAGTATTTCTTCGGCCTGTTCACCCTGCTTAAGCAGATCCTTCCATGACTTGGATTCGACCGAACCCATCTTGTCTAGGATATCGGTCAACAAGTTATGTCTGCAGGTTTCCACAAGCGTATCCTGCGTCATGCCATGTGGGCATCGAACGGAAAGTTCTCGGAACCGCTCGACATAAGTTTTGACCGTTTCACCTTCTTCTTGCTTCGCTGCTAGCAAAGATAGTATCGAGACTTCAGTATCATCTTCAAAAAATCGGGCTAGGAACTCACGTTCTACATCAGCCCATGATTTAATTGATCCCTGGGGTAGCTGCATGAACCAGGTAAATGCGGGCCCCCGTAAAGTACTCGCAAATATCTTAGTCATGGTCGGATCATTCCCCATGAGATGTCCTGTCTGCGAGAGGAAGTAGAAGATGTGCTGTTGTGGCGAACCTTTACCGTCGAATGACTGAAGGTTCAACGGTTTGTATTTTGTAGGGTAAGGCACGGTCTCCCATTCTATGGGATAAGGACGGACTACCCCCACCTCTTGCAGTTTCTTTCGATGAAGAAGAGTTTGTAGTTGATTCTCCATCTTCTCTATTTTTTCCACGTGAGGGTTAATGATAACCTTCACTTTCTCTTCTTCTCTTGAATGAGGAGGTACTTCTTCATCCTCGTCCTTGCTGTCTTCATTTATTTGGAAGGGTCGTTTTCCTTTCTGCCGACCAGAAATGGACGACGAGGATTGGTTCCTCCTAGTTTGAGCCAGCAACTCAATTAAAAGTTGTTTCATTTCTTCTATGGTCTCCTCTTACTGTTCGAGACATTTTTCTTGTCTCTCAAGCCTTTCAGAGACTTCTTCTAGAAGCGCGCCCTCTGGTTCGATAGAAACTCCTTTTGATCTTGGAGTGATTTCCTTATCCGAAGGGTTGTTTCCGACCACCTTTTTGCCTTTATTAACCATAAGTGATGAGGCGGCAGGTAGATCGGTTTCAGAGCACACTCTCTTTACCATCCGTATTCTTTTGGATTCGGTGATCCGCTCAAAAACGGACCGTCTCGGATGGCACTCGCAGTTTGATAGAACAATTGAGATTAACTGTTCGCATTGGCACTGAGGAGTATTCTGTGCAGAGTTCTTCTTCCAATTGAGGTATTCTCTCAAGTCTTGAGATACTTCTTTATCTCTATTTGCAACCTGATGCCGCTTGCGTCGCAAACTTGGTTCATAATACTGGAGAGTTTGCAATATTTCAGGGCTGGGCTCTTTTCCTGAATCAGATTGTTCTCCAACCCTTCTGCGTATTCTTCTGGAGTGTGTGCTGGCCTGCGCAGTTGTACGGGCCTCGCACGCATCTGACTTGTTCTTCGGGATTTGGAGGATTCTGTCATGAATATGTTCATCCGAAGAGAAATTTGAAGACCTATCTTCAGGTGAGTTCATGAGCACATCCTTATATTTGTTTGTAGAGGAACGGGATGGTACACCTGAGAGAGTAACCAAAAAGTTAGATGTGCGCTGTGTGCTCACTGCGCGTGTGCCCGAATAGACACCAGAACCAATCCTTGATTTTTCCTGCGAAGTGCAACCCACGGGTTGCAACCTGCGGTGTGCAACCCGCGGTTGGAACTGCGGGTTTGCACCCGCGGGTGCAACCGCGGGGTTGCACCCGCGGGGTGCAACCCGCGGTTGTAACCGCAGGTTTGCACCCGCGGTTGCAACCCGCGGTTGGAACCGCGGGTTTGCACCCGTGGTTGCAACCGCGGGGTGGCCCCCGTGCGGTGCAACCCGCAGTTCTGCCTGCGGATTTTCATTTTTGGAATTTTTTCTTCCCGATGTTTCCTGATCTGGATTTCCTGACCGCAATTTTCCAGAGGCACTGTTGAGGCGGGCCCGCTGGGCCTTACGCCTCAGGTTTCTCTTCTGAGAGCGGGTCAGGGACTGGTTTGACTTTTGGCTTGATTTTGGAACGGGCGATAACGCCTCGTAAGTTTCAACGGGCGATGACGCCTCGTAAATTTTCATAGGCGATGACGCCTTTTGATTTCTGGTGGGCAATGACGCCTCACCTTTTTTTATCGTCACCCGGCGATGACGCTTAGGCTCCGAATCAGAGGAGGAAAGAAATTCCTCATATTTTTGCTGGTCAACTTCTATGACCAGCGTCTCAACCATTGAGCCAATCGGCACCCGGTTGGACTGCGCCACCAGATTCTCTGTGGTAAACAGAGGGGCTCCCACTGTGGTCGTCAGTTCTTGTTTGCCCAAAAATTGCATCTTTGATTCCATTGCAAAATTGATTGATTACAAGGAAATTGAGATTATAAAAAGAAAATAGGATCGTTACAAGAACGGGAATATTAATGGATTCCCTTTTTAAGTGGGTTCGGGTGGCGGTGGAATCTTATTGCTGCCTCCGTTGACCATCCGACCAGGAGAAGATGGCTCTGCTCTTTTCCTTGATCTCGAGAACTTGCCCGTAATTATCCCAAAATCTCCCAATCCAAAAGTCCTCTCTCCGGTTAAATTCCTATGTTTTATAAACCGAAGAAGCTCCAAATCCGGTTCAATTATTCCTGAAAAACCGGATCATGGAATATTAGTGAAATAAAATAGGAAATAAATAACCGAAAAAGAACGAAAAATAACCCGCGGGTTGGCACCTGCGGGATCGTTCCTGCGGGTGGCAACCCGCGGGATCGCCCCCGCGGGTTGGCACCTGCGGGAATCGGGAATCCTCCCGCGGGTGGCAACCCGCGGGGGCTCCCGCGGGTTGCAACCCGCGGGTGCACCTGCGGGATGCATCCCGCGGGAAACCCTGCGGGTTGCAACCCGTGGGTGTGCTCACTTAGCAGTTTTCAAAAATTTTTTTTATTTTTTTTTTATTTTTATTTTTTTGGTATCTACAGTTATAAGGAAAACTGACCTATATCCGACGCTTTATATCCAACCTATCAGGACGATGCCAGCCATTTTCCAAACTCATGAAAAAGGGGATTTCCTTTGTATGGGATGAGGCATGTCAACAGGCGTTTGACGATATCAAAGAATACCTTACCAAACCTCACGTCCTCATGGCATCTGTCCCTGGGCAACCATTCCTCATATATGTAAGGGCCATGGATAATGCTTTAGGAGCATTACTTGCTCAGTATAATGAGCACGGCCATGAACATGCCTTTTATTACTTAAGCTGGACAATGATCGGGGCCGAGTATCGGTATACTCTGATTGAAAAGGAATGTTTAGCCCTAGTGTTCGCTATTCAGAAGATGCGACACTATCTTTCAGGGCAAACAATTCATGTCATATCACGGGTTAATCCCTTGAAAATACTGATGACTAAACCAGGGTCTTTAAACGGCCGATTGGCGAAATGGATATTATTGCTATCGCCATATGATATACACTTCGTTCCTCAAAAAGTAATGAAGGGACAAGCGATTGCCGATTTTCTAGAGGACCATCCAATTTGGTCCAATTCCAAACAGATGTCAGAGGTTAACATAACTAGCAAAGAAAAATCATGGCAGATGTTCTTTGATGGTACCGCCAGGCGGTCTGCTGCTGGAGTAGGGGTTGTACTGATATCCCCACATAAACACATATTGCCTAACGGTTACTCATTAACAAAGCCGTATACTAACAATGTGGCGGAATACAACGCGCTCATTATTTGTTTAAAAATGGCTCTGCAACTGGGGGTGAACTATCTAGAGGCATATGGAGACTCTAAGCTCATCGTCAACCAGATGACGGCTAAGTATGAAGTCAAATATGAAGCCCTCATCCCCTATCATCAGTTAGCCATCGAGCTGGCAGGACATTTTGAACAGTTTTATATTTATCACATATCTCGGAACGAGAATGTCTATGCCGATGCTCTTGCCGCATTAGCTGCAACATTGGCAATCCCGCCGGGTGCAGCTAAAAGTATCACTATTGGTAGCATAGAACTTCTCCATCCGGATTCTGTATTCCAAACCAGAGAAGTATGCCATACAGGATTAACTCTGAAACCCCGTGATTGGCAATTTCCGCTTGTGGATTATGCCTTATATGGGATGTTGCCAGAGGATCCAAAGGAAACAGTCTAGATAAAGAGGAAGGCCCCGAGATTTTACTATGATCATACGCTTCAAACTTTATACAGAAAGTCAAGTGATGGTCTCCTACTACACTGCATATCGATAGCAGAAGCCGATGAAGTGCTAAGAGAAATGCATGATGGAGTGTGTGGAGCTCATTAGCCCGGTCCAAAACTCGGGGACCGCATAAGAAGGTTAGGATATTACTGGCCGAAGATGATTACCGATGCAATGACATACGCTAAACGATATCATGTATGTCAGGTACATGCTAATTTTATTCATCAGCCACCAGCATATTTGCACAGTACCGTTGCTAGCTAGCCATTTGAAGCATGGGGAATGGATATTGTGGGGCCAATAACTCCCCCATCATCTAGGGAACATCGGTTTATCCTCGCAATGACCGATTATTTTTCAAGATGGGCTGAAGCCGTGCCCATGAAAGAGGTAATGACAGCAGATGTTATCAAATTCATTAAACATCATGTCATTTACCGTTTTGGCGTCCCCCGAAGAATCATCCATGATAAAGGACCACAATTCATTAGCTAGGAGTTCTCACGGTTCTGTGATAAGTTCATAATCAAGGACATCGCTTCAACTCCATATAACCCTGCGGAAAATGGATTGGCCGAAGCTTTCAACAAGACAATTATTAAACTCCTTCGGAAGTTCATCTCCTCCAACAAACGAGACTGGGATGAAAAACTAGGAGAGTGTTTGTGGGCTTATCGCACCACCGTTCGCACCCCAACAAAAGCTACCCCATTCTCCTTGGTCTACGGAAGTGAGGCCGTTCTGCCTCTTGAAGTCCAGATACCATCATTAAGAGTGGCCTTAGCCACAAAGATGACGACAGAAGAACGCCATCAACAAAGATTGCGAGAACTAGAAGCGTTAGATGAAAAACGTCTCCGGACTCAACAACAAATTGAGTTGTATCAAACCCGAGTCTCGCAAACGTTCAATAAGAGCGTTAAACCAAGAACCTTTAAGTAAGGAGACTTGGTTCTGGCTATTAAAAGGCCAATGATTCTAACCCACAAGACTAAGGGTAAATTTGAACCCAAGTGGGAAGGACCGTTCATCGTGGAGACGGTATATTCTAGTGTAGCTTATCGCTTAATGAATCAGAATGACGATAGAATGATGATGCCGATTAACGGTAAATTTTTGAAAAAATACTATGCATAAAAAAATATCATTTACTATCACATCTGGTTCATATCCTTAGAAGTATAACCATCTACTTGTTCAAGTTACGCATATGAGCACTTGAACTTCTTTATTAAACTAAGCCATGTGCAATTAGGCGCTTCTGTCTAAGTTAATGATTCTGACCCGATCATCCTGGTGTAAGTAGTTAAACGCTTTCACCAAACTATCATTTAGCTCTGTTCAAAGGGTTTTACCGAGGTTAATAATTGTAACCCGGTCGGTATTAACGGTCTAAGTTACGCAGATGAGTCTTGGATTGTTTTACCAAAACAATGAGCTATTTTATGACAAGTTATTTGTTGTGCAAGAAAAATTTGTAGCCAACAGATAAAAAATGAAAAGAATTATCTTTATTCATAAATCAAAAGAATAAAGTTACAAAAAGAATGAAATAAATGAAAGAATTCAAATAATTATTGAATTCTTCTTACAAAGAATAAAGAATGAATAAATAAAAAGGGAGTTATGGTTCTCCCAAAAACTTCAACTTATTTGTCGTCTCATCGATAATTCGACGACGAGTCTCCTCCATGGAGTGTTGAGCTTGCTGGTGCAAATCATCGTCATTTATTGCGAGTTGCTGGGTCAACCGCTGACGAGACTCTTCAATAGCACCGCTTCTTATTATGCCCTCCTGTTCGAACTGTCCTTATTGAAGGATCAACTCTTCCCGTCTCCTGACTGATTCCCCTAACCGAGACTCGCTGGCTTCTAAAATAGCTTGGGCCTTAGCGATAGTCTCTCTGGCTCTTAGGATGGCGGCCTGGCTCCCCTCGATCTCAAAATCCACCATCTCCAGCCCTCTGAGAATTGACTCCTGGCCGGCCTGTAGCTCCGCCAACTCCCGCGACCATCCTTCCTCTTGTCGCCTCAACTCTTCTTGACGAGCTGTTAACTCTGCCCGTAGCCGCGCCAACTCGATCTCAGTGATCGCTTCCACATCCGCTTGACGAACTATGTTTAGCGTGTTCACCTGCTCTTCTAAAGCTTCAAGGCGGGCCCGGTAAGGAGCTGCTTGGTCACAACCCCCGATTCTTTCAATATTGTCCAAATAACTGGACAACATTGGACGTCCGAGATTAAGGAAATCTCTTCCCTCCAGGATCATTCCAATATATCTCCTTAACAACTGCATAAAATCATTAACACTGTAGTTGAAGAATTCTTCAAGGGGGTCCACAGTGTCTGTGTTTAAAGCAGGCAGTGCTAAAAAAGATGTCACCGGGGGAGGAGTGGCATCTGTTGGAGTCAAGGAAGAAGCCCGTCCCTGTACCAGATTCATAATATGAGGGGCCAGCAAAGCCAATAATGACTTGGCAGAACTGGAAACCCAAGGCGAAATATCTTCGGTACTGACAGGACAAGCAACTCCACCAACAGAGGTATATGTCGGGGTATCTTCGCCGGAAACTCCTCCTGTAACAGAAGTAGCTTCAAACGAGAACTTCAGGTTGTCTTCATCCCCTGTTGGCAAGCGGGCAGGAGCAGTAGGGGCCACCGTTATCTCAACAGCCATTTTTGTTTACGGCGTCAATACAGCTGGCTGAGGAGCAGAGGGCACACCAACGACAACGGGGAAGGTGTCCTCAGAGCAGACCGCTGGAGTTGGAGATGGTAAACTCGGAGATGGGGGAGCCTCTCCTGCCGTGAAAGCAACGACCTCTGTCCTATCATCACTCCCGAGTTCGTCAGTTGCAGGAGCTGAAGTAGGAACAGAGTGAGGAGCTGGCATAAAATAATCCACGCCAAACTCCTCCGCCAAGCTACCGAGACCACCCACCGAGCCGGTGGTGCCAGAGTAGTCGACCAATTCCTCTGACTCCACCCTGGTAGTTGAATGCATGGGAGAGTGGAGCTGACTACCTGCATCTCAGAAAGCAAACAAGGAGTGTTACATATAATATAGAAAAAAATGATGAACAGAAGATAGAATATAAAATCTAAGAGAACTATACCAGGGGATACAAGTCCAGTGGTCGGACTTGAAGGAGGAGCCGTCGCCGTTTCCAGAAGCACACCAGTTTTGCTACCCAGATGTTGCGTCGCGGTGTGTTCGACGGATTCCGCGGTTGGGGGAGCCGAGACCTCAGTAGCACTTGGGGCTTCAGCAGGTCTACTCTCCTCTGCCAGCGCCGGAGGCAGAGTTGAGGCGAGCAAGTCCATAGCGAACTGGACAGCTGCCTCTTGGGGAAATACCAGGGTTTCCTCAGCCAACTTCTTCTTCTTTTTGGCAGGCCCTTCTCTCGAAGCTCCGCGGCGTTTGACGGTCGGACTCCGGGAACGAGTGACTACGGGTTGGGGAGCACCTCCAGCGTCAGCGTCATCATCATCACCATCATCGTCATCATCATCAGAGTCGCCAACATCTGATGGATCGGCCGCCGCACGAAGGAATTCGTCCATTCTTTTCACCCTTACTCTTTTAGCACCCTTGCGGCTAGAGTAAAAGGCCTCTATTTCTTTGCAACAACTCCGGTTGATGGAGAAGTTGGGCACGTCAGGGTTGGCGACGCTGTACCACGTGCAGAAACTCAGCGTCATGCTCAGTTCTGGCAACTTCTGAGGTAAGACGAATTCAGCTCCGGTTCCACCTGCTACAAAGTGGAACCAGCCGCGGGCACCATCATATAGATTCCCTTCATAGACCAGCTTCTTGTTTGGATTACCCACATAAAGTTGAGAGTACCCAAACTGACGAGCGAAGCGGCTCGGGGTGTCTGATTCAATATAACACATGGTGTCTTGCCGATACACCAAGTGCCCGGGTCGGATATTGAGGAGCCACCAGAACGCTCATGAGGATAAGACAGTAAAATTGTCTGTTCCGTATTCTCCACTCGGAAAGTCGAGGAAGCACCGGAAGATTTCATAATTCTGGTGTTGGCGAAGTGTCTTCCGGATCTGAGATATGTAATGACTCTTCCATGAGAAGCGCTCATATAACTCCACAAGGAAGGGCTTGTCACCTGAGAGATGTTCAGCCGCACTCATCAAAGAAGGGCAGTGCATGACAAGCCACGCTATTAAATAAGTATAAGGCATCTCCTCCGTGGGGTTTGGAGTTTTCGCCTTGGCAGTCTCCTTCGACTTGCCTTTTCCTTTCCCTTTTCCCTTTTCGCATGACAAACCATTACAGAGCGCTCGTAGTCTACTCTGTAGGTTGCACACCATGGTAGGAAGCAGTCCGAAAGGTCGGTCGTATGCAAGAAGAACTGCTGGATACACCACGTTCATTGCAATTGCCTCTTTTGGTAATGACGACACAACGCACCTTTTCAACCATAGTATCAGAAACCCAGCAATAAGATCTCTATTAGATACTGGGAACTGAGCTTGGTAGTGAAAGCTCTTGAAACGATGCCAGGATTGAATCCACCTTCGTTGGATTCAGCAGTATAGAATATGGCCCGCGTCTTGGCGATGCGGCGATCAATCTCCTTGACGTCAACAGGAGCATGGCCGTGAACTGTTGCTGAACTCTCTTTGGAGTTCAGGTTTGTAAAAAGGTAATCGGCCCACTTCTTGTGACTGATACCCTGATTACGCACACCTGCCATTGTTCGTCGCAAAAGTTCCTTCGCTTCCTTCCATTGAACACATCTTAGATTACAATAGAAGTGAACAAGAGATAAACAAAAAGAACAAACGAGAGGATTTTATAGTTCAATCTCTCTCTTTTACAATAGTTTCGTGGGATCTGTGGCGATGGGATCTATAGTAGTTCCTTTGGACGATCGGTACGTTGAAATCTTCTCTTTTAAAGATATCGGCCGAATATAGACGATCTTCTCTGGTTTTGATTGATTTGTTCAAGGCTCTCTCGCGTAACTCGAACTTCTCAAGAACTCCAGAAAGAAGATGGTGGTTTTCTCTGATCTTCACGAACTCAAGACTCTGTGCGTAACTTGAATTCTCCAAGATTTCAGAAGATGATCAGCAAAGGCTTCAAGGCTCTCTCGCGTACTTGAATTGCCAAAGGATCGATAGGAGACTTCCGATGCCAAAAAAAGAAGATCCCTAGGGTTTCACCAGGAAGGTATTTATAGCCCCAGGTTAATGCAAGAGTTTCTATCTAAATAGAACTCGCATTCATCAAGGATTCCAATCAAATATCTTAGTTTTGATGGAATTCTGATTAGACTTGATTTGGGTATTTGGATAAGCCCGGAATCATAATCTCAATCAATCTGAGATTCTGGTTATCTGCTTACGCGGAGCTTTAATCGCATCAAAACGCGGCGCTAAATAACCAAAACGCGGAGCTAACGCGGAGCTATTGATCATCTCCGCGTTTTACTCAAACGCGAGGCTAATACAAGCCAGACTGCGAAATCAACGCAGAGCTATTAAACATCTCCGCGTTTTATTCAAACGCAGGGTTAATATAACCAAACGCGGGGCTATTGAATTGGCTCCGCGTTCTGTTGTGGAAAATCCTTTTAACTTAGAATTTTTCACTGCCAACAGAACCCCCTCCAAAGTTTTCAAAATGGTTTAGACTTCAGCAGATTTTGAAATACTTTGGATATTTAAACTGAAACGCGGAGTTAGAATACCAAGTCTATCTCGCGTTATGCTCACTTACGCGGAGCTAATCAGCTTCACTTCGTCTTCAGTGAAATGAGTAATTATGTCATTAATTACCCTGAGTTTCCACGCCGAATACCAAGCGACGGAAATTCTGTTTAAATAGAGCTTCCGGCTCATCTTCTTCTTCATCTCATCCGAAGAATTTCTGAGAACTTGAGTGACTCACGAATGATCTTCAGCTGATCTTCATTCAATTCTCCATAGATTTTCATCATTAGGATGTCTCTCCAGAGAAGTTTGGCTTTTCGCAAGTTGGCCGGCGTTGATGGCAGCAGCCGTGAAGGTAGACGCGACGGCGAACCAGTCTATGCAGCGTCTTCCGAAGGTAAAAACCTCATCTCTTGGTTTTCTAAGAACCATTCTGAGATATTTTGGCTTGGTTTATTCTGGACGATTGCTTATCTTGTCGGCGAGATCGCCGTTTTATTGTGTCATCCCTGCGCTTGAAACGCGGGTTTTTACTAGTAGTCTCAATGAATCCGCGAGGCTATCTTTGATTAGCAGTCGCGATGAATTGCGAGGCTATCTTTGATTAGCAGTCGCTATGAATTGCGAGGCTATCTTTGATTAGCAGTCGCGATGAATTGCGAGGCTATCCTTGATTAGCAGTCGCTATGAATTGCGAGGCTATCTTTGATTAGCAGTCGCTATGAATTGCGAGGCTATCTTTGATTAGCAGTCACGATGAATTTGAAAGAGAAGGAAAGAGCAGAAAGAAATCTTGTCCCCCTTTACGCGAAGTTATCGCATCATCCTCTGCGTTTAAAGCGCGAGGCTATTTCTTCAACTGTGCGCGGAGTTAGCTTAGCTCCGCGTTTTCACTCTTTTGGAAACTCTGTTCCTTTTGTAGTAAGTTCAATCCTTTCTGAAGAGGAGTGTATGTGGGTCCATCGATCTTTATCTGCAAAAGTAACTCTAAGGAAGTCAGAAGCATATGCTTTACAACATAGTTGCAGGTTTCAAGCTCTGGCTCCGAGAGATAAACTCCTGAAGGGGCTGTAAATAAGGAGCTGCAGCACTTGCAGTGCAGAATTGCAGCACTTGCAGTTCAGAATTGCGCTTCAGTGCAGCACTCTCCTTTCCTCTCGTGCTTCATTTCGGATGACAGATCCTAATTGACATTTGCAGAGAAGATCTTTTGCATGTGAACCAGGGAACTGAACTTCAACACCCTGTAGAGAAATCCGGAATTTCTTTTGCATGTGAACCAGGGAACTGAGCTTCAACACCCCGTAGAGAAGTCTTACTGTTTGGTTATTGACAAGTTGATCATGTAAAAGCTTTTGGGAGAGCTATAACTCCCTCTTTGTAATTTCTTCGTCTTATTAATAAAGACAAATTATTTTCCTCTCTATCTGTTAGCTTCAAGAATTTTGCTTGCTCAACAAACAGATGGTCAATAATTTTGGTAAAATAATCTAAGGCTCTTCTGCGTGACTTAGATTGATAATACCCAAACGATCGGATAAGGATCATTTTTAACTTAGATGGAAGCGCCTAATTGCACTCGTCAAAAATCTAAGTTTTTCCATGAAAATGCGAAGCTAAGGCATAGGCTATCCTCGCGTTTTGTAAAGTTGCGCGGAGTTAAACAACTTCGCATTTCCATAATCGCACGAGGCTAATAGCTTCGCGTGTTGGAGAGTAACTGACCAGTCACTTTCTCCTAAATTCGCGTCGAATTCCAAGAGGCGGTTCCTTTCATTTAAAAGAAATCTCTATTTCTTATCCTTCTCACTTTATTTGAGAATTTTCCAGAAACTTAGAGATTCAGGCGATCAGAGTTCAGGCGACCCGATCTTCTTCCGACCGAGTTTCTCTAGATTTTCAGTCGATTTTTCTCAGCAATGGCACCCAAGACTCGTGCTACTTCTCGAGCGGCTCCATCATCGGCGACTGGCGCAAGCAGTGGTGGCGGCGGCCAAGGCAGCGACGCGCCAGTCCACATTTCGCCTATCGGGGGTAAGAATCTCTCCATCGAGACTCTTTAGAACATTTCTAGAGTGATTTGGCTTAAATTTAACTGATCGATCAACTTTTTTACCGGCGAGATCGCCGTACTCCTGCCGTAAGGCTTGGAGAAGAAGAAAAGTCTCTGACTGCCTTCTTACGAGAAGTTATCGCGTCATCCTCATGTTTAAAGCGCGGGGCTATTTTAAGTAGCAGTCGCGCTGAAAACGCGAGGCTATTTTAAGTAGCAGTCGCGCTGAAAACGCGAGGCTATTTTAAGTAGCAGTTGCGCTGAAAACGCGAGGCTATTTTAAGTAGCAGTCGCGCTGAAAATGCGAGGCTATTTTAAGTAGCAGTCGCGCCGAAACGCGAGGCTATTTTGATTAGCAGTCGCGCTGAAACGCGAGACTCTTTAAAGTAGCAATGACTTCTGCGCGGTCTAATTTTTAGCTTCGCGCGACGCTATTCTTAGCTTCGCGCGTTCTAATCTTTAGCTTCGCGCGTTCATACTTAGAGAAATTTTCTGCCCTAGAGAAACTTCTCTTACTCTGGTGTTTCTTTGTGCAGTAGGGTATTCGATGGAATCTCTTCCCCACAAGAACTACTTCGGCTTTGCTGGGGGTTCTGATCCCTCAGGCCAATTCCGTTTCACTACCATCCTGCCCTCGTACAAACCAGACCCGAAGGATTGCAAGGAGAAGTTGATCAAATATCATCCCACCACTGCGCGAGAAATCATAACTGACGCAGCCTTCGAAACTGTGAATAGAGAGGCGATGGAAAAACCCGCCTTCCTCTTTGGAGACCAGATGGATCAATCAGATGAGATCCTTTCTGAAGGGGAACGTGTTTGGCTATATAACTCAGGCGAAATGTTGATGTTTTTGCCTAAAATGGATCGTAGCTATCCTCTGGTCTATCTTCAGAGGTTGGCAATGCCTCAGGAATTAAAGTGGGGACTGACTCAAGAGCAAGATGGCGTCCCAACAGGCAAATTTGGTGCAAAAGGGGTTTATCAAGACGGTTCCCCCAGATGCATTACTGGCTTGCTTCCAGGCCGATTTGGCAAGGAGCTTCCAGTGGGAGAAGTCCCATCTCGTGCCCAAACTTTCTTAAGTGAGTTCTTGGCGAAGGATGGTCAGTACCCGGCTAGCGACTTCAGGATGCCTGGCTGGGTTCATTCTTCTAACAATATGTGGTGGGCACGCCATGTTCAGTACATGCTGGATTCCCACGAGCCCATTTTAAAGGATATTGGGTTGTATAAAGCCATCAGGAATGTCCAATTTGGGTTTCCCCAGAGTGCTTATCACTTTTATTGCCTCTTGGAGATGTATGACCCTGAAACCTGTACTTTCTTTACTCCAGTGGGTGAGCTAGGGTTCGCTCTCCACGAGATGTTTGAGATTTCTGGGCTCTCGATGGGCAAAGTCCCTTACGAGGAGTATATCCCTGCCACTGATGAGTTGAACATGCTATTGGCGAGGGATGAGCGCATCTATGTTACGTACTGGGAGATGATGTGCCATTATCATATCTGCGTTGACCAGACAGGTGCACGTAATCATGGTATTGGCCACAAGAAGTGGGAGATATTGCTTGTCCAGCAAGAGCAGATTCAACAGGAAGAGATGGTCAGGAATCGTGCCATAGAAGAATCTCGTCAGCAACAACTTACAATAAGTGATGATGAGTTGCGTAGGCAAGCTCAGCAAACCGTGGAGGCTTCTCATTGTAGAAATTTGGACGAGACAATAAACCAACTGAGACTCCTGGGAGGCCAATAGTTTCATCTCTCTTTACGCTTTTATCTTCCTTGTAATAAGAACTTCGTAAATAGGAGAGAGAGAACCTTACGATGTTTCTTTGAAATTCTTTTTGTATCTTCACATTTTTAATAAAAATGATTCTTTTGACTTTTTTATTTGCCGGCTTCAAAACAGATTTGCTTGCCCAACAAATAACCTGTCGTCAAAACGATTTTTCTTGGTATCGTTTATGCTCAATTTCTTGAGCCGAAATAACAATTAAAGTTTAATATGGGATTTTTAGCAAACCCCCAGCTATTAACAGATTTGATTAGCCTTTACCAACTACCGTTTGAGTTGGGCTAGCCATGTTATTTCTCTCAACATGGTGAGTTGTCGAGGAGTACGTTTGGGCTTAAATGCCAAACTTTTCCTCTTCCCTTTACTTTATCGGTATTGGGTGATTCATACTTTTACCCCAGTATGATGGGTTGGCGAGAAACTTGTTCTCTTCCCATTACCTAGTTGGCATTGGGCAATTCATACTTTTACCCCAGCATGATGAGTTGGCGAGAAACTTGTTCTCTTCCCATTACCTAGTTTGCGTTGGGCAATTCATACTTTTACCCCAGCATGATGGGTTGGCAAGAAACTTGTTCTCTTCCCATTGCCTAGTTGGCGTTGGGCAATTCATAGTTTTACCCCAGTATGATGGGTTGGCGAGAAACTTGTTCTCTTCCCATTGCCTAGTCGGCGTTGGGCAATTCATACTTTTACCCCAGTATGATGGGTTGGCGAGAAACTTGTTCTCTTCCCATTGCCTAGTCGGCGTTGGGCAATTCATACTTTTACCCCAGTATGATGGGTTGGCGAGAAACTTGTTCTCTTCCCATTGCCTAGTCGGCGTTGGGCAATTCGTACTTTTACCCTAGTATGATGGGTTGGCGAGAAACTCGTTCTCTTCCCATTGCCTAGTTGGCGTTGGGCAATTCATACTTTTACCCCAGTATGATGGGTTGGCGAGAAACTCGTTCTCTTCCCATTGCCTAGTTGGCGTTGGGCAATTCATACTTTTACCCCAGTATGATGGGTTGGCGAGAAACTCGTTCTCTTCCCATTGCCTAGTTGGCGTTGGGCAATTCATACTTTTACCCCAGCATGATGGGTTGGCGAGAAATTCGTTCTCTTCCCATTGCCTAGTTGGCGTTGGGCAATTCATACTTTTACCCCAGTATGATGGGTTGGCGAGAAACTTGTTCTCTTCCCATTGCCTAGTCGGCGTTGGGCAATTCATACTTTTACCCCAGTATGATGGATTGGCGAGAAACTTGTTCTCTTCCCATTGCCTAGTCGGCGTTGGGCAATTCATACTTTTACCCCAGCATGATGGGTTGGCGAGAAATTTGTTCTCTTTCCATTACCTAGTTGGCGTTGGGCAATTCATACTTTTACCCCAGTATGATGGGTTGGCGAGAAACTCGTTCTCTTCCCATTGCCTAGTTGGCGTTGGGCAATTCATACTTTTTAGGTCAGAGGTGCTTAATTACACATGCCTAAAAGAAGATTGGGGGCTGTTCAAACTTGAGAACTAAGCACATCAGGTTTGGGTCAGAGGCGCCAAATTGCGCATGCCCAAGAAAAGACTGATGGTGGTTCAAGCTTGAGAACCAAACTGGAGGCGGTTCAAGGCTCTCTCGCGTAACTTGAACTAGGTACTCCAAACACACCAGGTTTAGGTTAGAGGCGCCAAATTGCGCATGCCTAAGAAAAAACTGATGGTGGTTCAAACTTGAGAACCAAACACACCAGGTTTAGGTCAGAGGCGCACAATGCGCATGCCTAAGAAAAAGACTGGAGGTGGTTCAAACTTGAGAACCAAACATACCAGGTTTAGGTCAAAGGCGCACAATGCGCATACCTAAGAAAAAGACTGGAGGTGGTTCAAACTTGAGAACCAAACTCACCAGGTTTAGGTCAGAGGCGCACAATACGCATGCCTAAGAAAAAGAGAAGACGCGTATTTCCAGGGGTACTAATAATAGTATTTCTTCAGAAATTTGCCATTGATTGGCATCATCATCCTGTCGCCATCTTGATTCATTAAGCGATAGGCTCCACTGGAGTATACTGTCTCCACAACAAACGGTCCTTCCCACTTGGGTTCAAATTTACCCTTAGTCTTGTGGGTTAGCACCATTGGCCTTTTAACAGCCAGAACCAAGTCTCCTTGCCTAAAGGTCCTTGGTTTGACGTTCTTATTGAACGTTTGAGCTATGCGGGCTTGATACAACTCAATTTGTTACTGAGCCCTGAGACGTTTTTCATCTAACGCCTCTAGTTCTTGCAATCTTTGCTGATGGCGCTCTTCTGTCGTCATCTTTGTGGCTAAAGCCACTCTCAAGGATGGTATCTGGATTTCAAGAGGCAAGACAGCCTCACTTCCGTAAACCAAAGAGAACGGGGTAGATTTAGTCGGGGTGCGAACGGTGGTGCGATAAGCCCACAGGCATTCTCCTAGCTTTTCATCCCAATCTCGTTTATTGGAAGAGACGAACTTCCGAAGGAGTTTGATGATCGTCTTGTTGAAAGCTTCAGCTAACCCATTAGCCGCAGGGTTATATGGTGTAGAAGCGATATCTTTGATTCTGAACTTGTTGCAGAATCTGGAGAATCCCTGACTAATGAATTGCGGACCATTATCATGAATGATCCGTCGAGGGACGCCAAATCGGTAAATGACATGATACTTGATAAACTTGATCACATCTGCCGTTTTCACCTCTTTCATGGGCACGACTTCGGCCCATTTTGAAAAATAATCGGTTATTGCAAGAATAAACCAATGTCCTCTGGATGACGGGGGAGTTATTGGCCCTACAATGTCCATTCCCCATGCCTCAAATGGCCAGCTTGCGACGGTATTGTGCAAGTATTCTTGGGGTTGATGAATAAAATTGGCATGTATTTGGCATGCATGACATCGTTTAGCGTATGCCATTGCTTCCGTAACCATGCTCGGCCAGTAGTACCCCAGCCTTCTTATACGGTCTCCAAATTTGGGACCGGGCTGATGAGCTCCACATATTCTATCATGTGTTTCTTTTAGCACTTGTTCTGCTTCTGCTTTCGATATGCAGCGTAGCAATAGACCACCTCTTGACTTTCTATACAAAGTCTGAAGTTTCTGGTCGTAATAAAATCTTTGGGCCTTCCTCTTTATTGAGGTGCCTTCCTTAGGATCTTCTGGTAATATCCCATGCAAGGCATAATCCACAAACGGAAATTGCCAATCACGGGGTTCTAACTTTAAGCCAATCTGGCATACCTCTTCGGCTTGAGATACCACATCTGGGTGGAGGAGTTCTCTACTACCAATGGTGATGCTTTTAGCTTCACCTGGCGGGATTGCCAGTGTTGCGGCTAATGCGGCAAGAGCATCTGCATAAATGTTCTCGTTTCGAGATACGTGATATATGTAGAATTGTTCAAAATATCCTGCTAGCTCAATAGCTAGCTGATGATAGGGGATGAAGGCTTCATGTCTAACTTCATACTCACCTGTCATCTGATTGACAATGAGCTTAGAATCTCCATATGCCTCTAGATGGTTCACCCCCAGTTGCAGAGCTATTTTTAAGCCGATAATAAGCGCATTGTACTCCGCTACATTATTAGTGCACGGTTCTGTTAATGAATAACCGTTAGGAAATATATGTTTATGTGGAGATATTAGCACAACCCCCACTCCAGCAGCAGATCGTCTCGCAGCACCATCAAAGAACATTTGCCAAGGTTGTTCTCCGGTAACTGTGTTGACTTCTGTTGTCTGCTTTAATTTGGACCAAATTGGATGGTCTGCAAGGAAATCAGCGATTGCCTGTCCCTTCATGGCCTTTTGAGGGACAAAATGTATGTCATAGGGCGATAGTAAGAGCGCCCATTTTGCTAATCGGCCATTCAAGGATCCTGGTTTTGTCATCAGAATCTTCAGGGGATTAACCCGTGATATGACATGAATTGTTTGCCCCGAAAGGTAGTGTCGCATTTTCTGAACAGCAAACACTAGGGCTAAACATTCTTTTTCAATCGGGGTATACCGCTGTTTGGCCCCAATCATTGTTCTACTTAAATAGTAGAGGGCATGTTCATGGCCGTGCTCATTATATTGAGCAAGTAATGCTCCTAAAGTATTATCATGGCCCTTACATATATAAGGAATGACTGTCCAGGGGCTGCTGCCATTAGTACAGGAGGCTTAGTAAGGTACTCCTTGAGGTCATCAAATGCCTGCTGACATGCCTCATCCCATATAAAAGACACTCCCTTTTTCATAAGTTTTGAGAATGGCTGGCATCGTCCAGATAGGTTAGAAATGAAGCGTCGAATATAAACGAGCTTTCCTTGTAATCCCCTTAATTCCTTAAGATTGCGGGGAGGCGGCATTTCGCTAATCGCTTTTACCTTTTCCGGGTCGAGGAAAATTCCTTTTGAAGTTATTACGAACCCTAGAAACTTCCCGCTGGATACCCCCATGAACGACTTGGTAGGATTCATCTTCAAGTGATGTTTCCACATAAGATCGAAGACCACTATTAAATCGTGAAGATGATCTTCTTTGTCTTTGCTTTTAACTGCTAAGTCATCCACATAGCACTCCACTGTTCTGCGTAGGTGTTCTTTGAATATGACGCTCATTGCGCGTTGGTAGGTGGCACCTGCATTCTTTAATCCGAATGGCATCACCGTATAACAGTATACCCCCTGTGGCGTTCTGAAAGCTGTATGCTTTTCATCATCCGGGTGTATCTTGATTTGGTTATAACCTGAGAAGCCATCCATAAAGGACATCCTCTCATAACCGCAAGTATTATCGATCATCACGTCGGTGATGGGGAGTGGAAATTCATCCTTGGGACATGCAGCGTTCAGATCTCGAAAGTCAATGCATATCCGGATTTTGCCATTCTTTTTGCGAACTGGCACTATATTTGCCACCCAGTCTGGGTGTTGTTCTTCACGGATGAACCCGGATTGTATAAGCTTGTTGACCTCAGTAACTATTGCCTCCATCAATTCCGGTCGAAAACGCCTCTGTTGCTGTTTAACAGGTTTGATATCTTCTTTTATATTTAACCGGTGTGTGGCAATTTGAGGGTCAAGCCCAGGCATATCTTCATAACTCCATGTGAACACATCTATATACTCTTTGATAAGGGATATAAGTTCCTCTTTTTCTAAAGGAGTTAGTGTGTCGCTTATGAAAATGGGTTTCGGATTTTCTTCCGTTCCCATGTTAACCTTTATTAATTTGTCTTCTGTGGGCGGGTCACGCTGTTCAAAGCGGACGTCCCAGAGAGTATCCATATGCCTAGCCCAAGCATCATTTTGAATATCAATTGGTTCCTCGTCGCTTTCTGGCGCGACTGAAACCATATTGATTATCAAAGATAGAAACCAAGCACCGGTGCTTATATCTGAATCATGATCTGGTGAAGATGTTTCTTCTTTGGCCGAAGAACTCTCTTCATCTTTTAATGGTGACGAAGGTGGAGTAGATACATAACCCAATCCCCTGCGGGTCTTCTGATAATAATCAGGGCTCTTTCCTCTCGGTCTAAACGAGGGTATGAGATTCCGTCTTCCTTTTTCGAAGTTTAATCCCGGCTTCTGGGTAAAATTATATCCCACTTTCTCCATCATCTGTCGGGACCTTTGCTCATATAAGTGAAATTGAGGTGATGTTTGTTCATCACTTTCACTACTTTGTCTCTGTCGAGGCGACGTGGCCACTTTGCCGAACATGATCGGCCTTTGGGACTTCTGTCGGGGAGGCACTTCAAAGAAGTGCCCTTGATCCTCGGTTATTTTTAATTGAGAGAGGAGGGAAGACCAGAGGGGCAAATAGTATGCCGCCAGAACTTCAAGTTCGGTCAGGCCATCCGCTTCGGTGGAGGTACAAGAGGGCTCAGACTCAGTAGCTACAGCATGTGTTCGTCGCAAAATTTCCTTCGCTTCCTCCCATTGAATTAACTTAAATTACAATGAAGTGAACAAGACATAAAAAGAACAAACGAGAGGATTTTATACTTCAATCTCTCTCTTTTACAATATTTGTGGGATCTGTGGCGATGGGATCTATAGTAGTTCCTTTGGACGATCGGTACGTTGAAATCTTCTCTTTTAAAGATATCGGCTGAATATAGACGATCTTCTCTGGCTTTGATTTGTTCAAGGCTCTCTCGCGTAACTCGAACTTCTCAAGAACTCCAGAAAGAAGATGGTGATTTTCTCTGATCTTCACGAACTCAAGGCTCTGTGCGTAACTTGAATTCTCCAAGATTTCAGAAGATGATCAGCAAAGGCTTCAAGGCTCTCTCGCGTACTTGAATTGCCAAAGGATCGATAGGAGGCTTCCGATGCCAAAAAGAAGAAGACCCGACCGGACCCCTTAGGGTGTCACCAGGAAGGTATTTATAGCCCCAGGTTAATGCAAGAGTTTCTATCTAAATAGAACTCGCATTCATCAAGGATTCCCATCAAATATCTTAGTTTTGATGGAATTTTGATTAGACTTGATTCGGGTATTTGGATAAGCCCAGAATCATAATCTCAATCAATTTGAGATTCTGGTTATCTGCTTACGCGGAGCTTTAATCGCATCAAAACGCGGCGCTAAATAACCAAAACGCGGAGCCAACGCGGAGCTATTGATCATCTCCGCGTTTTACTCAAACGCGAGGCTAATATAAGCCAGACTGCGGAATCAACGCGGAGCTATTAAACATCTCCGCGTTTTATTCAAACGCAGGGTTAATGTAACCAAACGCGGGGCTATTGAATTAGCTCCGCGTTCTGTTGTGGAAAATCCTTTTAACTTAGAAATTTTCACTGCCAACAGAACCCCCTCCAAAGTTTTCAAAATGGCTTAGACTTCAGCAGATTTTGAAATACTTTGGATATCCAAACTGAAACGCGGAGTTAGAATACCAAGTCTATCTCGCGTTACGCTCACTTACGCGGAGCTAATCGGCTTCACTTCGTCTTCAGTGAAATGAGTAATTACGTCATTAATTACCCCGAGTTTCCACGCCGAATACCAAGCGACGGAAATTCTGTTTAAATAGAGCTCCTGGCTCATCTTCTTCTTCATCTCATCCGAAGAATTTCTGAGAACTCGAGTGACTCACGAATGATCTTCAACTGATCTTCGTTCAATTCTCCATCGATTTTCATCATTAGGATTTCTCTCCAGAGGAGTTTGGCTTTTCGCAAGTTGGCCGGCGTTAATGGCAGCAGCCGTGAAGGTAAACGCAACAGCGAACCAGTCTATGCAGCGTCTTCCGAAGGTAAAAACCTCATCTCTTGGTTTTCTAAGAACCATTCTGAGATATTTTGGCTTGATTTTAATCTGGACGATTGCTTTGTCTTGTTGGCGAGATCGCCGTTTTATTGTGTCGTCCCTGCGCTTGA
The DNA here is from genome assembly GCA_036321105.1 of Dracaena cambodiana. Classification (NCBI taxonomy): domain Eukaryota; kingdom Viridiplantae; phylum Streptophyta; class Magnoliopsida; order Asparagales; family Asparagaceae; genus Dracaena; species Dracaena cambodiana. The sequence goes on along the minus strand of JAYEPQ010000002.1, from coordinate 15,110,505 downwards.
AACGCGGGGCTTTACTAGTAGTCCCAATGAATCCGCGAGGCTATCTTTGATTAGCAGTCGCTATGAATTGCGAGGCTATCTTTGATTAGCAGTCGCTATGAATTGCGAGGCTATCTTTGATTAGCAGTCGCTATGAATTGCGAGGCTATCTTTGATTAGCAGTCGCGAGGCTATCTTTGATTAGCAGTCGCGATGAATTGCGGGGCTATCCTTGATTAGCAGTCGCGATGAATTGCGAGGCTATCCTTGATTAGCAGTCGCGATGAATTGCGAGGCTATCCTTGATTAGCAGTCGCGATGAATTGCGAGGCTATCTTTGATTAGCAGTCGCGATGAATTGGCAGTCGCTATAAATTTGAAAGAGAAGGAAAGAGCAGAAAGAAATCTTGTCCCCCTTTACGCGAAGTTATCGCATCATCCTCTGCGTTTAAAGCGCGAGGCTATTTCTTCAACTGTGCATGGAGTTAGCTTAGCTCCGCGTTTTCACTCTTTTGGAAACTCTGTTCCTTTTGCAGTAAGTCCAATCCTTTCTGAAGAGGAATGCATGTGGGTCCATCGATCTTCATCAGCAGAAGTGACTATAAGGAAGTCAGAAGCATATGCTTTACAACATAGTTGCAAGTTTCAAGCTCTGGCTCCGAGAGATAAACTCCAGAAGGGGCTGTAAATAAGGAGCTGCAGCACTTGCAGTGCAAAATTGCAGCACTTGGAGTTCAGAATTGCTCTTCAGTGCAGCACTTTCCTTTCCTCTCGTGCTTCATTTCGGATGACAGATCCTAATTGACATTTGCAGAGGAGATCTTTTGCATGTGAACCAGGGAACTGAGCTTCAACACCCCGTAGAGAAATCTTGAATTTCTTTTGCATGTGAACCAGGGAACTGAGCTTCAACACCCCGTAGAGAAATCTTACTGTTCAGTTATTTGATAAATCGATCATGTAAAAGCTTTTGGGAGAGCTATAACTCCCTCTTTGTAATATCTTCTTTTATGAATAAAGATAAATTATTTTCCTCTCTACATGTTGGCTTCAATAATTTTGCTTGCTCAACAAACAGATGGTTAATAATTTTGGTAAAATAGTCTAAGGCACTTCTGCGTAACTTAGATTACTAATCCAAATGATCGGATAAGGATCATTTTAACTTAGATGGAAGCGCTCAATTTTACTCGTCAAAAATCCAAGTTTTTCCATGAAAACGCGAAGTTAAGACACAGGCTATCCTCGCGTTTTGTATAGTTGCGCGGAGTTAATCAACTTCGCTTTTTCTTAGTCGCGCGAGGCTAATAGCTTCGCGTTTTAGAGAGTAACTGACCAGTCACTTTCTCCGAAACTCGCGCCGAATTCCAAGAGGCGGTTCCTTTCATTTAAAAGAAATATCTATTTCTTATCCTTCTCACTCTATTTGAGAATTTTTCAGAAACTTAGAGATTCAAGCGATCAGAGTTCAGGCGACCCGATCTTCTTCCGACCGAGTTTCTCCAGATTTTCAGTCGATTTTTCCTCAGCGATGGCACCCAAAACTCGTGCTACTTCTCGAGCAGTTCCATCTTCGGCGACTGGCGAGAGCAGTGGTGGCGGCGGCCAAGGAAGCGACGCGCCAACCCACATTTCGCCTATCGGGGGTAAGAATCTCTCCATCAAGACTCTTTAGAACATTTTTAGAGTGATTTGGCTTAAATTTAACTGATCAATCAACTCTTTTACCGGCGAGATCGCCGTACTCCTGCCGCAAGGCTTGGAGAAGAAGAAAAGTCTCTGACTGCCTTCTTACGCGAAGTTATCGCGTCATCCTCGCGTTTAAAGCGCGAGGCTATTTTAAGTAGCAGTCGTGCTGAAAACGCGAGGCTATTTTGAGTAGCAGTCGCGTTGAAAACGCGAGGCTATTTTAAGTAGCAGTCGCGCTGAAAACGCGAGGCTATTTTAAGTAGCAATCGCGCTGAAAACGCGAGGCTATTTCTGCGCGGTCTAATCTTTAGCTTCGCGCGGCGCTATTCTTAACTTCGCGTGTTCTAATTTTTAGCTTCGCGCGTCCATACTTAGAGAAATTTTCTGCCCTAGAGCAACTTCTCTCATTCTACTTTCTTTTTGCAGTACGATATTCGATGGAATCTCTTCCCCACAAGAACTACTTCGGCTTTGCTGGGGGTTCTGATCCCTCAGGCCAATTCCATTTCACTACCATCCTGTCCTCATACAAGCCAGACCCGAAGGAACGCAAGGAGAAGCTGATCAAGTACCACCCCACTACTGCGCGAGAAATCATAACTGACGCGGCTTTTGAAGATGTGAACAGAAGGGCGATGGAGAAACCCGCTTTCCTCTTTGGAGACCAGATGGACCACTCAAATGAGATCCTTTCTGAAGAGGAGCATGTTTGGTTATATAACTCAGGCGAAATGCTGATGTTTCTGCCTAGAATGGATTGTAGCTATCCTCTGGTCTATCTTCAGAGGCTAGCGATGCCTCGAGAATTAAAGTTGGGACTGACTCAGGAGCAAGATGGCGTCCCAACAGGTAAATTTGGTGCAAAAGGGGTTTATCAAGACGGTTCCCCCAGATGCATTACTGGCTTGCTTCCAGGCCGATTTGGCAAGGAGCTTCCAGTGGGAAAAGTCCCATCTCGTGCCCGAACTTTCTTAAGTGAGTTCTTGGCGAAGGATGGTCAGTACCCGGCTAGCGACTTCAGGATGCCTGGCTGGGTTCATTCTTCTAACAATATGTGGTGGGCACGCCTTGTTCAGTACATGCTGGATTCCCACGAGCCCATTTTAAAGGATATTGGCTTATATAAAGCCATCAGGAATGTCCAATTCGGGTTTCTCCAGAGTGCTTATCACTTTTACTGCCTCTTGGAGATGTATAACCCTGAGACCTGTACTTTCTTTACTCCAGTGGGTGAGCTAGGGTTTGCTCTCCACGAGATGTTTGAGGTTTCTGGGCTCTCGATGGGCGAAGTCCCTTACGAGGAGTATATCCCCACCACCGATGAGTTGAACATGCTATTGGCGAGGGATGAGCGCATTTATGTCACGTACTGGGATATGATGTGTCATTATCATATCTGCGCTGACCAGACAGGTGCACGTAATCACGGTATTGGCCACAAGAAGTGGGCCGAATACTTTTTTGCCAACCTAAATTCTAAGGATAGCTCGGCCACTATCTATGGTCATTCTCCTGTCCCCATTTCAGAGATCGACCAACGTGTAGCCAGGGGCCATTACCGTTTGTTCTATACTACGGAATCCAATGAGAATGGATACGGTCCCGGTACTTCATTCAAGAGCTATCACTATCAAGCCCAATTTCCGATCTCCAACAGAGGTCTCATTGCCGGGTTTTTGATGCTGTGGCTCAAAAGATGCGTCGTGCCGTCATTGCCCAAGGAAGCGATTGCAATGACCGTGGTATATCCAGCAGTTCTTCTTGCATACGGCCGACCCCTTGGACTCCTTCCCGCCATGGTATGCAATTTACAATATGGACTGAGGGTATTCTGTCGTGATTTCCTCCCCACTATTAAGGTCAAGGGGAAAGGAAAGGGCAAGTCGAAAGAGACTGCCCAACCGAAAACTCCAAACCCTAGGGTGGAGATGCCCTACACCTATTTGATGGCATGGCTTGTCTTGCACTGTCCCTCCTTAATGAGTGCACCAGAGCGTCGTTCGGGCGAAAAGCGCTTCCTTGTAGAACTGTATGAACGTTCTTCATGGAGGCAGAATTATATGTCCCAGATTCGGAAGACTCTTCGTAGCTTTCAGAATTACGAGATCTTCCGGTGTTTTCCTGACTTTCCCGGCGGAGGATATGGGACGAGGCTGAAGGATGCCATGGGAGCAGATAAGTTCACTACTTTATCTGCAGGAGCATTCTGGTGGCTTCTCAACATCCGTCCCGGACACTTGGTGTATCGTCAAGATCTCCAGTGTCAGATTGAGCCATATACTCCGAGTCGCTTTGCTCGCCAGTTTGGATATTCTCAACTTTATGTGGGCAATCCAAATAAAGATCTCGCTTACGAGGGGAATTTATACGAAGGTGCTCGTGGCTGGTTCCATTTTGCAGCGGGCGGGACCGAGGCTGAATTCTCCTTGCCCCAGAAGGTGCCAGAATTGGCCATGAGCCTCAGCTCCTGCAATTGGTTCAATATTGCAAATGCTGATGTGCCCGGCTTCTCTCTCAATTGCAGTTGCTGTAAAGAGATTGAAGCCCTCTATATTAGCCGCCAGGGTGCTTCTAGGGTAAGGATAAAAGGAATGGAAGAATTCCTTGGCGCTGCGGCTGAGCCTTCGGATATCAGCGAATCAGACGATGATGCCGGTGATGATGATGACAATGCTGGTGCTGGTGGAGTTCCTCAGCCTATTGTCAGTCGTTCCCTGAGTCCAACTCTCAAACGCCGCGGCACTTTAAAGAAAAGGCCTGGTAAGAAGCAAAAATTGGGACAGGAAACCTTGATAGTCCCCCAAGAAGTGGCTATCAAACTTGCTTCCGACTTGTTGGCTTCAGCTGTACCCCCAGCGTTGGCAAGGGAGGATGAACCTGCCAAAGCTCCAAGTGTTGCTGAGATTTCAGCTCCTTTGGCCGTAGAGCCTGTGGCAGAACCTGGGGCGCAACTAACGGGTAGCGAGACGGGTACATTACTGGAAACGACAATGGCTCCCCCTTCAAGTCCGACAACTGGACTTGTATCGCCTGGTATGGCCTTTAGCATTTTATCTTTTCCCCGTTATTATTTTAACGTAACACTGCTTTTCTGGTCTTCTGAAATGCAGGTGATCAACTTCTTTCGCCAATGCACTCGACTACCCAAGTAGAGTCTGACGATAGAATGGACCATTCTGGCTCTGTTGGTGGTGTGGGTAGCTTTGTTGGTGAGTTTGCGGCTGATTATTCCACACCGGCTCCTGCCTCTGTTTCCTCTTCAATTCCCCCAATTGACGAATTGGGGAGCGATGAGAGAACAGAAGTCATTATCGCAGCTGCTGCTAATGAGGCTACACCTTCTCCTAGCATGCCATCTCCAACACCCGTTTGTTCTACTGAGACATTTCCCACGGTCGTTGGCGTGCCTTCTCAGTCAGCGATTTTAACATCGTCTGTTGTCGTGGCTGCTGAGATACCTGCAACTCTTCCGACTCCAAGCCTTCCAGCAGGGGAGGAGAATAATTTGAAATTCTCATTCGAAGATGCTTCTCCCACCGGAGGAACTTCAGGCCAAGTGGTCCCATCTTCTCTTCGTGTTGGTGGGGGTACCCAAGTGATCTGTACCGACGGTACTTCGTCTGGGGTCTCCAGCTCTTCCAGATCTGCACTGGCTCTATTGGTCCCTCAGATCATGAATTTAATGCAGGGACGGGCTTCTTCTTCTCCAATTCCAGCAACTACTGCTCCCTTATTTACGACACCTTTCTTGGCATTGCCCACTTTGCCTACCGACAATGCAAATCCTCTTGAAAGACTTTTCGGCTTCACTGTCGAGGATTTTATGCATTTGTTAAGAAGATGTGTCGAGATGGTTCTTGATGGCCATGATTTCTTCAACTTCGCACGTCCACTGTTACTCCGCTATTTAGGAAATATCGAAGAATTCGGTGGACAAGATCGAGCAGCTCCATACCGGGCCCGCCTTACAGCCTTAGAAGAGCAGGTGACCACGCTACACATACTCCGTCAGGCGGATGTGGAGGCGATCACTGAGATAGAGCTGGCGCGGCTTCGAGCAGAATCCTTATCTCGAAGAAATATTTTAAGGCAGCAGGAGGAGAGATGGTCTCAGAAGCTGACAGAGCTCCAGGCCAGCCGGGAGTCCGTTATTGGCGACCTGCAGAGGGTAAACTTTAGAATTGAGGAAAGTCAGGCGGCCATCTCTAAAGCCCAGGAGACGATTGCGAGAGCTCGGGCCACCTTGATAGAAAATGAACTCCGATTAGGAGAATCTGTCAAGAAACGGGAGATGTTGCTTGTTCAGCAGGAGCAGATTCAGCAGGAAGAGATGGCCAGGAATCGTGCCATAGAAGAATCTCGTCAGCAACAACTTTCAATAAGTGATGATGAGTTGCGTAGGCAAGCTCAGCAAACCGTGGAGGCTTCTCATCGTAGAAATTTGGACGAGACAATAAACCAATTGAGACTTCTGGGAAGCCAATAGTTTCATCTCTCTTTACACTTTTATCTTCCTTGTAATAAGAACTTCGTAAACAGGAGAGAGATAACTTTACTATGTTTCTTTGAAATTCTTTTTGTATCTTCACCTTTTTAATAAAGATGATTCTTTTGACTCTTTTATTTGTCGGCTTCAAAACAGATTTGCTTGCCTAACAAATAACCTGTCGTCAAAACGATTTATCTCGGTATCGTTTATGCTCAATTTTCTGAACCGAAATAACAATTAAAGTTTAATATGGGATTTTTAGCAAACCCCCAGCTATTAACGGATTTGATTAGCCTTTACCAAGTACCGTTTGAGTTGGGCTAGCCATGTTATTTCCCTCAACATGGTGAGTTGTCGAGGACTACGTTTGGGCTTAAATGCCAAACTTTTCCTCTTCCCTTTACTTTATCGGTATTGGGCGATTCATACTCTTACCCCAGCATGATGGGTTGGCGAGGAATTTAATCTCCTCTTCCCATTGCTATAGAAGCGTTGGGCAATTCATACTTTTACCCCAGTATGATGGGTTGGCGAGAAACTTGTTCTCTTCCCATTTCCTAGTTGGCGTTGGGCAATTCATACTTTTACCCCAGTATGATGGGTTGGCGAGGAATTTACCTCTTCCCATTGCTATAGAAGCGTTGGGCAATTCATACTTTTACCCCAGTATGATGGGTTGGCGAGAAACTTGTTCTCTTCCCATTGCCTAGTTGGCGTTGGGCAATTCATACTTTTACCCCAGTATGATGGGTTGGCGAGGAATTTAATCTCCTCTTCCCATTGCTATAGAAGCGTTGGGCAATTCATACTTTTACCCCAGTATGATGGGTTGGCGAGAAACTTGTTCTCTTCCCATAGCCTAGTCGGCATTGGGCAATTCATACTTTTACCCCAGTATGATGGGTTGGCGAGAAACTTGTTCTCTTCCCATAGCCTAGTCGGCATTGGGCAATTCATACTTTTACCCCAGTATGATGGGTTGGCGAGGAATTTAATCTCCTCTTCCCATTGTTGGGCAATTCATATCTTTTAGGTCAGAGGCGCTTAATTACACATGCCTAAAAGAAAGATTGGGGGCTTTTCAAACTTGAGAACTGAGCACACCAGGTTTGGGTCAGAGGCGCCAAACTGCGCATGCTCAAGAAAAGACTGATGGTGGTTCAAACTTGAGAACCAAACTGGAGGCGGTTCAAGGCCTCTCGCGTAATTCGAACTGGGTACTCCAAACACACCAGGTTTAGGTCAGAGGCGCACAATGCGCATGCCTAGAAAAAGACTGGAGGTGGTTCAAACTTGAGAACTAGACACGTCAGGGTTTAGGTCAGAGGCGCCAAACTGCGCATGCCTAGGAAAAGACTGGAGGTGGTTCAAACTTGAGAACCAGACACGCCAGGGTTTAGGTCAGAGGCGCCAAACTGCGCATGCCTAGGAAAAGACTGAAGGTGGTTCAAACTTGAGAACCAGACACGCCAGGGTTTAGTGGGTTAAAATCACCAGAATAGAAGAAGTCCAAGTGCTCATCTGCGTAACTTGGATAAATTGGAGGCTTATACTCCCAGAGATATTAAGCATAGTATTTCTTCAGAAATTTGCCATTGATCGGCATCATCATCCTATCGCCGTCTTGATTCATTAAGCGATAAGCTCCACTGGAGTAGACTGTCTCCACAATGAACGGTCCTTCCCACTTGGGTTCAAACTTACCCTTAGTCTTGTGGGTTAGCACCATTGGCCTTTTAACAGCCAGAACCAAGTCTCTTTATTTAAAGGTCCTTGGTTTAACGTTCTTATTGAACGTTTGAGATATTCGGGCTTGATACAACTCAATTTGTTGTTGAGCCCTGAGACGTTTTTCATCTAACGCCTCTAGTTCTTGCAATCTTTGCTGATGGCGCTCTTCTGTCGTCATCTTTGTGGCTAAAGCCACTCTTAATGATGGTATCTGGATTTCAAGAGGCAAGACAGCCTCACTTCCGTAAACCAAAGAGAACAGGGTAGCTTTAGTCGGGGTGCGAACGGTGGTGCGATACGCCCACAGGCATTCTCCTAGCTTTTCATCCCAATCTCGTTTATTAGAAGAGACGAACTTCCGAAGGAGTTTAATAATCGTCTTGTTGAAAACTTCAGCTAACCCATTAGCCGCGAGGTTATACGGCGTTGAAGCAATATCTTTGATTCTGAATTTATTGCAGAATCTGGAGAATCCCTGACTGATGAATTGCGAACCATTATCATGAATAATCCGTCGGGGGATACCAAATCGGTAAATGACATGATGCTTGATAAACTTGATCACATCTGCCGTTTTCACCTCTTTCATGGGCACGGTTTTGGCCCATTTTGAAAAATAATCGGTTATTGCAAGAATAAACCGATGTCCTCTGGATGATGGAAGAGTTATTGGCCCTACAATGTCCATTCCCCAGGCTTCAAATGGCCAACTTGCGACGGTATTGTGCAAGTATTCTTGGGGTTGATGAATAAAATTGGCATGTATTTGGCATGCATGACATCGTTTAGCGTATGCCATTGCTTCCGTAACCATGCTCGGCCAGTAGTACCCCAGCCTTTTTATACGGTCTCCAAGTTTGGGACCGGGCTGATGAGCTCCACATATTCCATCATGTGTTTCTTTTAGCACTTGTTCTGCTTCTGCTTTCGATATGCAGCGTAGCAATAGACCACCTCTTGACTTTCTATACAAAGTCTGAAGTTTCTGGTCGTAATGAAATCTTTGGGCCTTCCTCTTTATTGAGGTGGCTTCCTTAGGATCTTCTGGTAATATCCCATGCAAGGCATAATCCACGAACGGAAATCGCCAATCACGGGGTTCTAACTTTAAGCCAATCTGGCATACCTCTTCGGCTTGAGATACCATATCTGGGTGGAGGAGTTCTCTACTACCAATGGTGATGCTTTTAGTTTCACCTGGCGGGATTGCCAGCGTTGCGGCTAATGCGTCAAGAGCATCTGCATAAATGTTCTCGTTTCGAGATACGTGATATATGTAGAATTGTTCAAAATATCCTGCTAGCTTAATAGCTAGCTGATGATAGGGGATGAGGGCTTCATGTCTGACTTCATACTCACCAGTCATCTGATTGACAATGAGCTTAGAATCTCCATATGCCTCTAGATGGTTCACCCCCAGTTGCAGAGCTATTTTTAAGCCGATAATAAGTGCATTGTACTCCGCTACATTATTAGTGCACGGTTCTGTTAATGAGTAACCGTTAGGCAATATATGTTTACGTGGGGATATTAGCACAACCCCCACTCCAGCAGCAAATCGTCTCGCGGCACCATCAAAGAACATTTGCCAAGGTTACTCTTTGGTAACTGTGTTGACTTCTGATGTCTGCTTTAATTGGGACCAAATTGGATGGTCTGCAAGGAAATCAGCGATTGCTTGTCCCTTCATGGCCTTTTGAGGGACAAAATGTATGTCATAGGGCGATAGTAAGAGCGCCCATTTTGCCAATCGGCCATTTAAGGATCCCGATTTGGTCATTAGAATCTTCAAGGGATTAACCCGTGATATAACATGAATTGTTTGCCCTGAAAGGTAGTGTCGCATTTTCTGAACAGCAAACACTAGGGCTAAACATTCCTTTTCAATTGGAGTATACCGCTGTTCGGCCCCAATCATTGTTCTACTTAAATAGTAGAGGGCATGTTCATGGCCGTGCTCATTATATTGAGCAAGTAATGCTCCTAAAGCATTATCCATGGCCCTTACATATATAAGGAAGGGCTGCCCAGGGGCTGGTGCCATTAGTACAGGAGGCTTAGTAAGGTACTACTTGAGGTCATCAAATGCCTGCTGACATGCCTCATCCCATATGAAAGACACTCCCTTCTTCATAAGTTTGGAGAATGGTTGGCATCGTCCAGAAAAGTTGGATATGAAGCGCCGAATATAAGCGAGCTTTCCTTATAATCCCCTTAGTTCCTTAAGATTGCGGGGAGGCGGCATTTCGCTAATCGCTTTTACCTTTTCAGGGTCGAGGAAAATTCCTTTTGAAGTTATTACGAACCCTAGAAACTTCCCGCTGGATACCCCCATGAATGACTTAGTGGGATTCATCTTCAAATGATGTTTCCTCATAAGATCGAAGACCACTCTTAAATCGTGAAGATGATCTTCTTTGTCTTTGCTTTTAACTGATAAGTCATCCACATAGCACTCTACTGTTCTGCATAGGTGTTCTTTAAATATGGCGCTCATTGCGCGTTGGTAAGTGGCACCTGCATTCTTTAATCCGAATGGCATCACCGTATAACAGTATACCCCCTGTGGCGTTCTGAAAGCTGTATGCTTTTCATCATCCGGGTGCATCTTGATTTGGTTGTAACCTGAGAAGCCATCCATAAAGGACATCCTCTCATAACCGCAAGTATTATCGATCATCACGTCGGTGATGGGGAGTGGAAATTCATCCTTGGGACATGCAGCGTTCAGATCTCGAAAGTCAATGCATATCCGGATTTTGCCATTCTTTTTGCGAACTGGCACTATGTTTGTCACCCAGTCAGGATGCTGTTCTTCTCGGATAAACCCGGATTTTATAAGCTTGTTGACCTCAACAACTATTGCCTCCATCAATTCCGGTCGAAAACGCCTCTGTTGCTGTTTAACAGGTTTGACATCTTCTTTTATATTTAACCGGTGTGTGGCAATTTGAGGGTCAAGCCCAGGCATATCTTCATAACTCCATGCGAACACATCTATATACTCTTTGATAAGAGATATAAGTTCCTCCTTTTCTAAAAGAGTTAGTGTGTCGCTTATGAAAATGGGTTTTGGATTTTCTTCCGTTCCCATGTTAACCTGTATTAATTTGTCTTCTGTGGGCGGGTCACGCTGTTCAAAGCGGACATCCCAGAGAGTATCCATATGCCTAGCCCAAGCATCATCTTGAACGTCGATTGGTTCTTCGTCGCTTTCTGGCGCAGCTGAAACCATATTGGCTGTCAAAGACTGAAACCAAGCACCGGTGCTTATATCCGAATCATGATCTGGTGAAGATGTTTCTTCTTTATCCGAAGAACTCTCTTCATCCTTGGATGGCGATGAGGGTGGAGTAGATACATAACCCAATCCCCTGCGGGTCTTCTGATAATAATCAGGGCTCTTTCCTCTCGGTCTAAACGAGGGTATGAGATTCCGTCTTCCTTTTTCGAAGTTTAATCCCGGCTTCTGGGTAAAATTATATCCCACTTTCTCCATCATCTGTCGGGACCTTTGCTCATATAAGTGAAATTGAGGTGATGTTTGTTCATCACTTTCACTACTTTGTCTCTGTCGAGGCGACGTGGCCACTTTGCCGAACATGATCGGCCTTTGGGACTTCTGTCGGGGAGGCACTTCAAATAAGTGCCCTTGATCCTCGGTTATTTTTAATTGAGAGAGGAGGGAAGACTTGAGGGGAAAATGATATGCCGCCAGAACTTCAAGTTCGGTCAGGCCATCCGCTTCGGTGGAGGTACAAGAGGGCTCAGACTCAGTAGCTACAGCATGCTCGTAGACTAACTTTACACTTTCATTAATAACCCATTCACTTTCTATTACATTCACTATATTATCAAGACCTAAGCTGAGATCTAGGTGAGGGTTGATTTCATAATCACCCCTATCATCTTCTCCAAGGAGCTCGTACTCAGTGTCGGCTTCATTGCCACTGTCGTCGGGCTTTGGAGACTTGCTAAGACTGTCATTGGAGGCTTCATGTGCTGGCATGTAGAGTGCAGCATCTGTGAAGTAATTTTCCAACTCTTTGAATGGCTGCTTGTCAGCAATTAGTGTCCGGACCTCTCCTTCCTTATCGCAATATTTCATGCACTGGTGAAGAGTCGACGGAACTATCATATGAGAGTGAATCCAAGGTCACCCCAATAAAATATTGTAGGAGGTATCAGTATCAATTACGTAGCATGTAACCTCCGTTTTCAAGTCTCCAATTTGACACCGCAATCGGATCTTACCAAGAGGATGGCTATTATTAGCGTTGAATCCATAGATGGTAGTATGTGTAGGTGTCAAGCGATGAAGGGAAATCCCCAACAGCTGCATCAATCTACTGGGCACCACGCTGAGTGCAGAACCTGGATCAATCTGAATTCGGTCCATTTTTGTGGACCCGACATATCCAGTGAAATATAAAGGCCTATTATGCTTTATATTCCTCACCTGCATGTCTTCTGGAGAGAAGATAATTTGTGGGACCTGCCTCCTCACTTGATGACAGTGGGGGCCAGAGTCCCGCTCTTTGATGGCCGGCTCGACAATCTGAGCTAGGAACGACTCAGAGTCTGCCAAGGCCTCTCTTAGAGCTTCACGTGTTGATTTTGATAATCTCAACAATTCGTAAAGCGTCACTCGTGCTGGGATATTAGCCAACTGCGCGATTATGTCAAATTCGAAGGGAGTTTCTTTGGCTTCTTCATTTCTGGTAGAATTCTTCTGGAAACGAAGTCTTTTCTGCTTCGCAGGCTTTGCGAGTTCTGCATAGATATCTTTTGGATCCACTCTAGTGTAGTCCTTAAGATATGTCTTTCCAGATCGAGTACTGGAAGGGCCTGCCCCATCTTGATGGGTGGCCATAGTTTCGGGTTCTTCTTCAGAATCTGTGAAGGCCCCCGAAGCTATATATTCTCCCTTTATATCCGCAGAAATGACATTGACAGCCCGCTTCTTCTCTAGACCTTTTGAAGCAGTCCATTGTTCATCTTCCAGCAAATCAGGGTGAACCCACATAATTTCCTCTCTTTGGGTTGTTATGGGGACAAGTCCTTCTTGGGCTTTGTTGTAAGGATCAAGATTCTTTGTAACTGCCTCACCCTTTGGGATTGGGGTCACTCCTGCAGGGAACTCGTGGGTTCCAACCACTATGGTTGCCATATTGGCAGTGACCTTCTTCTGCTCTTCCTTAAGCGTCAGAACCCCAGCTTCTATTAGTGCTTGGATCCTGTTCTTAAGGGGAAAACAATCCCGGGTAGGGTGTCCAATATTCCGGTGATAGAGACAGTAGTTGGGATCTTTTATCTTACCAACGTCTTCTGGCTTCTTATTCTCCGAAAGTTTTAGCATTCCCTTCTTTTGGAGCAGGTGAAAGAGGACTGGTGTCTGTTCAGCTTTGAAAGTGTAATTCCTTTCTTGCTGCGGTCTAATTTGCCTTGACCCTCGCTGACCTTGAGATTTCGGCTCTGGCGGAGGACTGGTTTTCTGAGGAGCAATTTCTGATGACATTACTGCTTTCCCTTTATTCTTGTTGCTGTTGTTTTGGGTATATGATTTACTACCCCCAGCACTTCTTGGCCCGCGGGACTCTTCAACTCGGCGAATCAAGTCTTCAGCTTGCTCTCCTTGTTTGAGCAGGTCCCTCCACGTCTTAGACTCTACGGCCCCCATTTTGAGGAGCACATTGGTCTTAAGGTTGTGTCGACATGTCTCGACTAGAGTTTCCTGGATCATTCCGTGTTTACAATGTACGGACTTCTCCCGGAACTTTTCTATGAAATCTTTAACCGCTTCTTGTTCCCCCTGCCTAGTTGCAAGGAGGGAATGAACCGTAATCTCGGTATCATCCTCGAAGAAACGTGAGAGAAATAATTTCTCAACATCTAACCAGGTATTAATAGTACCTGGGGGCAGCTGCATGAACCAAGTAAAGGCAGGCCCTCGCAAAGTACTTGCAAATACTTTGGTCATGATGGGATCATTACCCATTAAGTGTCCTGCTTGGGACAAGAAATAATAGATGTGCTGACTGGGCGATCCCTTCCCGTCATAGGGCTCCAACTTGAGCGGCTTATACTTTGGAGGATAGGGTACCACATCCCATTCTGCTGGATATGGTCTAGAGACTCCTGACTCCTTCAACTCTTTTTTACGCATCAAGGCTTCGAGTTGATTCTGTAACTTTTCAAGCTTTTCTTCATGCGGATCATGGAAAGAAAATCTATCTTCTTCCACATGCATCGAGTGGGCTTTCTCCTCCTGTTCTTCTTCATTTGGAGTCTTCTTGCCCTGTTTAGCATTATCTTCAACAACTTTTAAAAGTAGCATCTTAAGGTCTTCAATCGTTTTCTGTTGCTCTTGAATCATTCTTTCTTGAGCCTCAAATCTCTGATTGATATCACTAGATTTGTCTGCCATGTGCGACGCTGACTTCTGTAGCCGAGACGATATAGAGGATAGGGGCGAGGTTATAGCGGAATTATCGCTGTTCTCGTCGTAAGAACCCCCTGCGAGCTTCTTATAATTTCGGGGCGGGACGGCTCCTGATCTTAGTCGAGTAATACGATGAAGTTCATCATCGCCCGATTCTGAATCATCATCCGTCTCTGCAATTTTCTTCCCTTTTCCTACCATGTTGGAAGTTACAGCTCTCCCTTGTTTCAGGGGAGTGGTTCTTGTCTTCTTAGCAGGATTCTGGTTTGACTCATTTAATCGGTCGAACACAGATATCCTGTTCTTGCTGCAGCCACAGTTATTCATCACGGCTGATACTGTTGTCATAAGTTGCTGGCAATGGCAACTATGTTCAACTTGAAGTTGGTCTATGCCTCTCTTCTTAGAAAGATGCTCCCTGAGGTCAGTGCCTCTAGCCATGAAATCAAGAGGTCCATTCAACTCTTGAGAGTGTTTAGGAATCCACTGAAGCTTCTTTGATTGATCAACCCTGACTCTGGGGTCGGACTGATCCTCGCGTGGCTTAGGAATAGCCTCGCGTTTCACATTGCGGGCTTGAAAAATAGCTCCGCGCTGATCCACACTAGCCTCGCGTTTCTCGCTGGCTTGGTGTGTCCTTGGAAGTTTAGCTTCTGGAATAATAGCCCCGCGTGAAAGGAAGTTCTTACACGCTGGCTTATCTTCGCGATTGACGCAGATAATAGCTTCGTGCTTAGCGCGGTTTTTACGACTGACAACTATCTGCCAATCATCTTCCCGTTCCTTGTGGGTGTCAGAAGTCTTGCGTTTATTGCAAGTATCACTGGCTTCGCGTCTCTCGCTAGGCACAGTAATAGCCCCGCGTGGAGAATCACACACTGGCTTTGAATAATTTTTATACTCGCGTAACTCGCGAGTGTTGGGTATTCTGCGACTAGCGCAACCCTTACTGGCTTCGCGTCTCTCGCTAGGCACAGTAATAGCCTCGCGTGGAGAATCACACGCTGGCTTTGAATAATTTTTATACTCGCGTAACTCGCGAGTGTTGGGTATTCTGCGACTAGCGCAACCCTTACTGGCTTCGCGTCTCTCGCTAGGCACAGTAATAGCCTCGCGTGGAGAATCACACGCTGGCTTTGAATAATTTTTATACTCGCGTAACTCGCGAGTGTCAGGAATTTTGCGTAACTCGCCAGTATTACCAGCCTCGCGTGGAAAATCACACGCTGGCTTTTCCTTGCTTTTAAGGCAAGTTGTATCTTCGCGTTTAACGCGGTAGAGATTGGTCTCGCGGGTAGCGCGAGCCAATTTGCGAGGGACCATAGCCTCGCGTCCTCTAGGGTTAGCTCCGCGTCCAAGGCGGGCTTTGAGGGCTCTACGCCTCGCCCTTCGGTTCCTGTTCCAGAGTTGGGTCCTGGTCAGTCCAGTTCCCATGTCTTCTTCGGCAATCGGAAGCTCATCCTCGGCTAGGATTTCTTGTGTGGACTCCGGCGTTATAACCGTAGTCTCCAAGGATCCCCATCTCTCGGTGGATACCTTTCTACCCGTCACTCGGGCATTGGAGTACATACGGCGATAGTGCCGTGTCTCATCCAAGTCACCTGATCCGGAGGAGAGGAACTCCTAGTACTTCTGCTGGTCGATTTCAACGACCAGCGTGTCTACTTTGGATCCGATCAAGTCAACGTCCGATTGCGCCACAATCTCTTCATCAGTGAAAGAGATGGCTCCCACTGTGGTCGCCAGTTTGTTCGTCGCAAAATTTCCTTTGCTTCCTCCCATTGAATTAACTTAAATTACAATGAAGTGAACAAGATATAAAAAGAACAAACGAGAGGATTTTATACTTCAATCTCTCTCTTTTACAATATTTGTGGGATCTGTGGCGATGGGATCTATAGTAGTTCCTTTGGACGATCGGTACGTTGAAATCTTCTCTTTTAAAGATATCGGCCGAATATAGACGATCTTCTCTGGCTTTGATTTGTTCAAGGCTCTCTCGCGTAACTCGAACTTCTCAAGAACTCCAGAAAGAAGATGGTGATTTTCTCTGATCTTCACGAACTCAAGGCTCTGTGCGTAACTTGAATTCTCCAAGATTTCAGAAGATGATCAGCAAAGGCTTCAAGGCTCTCTCGCGTACTTGAATTGCCAAAGGATCGATAGGAGGCTTCCGATGCCAAAAAGAAGAAGACCCGACCGGACCCCTTAGGGTTTCACCAGGAAGGTATTTATAGCCCCAGGTTAATGCAAGAGTTTCTATCTAAATAGAACTCGCATTCATCAAGGATTCCCATCAAATATCTTAGTTTTGATGGAATTCTGATTAGACTTGATTCGGGTATTTGGATAAGCCCAGAATCATAATCTCAATCAATTTGAGATTCTGGTTATCTGCTTACGCGGAGTTTTAATCGCATCAAAACGCCGCGCTAAATAACCAAAACGTGGAGCTAACGCGGAGCTATTGATCATCTCCGCGTTTTACTCAAACGCGAGGCTAATATAAGCCAGACTGCGGAATCAACGCGGAGCTATTAAACATCTCCGCGTTTTATTCAAACGCAGGGTTAATGTAACCAAACGCGGGGCTATTGAATTAGCTCCGCGTTCTGTTGTGGAAAATCCTTTTAACTTAAAAATTTTCACTGCCAACAGCATGCTCGTAGACTAACTTTACATTTTCATTAATAACCCATTCACTTTCTATTACATCCACTATATTATCAAGACCTAAGCTAAGATCTAGGTGAGGGTTGATTTCGTAATCGCCCCCATCATCTCCTCCAAGGAGCTCGTACTCAGTGTCGGCTTCATTGCCACTGTCGTCGGGCTTTGGAGACTTGCTAAGACTGTCATTGGAGGCTTCATGTGCTGGCTTGTAGAGTGCAGCATCTGTGAAGTAATTTTCCAACCCTTTGAATGGCTGCTTGTCAGCAATTAGTGTCCGGACCTCTCCTTCCTCATCGCAATATTTCATGCACTGGTGAAGAGTCGACGGAATTATCATATGAGAGTGGATCCAAGGTCGCCCCAATAAAATATTGTAGGAAGTATCAGCATCAATTATGTAGCATGTAACCTCCGTTTTTAAGTCTCCAATTTGACACCGCAATCGGATTTTACTAAGAGGATGGCTATTATTAGCGTTGAATCCATAGATGGTAGTGTGTGTAGGTGTCAAGCGATGAAGGGAAATCCCCAACAGCTGCATCAATCTACTGGGCACGACGCTGAGTGCAGAACCTGGATCAATCTGAATTCGGTCTATTTTTGTGGACCCGACATATCCAGTGAAATATAAAGGCCTATTATGCTTTATATTCCTCACCTGCATGTCTTCTGGAGAGAAGATGATTTGTGGGACTTGCCTCCTCACTTGATGACAGTGGGGGCAAGAGTCCCGCTCTTCGATGGCCGGCTCGACAATCTGAGCTAGGAACGACTCAGAGTCTGCCAAGGCCTCTCTTAGAGCTTCACGTGTTGATTTTGATAATCTCAACAATTCGTAAAGCGTTACTCGCGCTGGGATGTTAGCCAACTGCGCAATTATGTCAAATTCGAAGGGAGTTTCTTTGGCTCCTTCATCTCTGGCAGGATTCTTCTGGAAACGAAGTCCTTTCTGCTTCGCAGGCTTTGCGAGTTCTGCATAGATATCTTTTGGATCCACTCTAGTGTAGTCCTTAAGATATGTCTTTTCAGATCGAGTACCGGAAGGGCCTGCCCCATCTTGATGGGTGGCCATAGTTTCAGGTTCTTCTTCAGAATTTGTGAAGGCTCCCGAAGATATATATTCTTTCTTTATATCTGCAGAAATGGCATTAACAGCCCGTTTCTTCTCTGGACCTCTTGAAGTAGTCCATTGTTCATCTTCCAGCAAATCAGGGTGAACCCACATAACTTCCCCCTTCTGGGTAGTTACGGGGACAAGTCCCTCTTGGGCTTTGTTGTGCGGATCAAGATTCTTCGTGACCATCTTACCCTTAGGGATTGGGGTCACTCCTGCGGGAAACTCGTGGGTTCCGACCATTATGGTTGCCATATTGGCAGTGACTTTCTTCTGTTCTTCCTTAAGCGTCAGAACTCCAGCCTCTATTAGTGGTTGGATTCTAAGGGGAAAACAATCCCTGGTAGGGTGCCCAACATTCCGGTGATAAAGACAGTAATTGGGATCTTTAGTCTTACCCGCATCTTCTGGCTTTTTATTCTCCGGAAGTTTTAGCATTCCCTTCTTCTGGAGCAGGTGAAAGAGGATATGCGTCTGTTCCGCCTTGAAAGTGTAATTCCTTTCTTGTTGCGGTCTGATTTGCCTTGATCCTCGCTGACTTTGAGGCTTTGGCTCTGGCGGAGGACCGGTTTTCTGAGCAGCTTCTGACGACATGACTGCTTTCCCTTTATTCTTATTGCTGTTGTTTTGGGTATATGGCTTACTACCCCCAGCGCTTCTTGATCCGCAGGATTCCTCGACTCGGCGAATCAAGTCTTCAGCTTGCTCTCCTTGTTTGAGCAGGTCCCTCCACGTCTTAGACTCTACGGCCCCCATTTTGAGAAGCACATTGGTCTTAAGGTTGTGTCGACAGGTCTCGACTAGAATTTCCTGGATCATTCCGTGTTTACAATGTACGGACTTCTCCCGGAACCTTTCTATGAAATCTTTAACCGCTTCTTGTTCTCCTTGCCTAGTTGCAAGGAGGGAATGAACCGTAATCTCGGTGTCATCCTCAAAGAAACGTGAGAGAAATAATTTCTCAACATCTAACCAGGTATTAATAGTACCTGGGGGCAACTGCATGAACCAAGTAAAGGCAGGCCCTCGCAAAGTACTTGCAAATACTTTGGTCATGATGGGATCATTACCCATTAAGTGTCCCGCTTGGGACAAAAAGTAATATATATGCTGATTGGGTGATCCCTTCCCGTCGTATGGCTCTAACTTGAGCGGCTTATACTTTGGTGGGTAAGGTATCATATCCCATTCAGGAGGATACGGTCTAGAGACCCCAGCTTCTTTCAACTCCTTTTTACGCATTAAAGCTTCGAGTTGACTCTGCAGCTTTTCTATCTTTTCGCCATGCGGATCATGGAAAGAAAATCTATCCTCTTCCTCATGCATCGAGTGGGCTTTCTCTTCCTGTTCTTCTCCATTCAGAGTTTCTTTGCCCTTTTTGGCATTATCTTCAACAAATCTCGATAGCATGATTTTGAGTCCTTCAATCATCTTTTGCTGCTCTCGAATCATTTTTTCTTGAGCTTCAAATCTCTGATTGATATCATCAGACTTATCTGCCATATGCGATGCTGATTTCTGTAGCCGAGACGATATAGAGGATGGAGGCGAGGCTATTGCGGAATTATCGCTGTCCTCATCGTAAGAACCCCCTGCGAGCTTCTTATAATTTCGGGGCGGGACGGCTCCTGATCTTAGTCGAGTAACACGATGAGGTTCTTCATCGCTCGATTCTGAATCATCATCCGTCTCTACAATTTTCTTCCATTTTCCTACCATGTTGGAAGTTACAGCTCTCCATTGTTTCAGGGGAGTGGTCCTTGTCTTCTTAGCAGGATTCTGGTTTGACTCGTTTAATCGGTCGAACACAGATATCCTGTTCTTGCTGCAGTCACAGTTGTCCATCACGGCTGATACTGCTGTCACAAGTTGTTGGCAATGGCAACTATGTTCAACTTGAAGTTGGTCTATGCCTCTCTTCTTAGAGAGATGTTCCCTGAGGTCAGTGCCTCTAGCCATGGAATCAAGAGGTCCATTCAACTCTTGAGAATGTTTAGGAATCCACTGAAGCTTCTTTGATTGATCAACCCTGACTCTGGGGTCGGACAGATCCTCGCGCGGTTTAGGAATAGCCTTGCGTTTCACCATGCGGGCCTGAAGAATAGCTCCGGACTTATCCACACTAGCCTCGCATTTCTTGCTGGCTTGGTGTGTCATCGGGAGTTTAGCTTCTGGAATAATAGCCCCGCGTGAAGAGAAGTTCTTGCATGCTGGCTTATCTTTACGATTAACGCAGATCATAGCTTCACGCTTAGCGCGGTTTTTACAACTGACAACTATCTGCCAATCATCTTCCCGTTCCTTGTGGGTGTCAGAAGTCTTGCGTTTATTGCAAGTATCACTGGCTTCGCGTCTCTCGCTAGGCACAGTAATAGCCTCGCGTAGAGGATCACACGCTGGCTTTGAATAATTTTTATACTCGCGTAACTCGCGAGTGTTTGGTATTCTGCGACTAGCGCAACCCTTAATGGCTTCGCGTCTCTCGCTAGGCACAGTAATAGCCTCGCGTGGAGAATCACACGCTGGCTTTGAATAATTTTTATACTCGCGTAACTCGCGAGTGTTGGGTATTCTGCGACTAACTCAACCCTTACTGGCTTCGCATCTCTCGCTAGGCTCAGTAATAGCCTCGCGTGGAGAATCACACGCTGGCTTTGAAGAATTTTTATACTCGCGTAACTCGCGAGTGTCAGGAATCTTACGTAACTCGCCAGTATTACCAGCCTCGCGTCTCTTGCTTGGCTTAATATCAGCCTCGCGTGGAAAATCACACGCTGGCTTTTTCTTGCTTTTAAGGCAAGTTGTATCTTCGCGTTTAACGCGGTAGAGATTGGTCTCGCGGGTAGCGCGAGCCAATTTGCGAGGGACCATAGCCTCGCGTCCTCTAGAGTTAGCTCCGCGTCCAAGGCGGGCTTTGAGGGCTCTACGCCTCGCTCTCTGGTTCCTGTTCCGGAGTTGGGTCCTGGTCAGTCCAGTCCCTAGATCTTCTTCGGCAGTCGGAAGCTCATCCTCGGCTAGGATTTCTTGTGTGAACTCCGGCTCTATAGCCGCAGTCTCCAAGGATCCCCGTCTCTCGGTGGATACCTTTCTACCCGTCACTCGGGCACTGGAGTACATGCGACGATAGTGCCGTGTCTCATCCAAGTCACCTGATCCGGAGGAGAGGAACTCCTCGTACTTCTGCTGGTCGATTTCAACGACCAGCGTGTCTACTTCGGATCCGATCAAATCAACGTCCGATTGCGCCACAATCTCTTCATCAGTGAAAGAGACGGCTCCCACTGTGGTCGCCAGTTTGTTCGTCGCAAAAGTTCCTTCGCTTCCTTCCATTGAACACATCTTAGATTACAATAGAAGTGAACAAGAGATAAACAAAAAAAAACAAACGAGAGGATTTTATAGTTCAATCTCTCTCTTTTACAATAGTTTCGTGGGATCTGTGGCGATGGGATCTATAGTAGTTCCTTTGGACGATCGGTACGTTGAAATCTTCTCTTTTAAAGATATCGGCCAAATATAGACGATCTTCTCTGGTTTTGATTGATTTGTTCAAGGCTCTCTCGCGTAACTCGAACTTCTCAAGAACTCCAGAAAGAAGATGGTGGTTTTCTCTGATCTTCACGAACTTAAGGCTCTGTGCGTAACTTGAATTCTCCAAGATTTCAGAAGATGATCAGCAAAGGCTTCAAGGCTCTCTCGCGTACTTGAATTGCCAAAGGATCGATAGGAGACTTCCGATGCCAAAAAAAGAAGATCCCTAGGGTTTCACCAGGAAGGTATTTATAGCCCCAGGTTAATGCAAGAGTTTCTATCTAAATAGAACTCGCATTCATCAAGGATTCCAATCAAATATCTTAGTTTTGATGGAATTCTGATTAGACTTGATTCGGGTATTTGGATAAGCCCGGAATCATAATCTCAATCAATCTGAGATTCTGGTTATCTGCTTACGCGGAGCTTTAATCGCATCAAAACGCGGCGCTAAATAACCAAAACGCGGAGCTAACGCGGAGCTATTGATCATCTCCGCGTTTTACTCAAACGCGAGGCTAATACAAGCCAGACTGCGGAATCAACGTGGAGCTATTAAACATCTCCGCGTTTTATTCAAACGCAGGGTTAATATAACCAAATGCGGGGCTATTGAATTGGCTCCGCGTTCTGTTGTGGAAAATCCTTTTAACTTAGAAATTTTCACTGCCAACAGCCATGTCGGCGCAGATGCGGTAATGGCACATCATCTCTCAGTAAGTGGCATAGATGCGCTCATCCCTCGCCTTCAGCATATTTAGCTCTTTGGTGGTAGGGATGTATTCTTCGTAAGGGACTTCGCCCATTGACAATCCGGACACCTCAAACATCTCGTGGAGAGTAAATCCCAGCTCACCCACTGGTGTAAAGAAAGTGCTAATCTTGGGGTTGTACATCTCCAGGAGACTGAAGAAATTGTAGGAGCTCTGGAAAATCCCAAATTGAACATTTATGATGGCCCTGAATAAGCCAATCTCCTTCAGAACGGGTTCATGGGAATCTAGCATGTATTGGACAGGCAGGCCCACCACATGTTGCCAGAAGAGTAAACCCAGCCAGGCATCCTGAAGTCGTTGGCTGGGTATTGGCCTCCTTGCGTCATGAACTCACTTAGGAAAGTTCGTGCGCGAATTGGGACCTCTCCTACTGGGTGCTCTTTGGGGATTATTCCCGGAAGCAGCCCGGTGATGCATCTTTTAGGACCATCTTGGTAAGCCCCGTGTGCGCCCAACTTGCCCGTAGGGATGCAGTCGTACTCCTGGTTCAGCCCCCACTCCAATTTACGGTGCATGGCTAGCCTTTGAAGATAGACCAAAGGATAACTGCGCTCCATGCTGGGTAGAAACATCAGCAAGTCGCCAGACTGGTGGAACCACATGCACTCCTCTTCAAAGAGGATCTGGTCTGGTTGCCCCATTGCATCTCCAAACAGAAATGCGGGCTTCTCCAACACTTCTTGGTTGGTGGCCTCGAAGGCAGCATCAGTTATGATCTCCCGTGCAGTAACAGGATGGTACCTAATCAACTTCTCCCTGCGCTCCCTCAAGCCCGGCTTGTATGCAGCAAGGATGGTGGTAAAACGAAATTGGGTCATCAGATCCGCACCCCCAGCGAATCCGAAGTAGTACCTATGGGGAGAGCATCCACCGAATACCCTACTGCAAAAGAAGAATCAAGAGTTAGAAAAAGTTTTACAAAATTAAGAAATTTTTCTAAGTATAGAAACGCGAAGTTAAAAATAATTCCGCGCGAAGCTAAGGAGATAGCCTCGCGTTTACAAACGCGAAGCTAAAAATAACTCCGTGAAGCTAAGGAGATAGCCTTGCGTTTACAAACGCGAAACTAAAATCCATAGTGTCGCGTTGAAACGCGACAGCTAGCAAAAATAGCCCCGCATTTCCAAACGCGAGGATAACGCTATAGTTTCGCGTAGAAGAAGACCAGAGGCCTTTCTTCTTCTACAAGTCGTACGGCCGGAAAACGGCGATCTGGCTGTTAAAAGGAGTGATTGGCCGGTCAAAACCGAGCCAAATCACCCAAAAATTCTTCTAAAGAGTCCAAAAGTTGAGATTTTTACCTCCAATGGGCGCGGCATGAACTGGTTCGCGCTGTGCCCGCTGCCTCGGTCGCTGCCGCCGCCGCTAGCGCCGGCCGCCGATGGAGAAGTGGCGCGAGAGGAAGTCGCGATCTTCTTGGGTGCCATTGAGTTCGAGATCTTGGAGAAAATCGACGAAAATAGGGGAAAATCCGGTCGGGTGCTAGGGTTTAGATCGCCTGAGCGCTGGAGTTCTTGAATTCTCAAAAGAGTGAAGAAGAGAAGAAGAAAAGACTCTATTTAAATGAAAAAAACCTGCCCCTTGGTATTCGGCACGAGAATCAGAGCAATCACTGAGCAGTTACCCATTGAAACACGAAGCTATTAGCTCCGTGCAAGTATACAAAATGCAAAGATAACTTGGTGTTTTAACTCCGCATTTCAGTTTGAAGATCCAAAGTATTTTAAAATTGGCTAAAATTCTAAACCATTTCGAAAACTTTGGAGGGGGTTCTATTGGCAGTGAAAATTTCTAAGTAAAAAGGGATTTTCCACAATAGAACGTGGAGCTAAGTTAGTAGCTCCGCGTTTGGCTATTTTTAGCCTCGCGTTTGAGCAAAACGCGGAGCTAATCAATAGCTCCGCGCTCTGGTTTCTTAACTCAACGTTTTGATGTGATTAGCTCCGCGTGAGCAGATAACCAGAATCATAATTGATTGAGATTAAGATTTAGCTTATCCAAATATCCAAATTAAGTACAATCAGAACTCTAAATCAAGAGATTTAAATCAAAACTAAGATATTTGATTAGAATCCTTGATGAATACAAGTTCTATTTAAATAGAAACTCTCATATTGACCTAAGACTATAAATACCCCCTTTGAGGAAGCCCTAGAGATCTTTTTCTCGCATCTTGGAGAATTCGAGTTACGCTTGAGATCCTTGAATTCGTGAAGACCAGAGAAGATCAAGATCAAGTCGGCCACCATCATCTTCAAGAGAGAAGATCATCGTCGTCAGATCGTCAAAAGGAACTACTGGTTAGATCTCATCGCTACGAGATCCCACGATACTTTGTAAAAGAGAGCAATAATATATAAATCCTCTCGTTTTTTCTCTTTTTGTTCACTTTCGTTGTAATCTAAGTTGTATTCAATGGAAGGAAAGCAAATTTCTGCTGCGAACATTTAATTAGACAGTAACTTTTCCTAGGAGATTTATATGAAGGAGGAATTAATTTGGAAACAGAGAGTTTGCTGTAAATGGTTGAAAGAGAGAGATGCCAACACGACTTTTTTTCATAGGTCCACGTGTATGAGATATAAGATCAATAGCTCTTTAAGGGTGGAGGGTGGTGAAATACATGGCCCGTTGATTAAAGAACATGCTTATTGCCATTTCAAGAGATTGTTTGGGGAAAAAAATACACTCAGACTTCAAATGAAGGAAGGTGTTTGGTCTACCACCGCAAACTTAATGGAGTTGAAGGAAGAATTTCGAGAAGAAGGGATTAAGAAGGCTGTATGGGAGCTGTGACAAGGTGCTAGGTCCTGATGGATTCCCACTTTTCTTCTTTAGGACCTTCTGGAAGGAGGTTAAGGACGACCTGAAATGGATGCTTGATGAGGTTTATACGGGTGAGGTTAGACTTGATAGGATTAATTATTCAATGATTACGCTGATTCCCAAAAAGGAACAGGCAGAATGCATTGGGGACTATAGACCAATTGTTTTACTGAATAGCACTATCAAGATCATTGCCAAGTTGTTAGCTAACTGTGTCACACCAAGACTTTAGGAGATGATAGGAGATTATCATACCGGGTTTATTGCGGGTAGAAATATCTTGGAAGGAGTTGCGGCAAGCATATGAGGTGATTCACTATTGCAAGAAAACCAAGTCGGGGGATTTCTTGCTCAAATTGGATTTTAAGAAGACATATGATATGCTAGATTGGGTTGCCTACTTGAGGTTTTGCGCCTTCGTGGTTTTGGGAGAAGATGGATTTTATGGATTGATAAGTGGCTTTCTTCAGCCAAAACACAAATCATAATTAACGGAGAAGTCAGCAAGGAGATTATACTGAGACGCGGCCTTCGACCAGGAGACCCTTTGTCTCCACTACTCTTTATTCTGGTTGCTAATGGACTAAATGTAATGTGTAGAAAGTTGGAGAGGGCAAGTCTAATATACGGCCTCGCGGGAGCCTCCTCTTTCGCCATTACTAACCTATAATATACAGATGATACACTTGTTTTTGGAAGGGGTAGCGTGAGAGAGACTATACATATCAAGTGGTTACTATGTTGCTTCTAAACCTGATCAGGTCTAAGAGTTAATTTTTTCAAGAGTTCTTTCATTAACCTGGGACCTAAAAACCTCTCCCTTTGCTTCATATTGGACATCTTTGGATGTAAAGAGTCTGAATTCCAGATTAAATGTTTAGGAATTCCTATTAAACCAGGTAAACTCTCCAAAAAGAATTGAAACCCTCTACTTGACACCTTCAAAAAGAGACTGGAAGGATGGAGAAGTAACTTGCTCTCTTTGGGAGGGAGGGTGGTGTTACTTAACTTTGTATTATCCACATTACCCTTATATTATATGTCATTATTCTTGTTACCATGCTGGGTGAAAATATAATTAACAATATCTGGAAGAAATTCTTCCATGGAATGGTGGATCTCATTCCAAGAAATATCACTGGATTTTATGGGTAAAATGACTGAAAGGCTTGGTGTACTGGATCTTAAAACTTTCAATTTATCGCTAATGGCGAAATGGTGGTGGCACCTGATTTCACACCCTCATGGCTCTTTTCACAAATTGGTGACTGCAAAATATCGTCCTAAGAATGGTATCCGGCTCACAGAATCACGAAGGTCATACACTACATCTAGACTCTGGAAAGGTATTATGATGTCTCGATATATTGCCTGGCCGAGTTTAGAGTTTAAGTTGGGGAATGGGCACAATATAGTATTTTGGTTTGACATATGGTGCTCTTAAGTTTTTCTTAAACTATTATTTCTAGAGGCTTACCAACTGTCCAGGGATAAGGAGGCCAAGGTAAGCAGACTGGGGGGTCGCGCTAGATGGAGTCTGAATTTTCGACACCCCATTTCTGTCCTTGAAAAATTACAATTTCAAGAGTTGAGAACTCTAATTAAGAACTCCACTCCAAGACAGATGGTAGAGGACCAACCCCAATGAAGATGGAGCAAAGTTGGAGTTTTTTCGGTTAAATGTACACACAATCACTTTGTGGATAGTTGAATTGCATTGACTAATACCATTTGGATTTGGAAGATAACTTGCCCACCTAAAATTAGGGTGTTTCTCTGGCTGGCCATTAAAAAGGCCCTACTTACCTGGCCTGTCCTTCAAAAAAGATGATGGATAGGGCCGAACGTTTGCGTTTTTTGTAACAAGGACGGAGAATCCACCAATCACCTATTACTGAATTGTTACTTTACTAGGAAATTGTGGCTGAATTGTGCTAGAAGGTGTGAGATTACCATCAAAACATGACCTTGTACTAGTTTCGAGAACAAGTTATGTGTTAGTGGCAATATTTCACAGCCGGCTAGGACCCTAGTAGCAACTTAATGCTAGAACGTGTAGAGAGAAAGAAATAATAGAATTTTTAATTTTACAGCACGCCCATTACATACTTGCATACACATGATTATTCATGATGTTATTCTTTGGGTAGATATACCCTCGGACGAGGAGCGCGTGTAGATTTCAGGTGGAACATCCAGAAAAGACTTTGGTGCCATCCCCGGATCAGACATGATTGGAGGACATAGCACTTCACGGAGAGGAATGGTGCACTTGGAGTTCATTCAGGGTTGTTTTAGGAGGAATTTTGCTACTTGTACTCTTTTCTTTAGCTTTTTGATTTGTTAGCTTTTTGATTTGATATTTTCTTTTATGTATTAGTATTTCTTAGGGTTAACCTTTTTACTTTTTAAAATCTTGTAAATCTCCATCATCTGAGTCCAAGGTTGAACGAGCCTAAGATAGAGATTGAAGAAGAATATAGGAATTATAGGCTGAGCCCAAATTAGAACATGAGAAGTTCAAAGTAGAGTTTGACACTATACTAGACGTACAGTCAAAATATAAATTCAAGTCGAAATTTATTGCAGTGTCATATACATCTTGGGTCACCACTTCTTATTTTGGTGTCATCTTCACTTATGGAGTCTATTTCTACTATAATGGCAAAGCAACTTCTTTGACTCCACTAGAAACCTACAATTACTTTCTAGCTATTTTGTCACCACAGACAAGTTAGGGAGTATATGTTGCGTCAGTTGATTTGAAACCTACTCGTTAATGCCGATACCTCAAATATGTATATGAGCTACTCAGGTCATATTATTGCTATCAATATTGACAAGGTGATCTTACATTCTAATCAGTCATGGTGGATGATTGAAGTATTCTAAAAGTTTCAACCTGAACGTCTTGCACTTAAGTTTTCAACTTTAATTTTGGAGATCTTCTGAAAGCGAGAAAATTAATGAAGACAGCAAATGACTAAGATTAGGATTTATTTAGATTTTGTTAGATTTGATAGATATTTTGAGTTATTAGCTTGTTCTATTGTGGTGTGCATATATTTTGAGTTATACATAGTCGCATATGAACCGTTAGTTGATTAGAGAATATGGAAGAAATCTTGTTTCTTCAAGAGCATATGATTTGCTACAACTAAACCTTTCGTATGGGATGTGTGCGAGTATACGTGTGATTCTTCTAGATGTAATACACAAATCCCATCTTTTCTCTTCGACCAAGCCTTAGTTCTTCCCCAAATCCACAAAATCCCCAAATTTCCTATAACAAAACCTAAATTGCTTCCATCCTACATTTTAGCTACATAGTATAATGTAGTGTTTCGTTCTCTATACATCATAAATGGACATTTCATGACACGTAAGTGAAACCAAGCGTATAGACTATTAGGATCCATTCACACACACTATCCAAGCCTGAGCCAAGTTATTTTTTGGAATGTGCCAAGGTATGTATTGCGATTTATGATTCTGAATCGTGTATTCCACAAGAAAGCTCAAAGACATCTCACCCTCTTCTAGAATTTGTAATCCATTCATGCTTTGATGGATAGGTGATTTTTTTTTTTCCCGTCAAATTTTAGAATTTTCCCACTTCCAAATTCTAGAATTAACAATGAGGTACCAACCGAGCTATACACCTTTTGGTAAAATACAAAGGTAACGGTATATATCTGATATGTGGGACCACTCTGCCTTCTAAAATATCTCTGAACTGTCCCAGTCACGACATGAATGTCCATTGATGTCTTACAGTTGTTTGATGATAAAAAAATCATTTATTTTCTTAAAGAATATGCATCGGGTAAGTATATATGTTATTATCCTCTTAGAGTTAAAGTAGCTATGCACCATTGTAGATATTCATGGGTTTGGACATGAACATAGTAACATTCAAAGGCATGTCCACTGCTCTTCAAATTGTTGAAATATAAATTTTCAAAAGCTGGAGTCCATGGGCATTCCATGGTATTTTAATGTTTTATCTACGAAACATGGATATTTCAAAGTGGGTCTCATGTTCAAATTAGACAAGTATTGGACACCAATACTTGTAGGATACTCGCACGGCACTTGTATAATATGTATTGGACGCATCAAACAAGTGTCAGATTTTAAAAATCTAAAATTTTAAATACTGAAATTGTATCCATTTTTAAAAAGTCATAAAGATTTCTTGTTTGGGTCACGTCCGCTTTCAAAATATTAGAAATCACATGTCTGGGCTCCATGCTTAGAAAAAACATATAAAAATTCTTTTGAAGTAAACACCTTGCAAACATAAAATCTTCACTTGTTCTGTTGAAGGTACTGTATTGAATTTTTCATTATTTTGTTAAATATAATTACTTGATTAGAATTTTTATCGTAAATCACTAGGGTTTTTTCTTTTCTTCTATTTCAAATAAAATATGTCTTAATGATTATACTTTGATGTGCACTATGCATTAGTATATATATAAATACGTGTAATATTTATGTAGTTATATCCAAATGTTCTGGACATTTTTAGGATTTGTCGTGTCTCCGTGTGAGTGTCGTATTGTATTGTAACCAGGTCCCACGTGCTTCATAGCATTTCATAATCCCAAATATGACATTATACTAGTTGTCTTCGGAAAAGTTAATTCCCCCTTTCGTTCATTCATTTCATTACTTAATCTTTAGTCCTTTGCTGCTATTACATTCTCAACAAAAGTGCTCTGCTGAAGAGTCTGAGCAACAACAGATATGGTACAAGCAGAAAAGAACAGAAGCAAGGGCATGTCCTGTAAGTCCTAAGCGGGAGGATAGAAAATACATACACATGCAGTAAAACCTACCAAACACCACGATATGGTTCCCTTCAAGTACAGCAGGATCCTCAATTATGATCTAAGGCAGGTCTAACAAGTGGCTGACAGTTTGTTCAACTAGGGCAAAGGTGCAAGTAGGAAGCTTAGTAGCAGTTAAACGATGACAGACAATTAACCCTTTACAACTTGTGCAAAGCTGGTTGAACTTCCAAGCACTCTTAGCAGCTGATCAATAGTTTTCAAAGCAGCATATCCAACAAAATAAATAAGATGCTCTATTTTCATCATCTTTCGTTATTTCCAGTAACCTCACCTCAGTCTTCGTGTAAGTGGTGAAAAGGTTTATTTCTGCCTGGAGATAGAATAGAGTCCATGTTTTAATCTCTCTTTTTTTTTTTTTTTTTTTTCATAATTGTTACAGTACAAGAATTTATAGAACTGCTATTAGGCCAGATTTATTATATGACACATAATGTTGGGTTATAAAGAAACGTCATTCACAGAAAATAAGTGTAGCAGAGATGCGCATGCTCCGCTGGATATGCGGCAACACTATGAGAAATAAAGTGAGAAATGAAGATATTCGTGCTAAAATAAGTGTAGTTCCGATCAATGAGAAGATGCAAGAAAATTGCTTACGATGATTTGGTCATGTGCAACACAGGTCTACAAATGCACCAGTTCGACGAGGGGAGTTTATCAATGTAGGTCAAGTTAAAATAACGAAGGGATGACCGAAGAAAATATGAATAGAGGTGATATGAAAAAATATAAATTCTAAAGTTTTAAATGAGGAGATATTACTTGATAGAAATGAATGGAGACGGACTATCAAACTGATCGATCTGCGTGATTCTTTTTTGGTTCATGTAGCCTACCCCAAATACTTGAGATAAAAGGCTTAATTGTTGTTGTTGTTGTTGTTGTTACAGTACAAGAATCCTAAGTATAGGTTATGCCAGGATAAGAATGGGCAGATCTAAGGGTCAAACCTTGACCCAACCTATTCAAAATTTTGAATTATAAATGAGATTTTTACTTTTCTATTCAAAAAATTGAATATGGCATTCCAAGAGCTAGTCCCAGAACCCGCTCATTTTCATCCCTAATTATGGCCG
Source organism: Dracaena cambodiana (assembly GCA_036321105.1). NCBI lineage: Eukaryota > Viridiplantae > Streptophyta > Magnoliopsida > Asparagales > Asparagaceae > Dracaena > Dracaena cambodiana. The sequence goes on along the minus strand of JAYEPQ010000002.1, from coordinate 15,079,320 downwards.
TCAGTAAGCTTTTATCTATCTTTATTTTTGTCTGGAGATAAAATCTGCTGCCACGATAATTACAACTTGAATGATTTGGCACACAAGGATAGGGCTTATGTTAGATAATACATGCCAATCTCATTGTTTGTAAACCCCAAAAAAGCAAGCTTTCTTTAAGATGTTTGTATGGAAAAATAGACTTCAAAAATATCCCTCGTAAATCTTCTCAAGAAAAAAGAATACCTTGTAAATGTAACAATTAGGTAGAAACTGAAATTATTTTATGCAAGTCATTCAAAAACAAAAAGGAGCACTCGCCAAAAGCACGATGGACGAGTACAGGTTTCTTTTGAGCCCTCCTTATGCATGCCCAACGAACTGTATTTTCAATCTTTGATGGGACAGGAGCCCTTGTATCCACGACAACAACAACAACTAAGCCTTTTATCTTAAGTATTTGGGATAGGCTACATGAACCAAAAAAAAAATCACGCCAGATCGATCACTTTGATAGTCTTTCTCCATTTATTTCTATCAAGTAATATCTCCTCATTTAAACCTCTATAATCCATTTCTTTTCGTATCACCTCTATCTATATTTTTTTCGGTTTTTCCTTCGTTCTTTTAACTTGTCCTACGTTAATAAACTCTCATCGTCGAACTGGCCACACCTAGTGACACCTAAGAATATGCCAAGTCAGAATATGCCCTTTCTAAATCCAAAGAACTGGTTTTAGAATTAAATCCATATTTATATTTTAAATGAAGTTACAATCACCTCCATAATCTTAGTTCATAACACAAAGCAAAAAATAAAACTACCTAGTGACACCTAAGAAATGATGACACACGTAGTTTATCTCACCCATCACTTCACTTCAGAATTAGTTTTCAGAAACTTTGTATAGATATCCCACTTTGCCATATTATTTTCGTTTGAGAATTTTCAAAGTTTCACATGAAGAATCTTCAAGGGAATAAGTTTGGACATCAAGCAAAAAAATTAAGAGAAAATAATCCATGACTAATTTTCCAGTCTTTATGAGTATATGAGTTAGTTGTAACTTTGAAACCAGTTTTTTTTTTTTCTATCAAAGAAGAACCAATAGTTACTTATTAGAAGAAATAACGTACATCGCTGTTTGATAAAAATATTCTTTCCAACCAAAATGCTCCCTTCTTGTCTTTTAATCTATATAAGCAAGAGGACGCAATGCCTAAATATGACTCTTCTCATTATTTCCTAATAACGTGTTAGTCTCCTTTTAATCACGCCAATGTGACTGGAAGGGTTTTACATTTCCAATCACGACGATAAACAACAACAATGGCTGAACAAAAAAATTGTGAAAAAAATTATATATATATATATATATATATATATATATATATATATATATATATATATATATATATATATATATATATATATATATAATCTAGTAGGGAACAATAGAGATATACTATTTGCTGATGATATTGTTTTAGTTGATGAGACAAGAAAAGGGGTAAATGTCAGGTTAGAGTTATAGAAGCACACATTAAAATATAGAGCTTTTAGATTCAGTAGGTCTAAAACAGAGTATATGGAGTGTAAATTTAGTAATCGACAGACCATAAACTAAAATGCTGTAAAACTGAATGGGCAAGAGATACACATGAGCAGTCAGTTTAGGTATTTGGGTTCTATTATTCAGAACGATGGAGAGATCGATAATGATGTTAACCATAGAATACAAGCTGACTGGTTGAAATGGAGGAAGGTAACGGGAGTTTTATGCGACCGTAATATTCTGTTAAGATTGAAGGGAAAATTTTATAGAACTGCTATTAGACCAACTTTATTATATGGTACGGAATATTGGGCATAAAGAAACGTCATTCACAGAAGATAAGTGTAGTAGAGATGCGCATGCTCCGCTGGATATGCGACAACAGTAGGAGAGATAAAATGAGAAATGAAGATATTCGTGCTAAACTAGGTGTAGCTTCCATCGATGAGAAAATCACTTACGATGGTTTGGTCATGTGCAACGTACGCCTACAAATGCACTAGTTCGACGATGGAAGTTTATCAATATATGACAAGTTCAAAGAACAAAAGGAAGACCAAAAAAACATGGATGGACGTGATACGAAAAGATATGAATTCTAGAGGTTTAAATGAGGAGATATTACTTGATAAAAATAAATGGAGAAGGACTATCAAAGTAATCGATACGGCGTGATTCTTTTTTTGGTTCATGTAGCCTACTCCAAATACTTGAGATGTAGGAAAATTGAACAATTCAAAATCCTTGCCCAACCTAAAAAGTGACAAATTCTATCTTGAGAACTTCAAGACAAATGCTAAATACATAACTCACGCAAGCCCACTAAATTCCAACAACAACCTAGATTTAAAAATTAGAATTTAGTCCCCCAAATCTTCATATTTATAATTTAGTCTCCAAATCCTTTAAGTTACCACAATTTAATCTCCCAGCTATATTTTTTGCCCGAATTTTTCGTTATACTCATGAATTACTTCACTTTGGTATCCCTTCCCTCTTCCTCCTCTCTTTCTTTTCTTATTGGATTTCCTTCTCCATTCTTCTCGTCTCTCTCTTCCCTCTCAGTTAATCTCTAAAGTGAAGTAACTCAGAGAAACCCAATAAGAAGAGGGAAAAGAGAGGAGAAGAATGAAGAGGAGAACCTAATAAGAAGAAAAAGAGAGAAGAGAGAACTAAAGTGAAATAACTCAGAGGTATAACAAGAAATTCAGACCAAAAATATGTCAGGAGACTAAAGTGAGGTAACTTAAAAGATTTGAGAGACTAAATTATAAATATGAAGATTTTGAGAACTAAATTCTAATTTTTAAAATAATGAACATATATGTAAAAAACCCAATATTGTAACATATCACGTACAAGCTGGAAACAAATACAAAAGTACAAAAGTCCATGGTTCAAAAAGGGAATTTATGGAGGGGCACAATTTTTTTCCTATTGAGCTCACTTTTCTCGGTGAGCATACCCTTTTTTTTCAAACACACTAATATTTTCAAAATACCATCTCATCTTCTCTTCTCTCCCATATCCTTGATCCGGGCTAACAATCCCGGATCAATTTGCGGTGATTCGGGACTGTTAGTCTGGATCACACTGGTTGATCCAGGCTATCTAGTTCGGATCAAGGAATCAAAGTTCTGGATTCTTGATCCGGGTTGTCTAGCCCGGATCAAAGATAACTGATCCGAAACTATTAGTCCAAAGATCCCAACTTTTTGTCCTTCCTTCATTTCTCTCCCTGTTAAACCGTTCTTTCTCTCTCTCTTCTCTCCCTTGCTCCTCTTTTCTTCCTCTTTCTCTTCCTCCTTTCTCTTCCACCTTTTTCTTTTCCAAAAAATCGTCTCTAACCAAAATACCCAACTCCTCCTTCATCTTTCTCTTCTCTTCTCTAAATCCAACACTATCAAATATCTCTTCTCTTCCTTTTGCATGTCGCTGTCGGTTTCGGTAACGTCACCGCTGATCTCTTCCCCTACTTCTTGTGGATTTTAGGGTTTTTTTTTTTTTTTTTTTTGGTTAACTGAACTCTCGTTTGAGAAGAGAAGGAAAACATGAGCATTTTGGTCTAAAAAATTTGATATCAAGATTGTAATATGATATCAAGATTGTAATATGAAAGAAGTTTTTAAGTGGGTTCACTGGGAAAAATGATGTGCCCATCTAGAAACTCTCTTCAAAAAGCAGCATATATCCACAGGTCACATGCCCCAACTCTCGAGTATGACGTGTTATGGGTAGCAATACAACTCCTGAAGCTCTTTTTACTGTCTCGTGGATTGCAATAGCTGCAATATAACACAAGAAGAAATTAACTTAATTAATCTCTTTTTTTTTTTACTTGGATTTTTCATGCATCTGCTTTTCTTTCCACTCTTTAAGCGACTAGCAAATGAATAGGAGGAGAAATTATTTTCACATCAACCCAAATTCATTTCAGGCATTTGTGGTTTAAAATCTATAAATCATGGCAGCATAGAGAACTCCCAGTCCCTCCGGCAACAAAATAAAATACTTAGAACGGTCTCTCCAGTTCTACATGATATGATCCAAGTCTCTTCATCTCAGAGTGTGTCTGTTTGTATGGAAGTAAAGTGAAAGTAATAAAACAAAGACTACTTTATATGTTTGTTTGGCTAAAAAGAAAATTTGAAGTTATTTTTAATAGAATGATATGAATATGAGAATATCATATGGCAACTCTATTTTTTCTTTTTACTTCCTCTCATTTTTTATTGGAAGAGGCTCTTAAAACTCAAAGAAATATATATAATATTATATTTTATTTAAATCTAATCATTATTTTTCAAATCTAATATATGAAACAACTAGAATATTCTATTATAATATTTTAATTAACAATAAATAATAGTCTTTGGATTACTTTTTACTTCAAAAAATTCACATACAAACACTAGAGTTATATCGAAAATGGTACTTCATAAGCTTCCATTTTAAAAGTTCCTTCTAGCTTTACGTGCTCTACTTCCAACATCTAAATAGGATCTCAGAGTCAGTATCAGCAAATATTTATTGTATCATAAATTTATCAGCAAATAGTTATTGTATCATAAATTTATCGTATTTGATTAAATCCAACATATTGATAGTATATTCGCAATAGTGTAATATCAAATATCAACAATAGTATTGCAGGTATAAATTGCATGCTCAAATATGATAAGATAATGATGATAATGATGCGGAGGTTTTGGCTTGTTTTAGAATTATGATGCAGAAGTTTGGGCTTGTTTTAGAATCCACATGCTTCTAAGCTCATAATTGGAATTAAGATTTTGCTGGTGACTCCTAATAAGATTTAAATGTTCGGTTTAGTTAGATTTCGAGATGAGTTCAAATCATATTGAAATTAAGATAAATATGTAGTTAATTAGATTTCCAGTTGCATTCATTAGAAACTTATATTCGTGTGACACTAAGATTGCTACTACATTAGAAACACAATAGATGAATGAATGACTTGAAAGACATCTTTGACAATTTGTAAGATCTAAGAGCTTATAATTATCAGATCTAAGAGTTTGTAATTATCATTTATTCATCAACATATTTGATTGGTTGTCCATCTGATTTAATTGATTGGCCATCCGTGGATATGGGACTGACTGGCTCTAGACCACGGTAAACCTCAGTAATTCCCTGGTTTTTCTGTTTTAATTAATTATCTTAATCTCTAGTTTATTAAATCTTAATCTTAATCTATTCTCTTTAGCACGGCGCAACAAGTGACATAAGTGCTTGAATTTGCAACACATGATACATCTTGATATATATAAGATAATCATGATACATGTTAATATCAGTCAAGCCTTGATAATCGATGATGAACAAACATAACCACGTTTACAACACAAACTACTGCATATTAACAACACTATCAATCTACCAAAAAGAATTCGAGATTAAGACAGCTAACCTCAATACCACTTCTTTCTCCCTGTTCAACCTTCAATTATAGCGCCTCATGAGCACATCCATTACCATCCCTCCTTACCTGTTTGCTGTATATATCAAACAAAATCAACAAATACAGGGAGATAAATTAACCAAGCATGTTAATTTGGCTTAAAAAGACTCCAGTTTAGTCATTTAAAATAAAATAAAAATAAAATAAAAACACACACATATACATGTATACATGGAGTAAGTACTGTCTAACTACATACTTAAGCCCAATATCTATAGACAGTAACTAAAGAACCCCAGGATGAAACATTCCAGTGAAAGAAAAGATTTCAGGAACGAACACAAAGGATGATATCTAGTCGAATTGTCCCAAGGCCTGTATTGGTGTAGTATTATCAGTATCTAACTGTTTCGGTACAAGCAGCGGCAGCTCCCATTTGCACGCCTTCATACTTAAAACCTACCTAGCTACGCCGGACAAACTGTAGTGAGGGAAAGGGGTTGCAGTCGGATGGAACCATTTACAACGGTCCACTGTTGCAGCGACGCAGAGAGCGTTCAGCCTTCTCCATGTTAGCCCGAGAATGTTCAGCCATGCATTCCAAAATCTGTCAGAGAGACAACAGAGAACATGGAATCAATATGCTTGCACATACCTTTTGGCATATGGAAATTATTAGATTAAATTGAAATATAGTTTCAACTTACCAGTTGCTTCCTCCCTGCCTGTGCCCTTTTCTGCAAACAGAAAGTGAAGAAACATCATATTAGCAACTATAATAATATGACAACTGGAGAAGGCAAAGAAGACACCCTAGTTTATTATGGTTACATCTCCTTTGCGCTTTTTACTCTTACTTATAACACAATATCTCAGGGTTATTGTCAAAACAGCTGACTAGAACAACTGGTGCCACCATGGAGTGAGCAATTTAAAACTGTCTGATCATAGATATCTCCCCTTGATCTTCATAATAGCTTGGGATTTCGTAACAAGGTTCGGAACATCAATCTGACATCAAAGGCACAAAAAATTCTTACTGGCTATACATTCTATGCACATCTGTTTTTAACTTGTGCGCTAGTATGCGAGATACAACAGCGAAGGGAGATGATTTAAACAAGAAATGGGGCGTGTCAGGCACAATCCACATTCCAACACATAAACGGACCCTCTTCCTATGAGGATTGATAATACAAACACTCTTACATCCGGTTTCCCTAGAGTAGGGGCACTAGAAAATTTAGGTCCCGGTAAAGGCTAGAATTTAAATTGTAGATTCTTACTTGCCAGATCCAATATGTTTGTTCTGAGGTTAAGCCTGTGCTGTGTTTGCTATTCAGCTTTCAGATTTGTACCCAAGTATCAGGTCTGGAATTTATATGCAGAGGTTTTCCAGGTCTAAGTAAGGACAGCAGCCGAATTCAAATAAACCTGATGCCTATGGGAAGCAGAAAATATCTGGTCTAGGAAGGGATTTCAACCTAAGAAGAATCTTGGCAAGTTTCAGAGTATTGAGCACTAAACTTGAAGGCCCATTGTTGAGTGCAACTACCTCATAGGACGGGTTAATCAAAAGATATTAATGCTTTTTCTTTGTGATTTGTGCACATAAATGCATAATAATAGTCCAATCTTATTACCACCCAGTGGATAGAAACAATCAAGTTAGGCGACCATCAACTGAGCATGAGAACGAGAAAGATCCTATCCCTTGATCCTTAATGGCTTTGAACTTCTTGTATGTCGGGGATTATAATCACATCAATATCATGCACAAAGTTACCATATTGAAATTCACTTAGTAAGCAGTTTAAGAGGGTCTGAAATTAAGTGTGAGAACCATATTTGGCATTCCCGATAACAAAGAGCACTGTTTTAAAAGACCAAGCGAGTGCTATAAGCAATCCACATTGGTAATCCCCTAAAGACCCTGATCATATAAGAAATTGAGAATCAGAGATATAACCAAAGTTCTGAATTCAATATGCTATTGATTTGGATTGAGCTTAAGACAAGTTCTGTATGTTATCGATTTGGATTGAACTTAAGACAAGTTCTGAATTCAAGTGCTTGACATGTTTGAATTTCAATGGATCTAATTTTAACAATTCTTGATCAGTTAGAAGTTGCTGAAGTGAATGATGAACGTTCAGCATTTGAGAATAATTAATCGCTAAGGAAATTATCACTCCATTGCAATGTCAAATTTCAGTAAGAATACTTACATATCTACTTAATATAACAAGATACTAATACTAAACTACACTACAAATCAAAAGCACTCTATAACTCGAATAAACCCAAGTAACCTAAATATGTTTCCAGCCACATAGGCTAGCTGCGTGCAGGTCAGATTAACACGGCCCTAAACACTCCCTGTTTTGGTCTCCTACAACATTTCAAATCCGCAAAGAAGGGGAAAAAACATTCGAAATTTATTACCTCCTCTTCTTTCAGACGGGCATTCTCTTCTTTCAGCAGATTCAGTTCTGCTTCCAGCTCCACAGTATAAGCCTGCCCACATAATGAACAAAAAGCAGAAACAGATTAAATATTCATCTCAATCAAATATGCTACAATCTAGTTCATGAACAACGTGAAACTTACGAAATAACAAATGAATGCATATATCAATTTTACCTGCTTCCTAGCACGGGACCTTGCAGCAGACTCCCGATTCTTAATCATCCTCCTCTGCCTCCTCTCAACCACCTTCTCTGCCCCGCCATCAGCCCCCCTCTTCCTCCCATTCATCTTCAACGCCCCATTCACCTCAATCCCCGCTCCGCCACCATTGCCGTGGTATCCAGAATTTTCCACCTGACTGCCACCAATCCCATCTGATGACACCGGGCTCACCGGTGACCCCAGCCTCACCTGCTGCATCCCATACCCATTCCCATACCTCTTCCCATGCCCCTCACTCACAGCTGGATGATGCTGATGATGATGGGGAGGAGGAGGAGGACGATACTCGTACATACTCGGCCCCACTACATGCACAAAACCTGCCCCCTCGGCCCCACTCCCCAACGGGTAGCTAGTTGGCATCCCATAACTCTGCTGCATTGAAGCAGCCGCCACCGTAACAGGCGGATGAGACAATGCAGGGCCGAACCCTTCCCGAACAACCCCAGCCTTAATCAGGAAATCCTCCAGCGTCATCTCGCCAAACGTCTGCTGCCGGTCTGCATTCCCAGCATTTCCTCCTCCACGGTGGGCCCTCCCTCCTGCATCATGATGAACCCCCTGCTGCCCATGGATCTCCGCCCACACCTCATCCACCGTCTTCCGGCAAAGCGGAGGCGGGATGGCCAGCGACCCTTGGCGATGCAGCAGTGCACCCCCACTAGCAGCAGAACCAGAACCCCCACCAGCTCCTCTACCACCAGCACCACCACCACCAGTAGTTCCACTAGGCGCATTGGCTGCGGCGGCGGCGGAGGCGGAATCGGCAGAAACGTTGTTGTTGGCCGCGGCGAAGCCTTCCTCCACGCTCCAAATGTTGTTGAGGAACTCGTCCATGTTCATGGACCCGAAGGTCTTGCCGGGCTCGCAGACCGTGTTCTGGATCTCATCGAGAGTGAGCGAGTAGATCGACGACTGTCGAGCCAGCGGATAACCCATGTTGACCTCTTGCTCATCTCCGCCCTGTCCACGTCCGTCTCTGTTCCGACGGTGGTGGTGGGGCTCCGACGTCACCTCGTTCTCGTCGACCTTGCTCTCGGTAGGAGACGCCATTGGACCTCAACCGTCTGTTACCTACCTCCCTCTGCTCTGCAAGAGAGAAGACAACAAATTAAAAAGAGTAGACCCATGCAGTGTACGAATCAAGACAAGACTCGCCATCAAAGCAGACGAGACTTGGTGAGAGCATCCGTTGGATTATGCGACCAGTGACCAACACTAGTTTGAAACTTAGAATTTGCGATGTTATAGATCTTGATCTCCACAATAGCTAGAGAGAGAAAAAGTTGGAATTTGGGGGAAAAAAAACGAAAACTAAGATTTAGAAAAACAAATGAAACGAATAAAATAGAATTATACACAGATTCCCTAACCAACGGAGGCAAACGGAGACCGCGCTAGCGATCATCAACAGAAAAACACTGTAGCAAGCAGTGATCGGTCTTCAATAAAATAATCCAAAATAATTTTTAATAATTTTGAAAAATAATAATAAAAAAAAGTAAATAAGCATTGCTCCAGGGGTTAAGGTTGCGTATCTCGATTCCACTCTTTCTAATATTGGAAAAAAAAAATTCGATGCAGAAGTCGAGAACAGCTTAAGAAATTTTCCTCTTTCGGGGACACAAAATAAATAAAAGCAAAAAAAAAAAAAAAAGAAAGAAATATCCTCTTCTGTCATTTTCCAAGTCGATAAAATCTTCCTCTTTGCCGCTTTTAGAATAGAGACTTCTCCCTTTTTCTTTTTCCTTATTTTTTCAAAAAACAATAGCTTGAAAATATACAAAAAAAAAGAAAAAAAAAGAAATCATCAAGTGGAGCTAATACTAAAAATGGAAAATTTGGGGAAGAAAGATAAGAGAAAGCGATGTATCAAGAAAAGGAGAAATTAATAAAAAGCAAAAGGGTCACAATCACAGTAGGAATCTCTATCAGTAAATCAAATTAACTTAAGAATCATGGAACCATCAAAACGAAAGCAACTTTTGAGAAATTTATTAAAAATCAAATATGAGAAAAAATTTTTTTACCTGATTTAAAGGCTTCTGCTCGCATTCAACAAATTTTGCTTGAGCTTGAGAAATTACTGAAACTAAAAAAAAATTGATAAAAGTTATTGCTTGCTTTGACTCATGAGAGAGAGTACCCGCGCTTTGACTCATGAGAGAGAGTACCCGCGCTTTTACTACCCTTTGCTACGGCCTATCCCCCCCTAGCATCCACTATTTATATGGTCCTTTTTAATCTTAGGATTAACTAGTAATTAGTAAATATTTTTGTTTGCATTCGAGTTATGTCATGTGGGCCCAGACTCTGACATAGTTATCCGAGACGAGGTGGGACCCAGGCGGTGGGTTGTTGGTAGAATCCCATTCAATAAATGCTTTTGGAATCCGCTGCATGGGGGAGAGCCTGGGATATGGTGACACCTGTAGGACACGCGCCGAGCTGTGAGAACCCCTGGATTGTTCTTGCACTTGTATCCCTGTAATATTTCAAATTTGCAAACCTTTTTTTTTTTTGTTGCAACAAGGTTTTAAGATTGCTCTCCCATAGAGAATATTTGAAAGAAAAGGATTGTTCTTGCACTTCTATTCCTGTAAAATTTCAAATTTGCAACCTTTTTTTGGTTGTAATAAGGTTTTAGATTGTGCTCACATAGAAAATATTTGGAAAAAAAAGGAGAAATTTTTTTTCTTCTTAAGCAAACTCCGGTGATGATGATGAGTTTTGATGTAAAGTCCAACTCTCCAAACCATAGATATTTTTCCATCGGATGGAAATTTCTCGGAGATAGTCGATGTGAACCACTTTTCTCATCATAAACCTCACCTCTTTCTCACTAACTCTCTTTTGTCACTGACGGAAATGGACATAAAGTTAGTTGTGTATAAAAGATTTTTCATATCAAATCTAATTCATCGTATCAAGAGATATGTTGATTCATTAGTTAGTAAGTTTTTCTATTTTTTTTTTTTTTTTGGCTTAGCAAATTTTGTTAAGCAAAAGGCATATCACAAATTTTTGAATAAATATAATATTAAATATATAACATCCCACAAGAAAAGGTAATTATAACTAAGTATTATTCAAACAAAAAAGAATATGATCAACCAAAAATAAAAGAACTCTGACTAATATCGATAAATGTTATATATCCTGTCGAATAATTTAAAGAAAAATAATGAAAACCTGATTACAAATGTAAAAAACAAAAAATAGTTATAATTAGATTAAAAATGAAAATTAGTGGGAGAAATACATGGTCAATAAAAGGTATAGAAACTATGAAATACATGGTCAATAAAAGGTACAGAAACTATGTTGTCAGGAATATTTATTAATGAAAAGTTTAAAGTAGTTAGCAATTAATATTTTAGACTTTTAGAAATTGATTTTTTCATAAGTGTTATTGTTGTAAGAAATTTTATAAGATCTCGTGAGCATAACAAAGGAGTTCAATTGGCAAGCAAGTCGTGATATTAAAGAAGCTTAGCCACGATTTATATAAAACAAAGAATCTACTCAGAGGATATCACAATGACTCTAAATTTTGACGGCAAATACTAAAGTGATCCATTAGTAATAACATATACATATAACTCAAACATAAATTAACATACTTATAAAATATGGATATTTTTGGCGAATAATGAGATGCTGCCCATCTTGTTAGGAAGATTAACATAGAAAATATCATATAATATCTTTTTTATTTTCGAAAGGAATGAAAATATTAATATGATTTATACAGATAGAAGAGTTTCTAATATCTAATACATAATTCAGTCACTTAATCCATAAATTTATAAATCTCAATTACGTGTTAAATATATCCATTCTATCTCATCCCCAATTGTAATGCATTATATTTAATTGCTTTTTTCCTTACCAATTCAAGCCTTTAAGTTTCAAATCAATTTTCTCTTTTAATCCTTACATTTTCACACCCAAAGGGCCAAAGTTGCAAAAGGTTACCAAATAACTAAACTGCAATAAATAAATTCCAAAGGGATGAATCAGCAAATAAAAGTCGGTGGCTTTTTGGGGACATATACGGCATTTTTGCTATCTTTCAGGTTAAAATCGTCATCCGGGGGTTTTTGTGGCCATTATCTTCCGCAAATTAAGTTCGATTGTACGGCGTAATTATTATTATATGGTTCCCATTTTTTATTTTTAATCACGAAATGACAATAAAGTCCTAAGAATATGCGGTCGAGAGAAGGACAACCAGTAAAAAATGTGCCTAGCAGGGGTATTTACGTCTGTAGAGAGCTTAAACGGGCCATAAACGGACGTTTTAACGGAGGAGCATGGGAACTTGGTGGTAAGTTGAAGGCCTAGTGTGGGAGTTTCCAAAGTAGCACATCATTTTTCATGTTGAGCTTAATTTTAGAAGCTAGAACAGTTATAAAGTGTAACGCCCCCATTCGGCTATATTTTTTTTTTTTCTTTTTCAAAACAAGGGATGCTGCTTAAAACTATAAATAACCCAACAATCAGAGGATTTTAGAATAACCGTAACTACTGTCATATCAAGATGAACAAACATATCTGAAACTGAAAGATTTCATTTATATAGAGAGTTGATTAAATAAAATGGCACACTACTCTAAATATTTACACAAAAAAGTTAAATACTACAGAATTAAAGTAGTGCCCAGCAAAAGGAAATAAGAACAAGAAGTGTGAAGTGTCCAAATAGTATTGTACTAATATCTTCTACTCGATATGGTTAGTGAAGTAAGGACGTTGTCTGGAGCAATCTCCCCTTCTCTACTTTCATGATCTGGACTTAAGAAAATCTACGGGATTAAACCCAGTAAGTAATACAAGAACAAGAAACACATGTACTATCATAGTACAAAAATAAATAAAAGAATAAATAAATTGCATTGGTACAAACGTATCTTGAGAATACTGAAAAATGAATTAAGTAAGACTATTCATGCAAATAGCAGACACAAATCATGTAAATGTGACAAGTCTATGTGAAGTAAGTGTCAATCATGTTGCATGTAATAAGAACTATGTAAGTCATCCACAAGATTCATGTAAAATTTAACAAGTCTATATCGTGTTAGTGTTGGAATTGGAACTCAATGATGGATAAGATAGCGCGCAGTTTCCCATATTATACAAGTGCCTGTGCATACCCGGGACCCGGCCTCAAATTTATGGCACTGAACCATAACACACCGCTAGGTGCTTACAAGTCAGATCTCGTTCAATGAAACAAGTAATGGGCATCACCCATATGGTGACTCATATATCAGATGGTGGCTCAGTACCACCCAGTACTGCTAGTAAAAGGCCCTCAACACATAATCAAGAAGTTGGATAATAAGATCCTTGTATAATACGTTACATATCTATCCATCATGTAGTTTTTTCCATGTTAGTAATGCATATGATATACGTGAATTAAAGGAAACACATGGCCTTTCATGTCAAATTATGTACATATCATTTTCACAAGAATCAAGAGTTCAGGAATCAAGATTTGGAATCATGTAAACATGTATCATAAGAATACTTCATGTCATGTAATAAATATACTAGAACTTGTTCTCATGAATAATCTTGCCTTCATGTATCACAAGAATACTTCATGTCATGTAATAAAGATACTAGAACTTGTTCTCATGTCATGCAATAAAGATACTAGAACTTGTTCTTATGTCATGCAATAAAGATACCAGAACTTGTTCTCATGTCATGTAATAAAGATACTAGAACTTATTCTCATGAATAATTTTGACTTAATGTATCATAAGAATACTTCATGTAATAAAGATACTAGAACTTATTCTCATGAATAATCTTACCTTCATGTATCATGTTGATATTCACATGTCATATTATCATAAATCCGCGAATTAGGCTAAGTCTGTAAATCCGCGAATCATGCTAGGTATGTAAATCCGCGAATCAGGCCAAATGTGTAAATCCACGAATCAGGCTAAGTATGTAAATCCGCGAATCAGGCCAAATGTGTAAATCCGCGAATCAGGCCAAATATGTAAATCCGCGAATCAGGCTAAGATGTAAATCCGCGAATCAGGCTAATTATGTAAATCCGCGAATCAAGCTAAGTATGTAAATCCGCGAATCAGGCTAAGTATGTAAATCCGCAAATCAGGCAAAGTATGTAAATCTGCGAATCATGCCAAATGTGTAAATTCGCGAATCAAGCTAAGTATGTAAATCCGCGAATCAGGCTAAGTATGTAAATCTGCGAATCAGGCTAAGTGTGCAGTCTACGAATCTGCCAAGTGTGCAGTCCGCAAATCTGCCAAGTGTGCAGTCCGCGAATCTGACTAAGTGTCAGTCCAGAAATTTTCTAAGTATGCAAAAATCCAAAATGATGTAAAATTATCCATAAAGAAACAGGAATCATGTATTCATAATACAAATCAAATAACTCCCAAGAAAAAATATGCATGTTACTTGTACTCAAATACGTTTCAAAGAGAGAAAAATAACAAGATGCTACTTGCACCAAATCCATAAAAGAATTGTATTCTCACAATACAAATCAAATAATTTCCAAGAAAAATCATGCATGCTACTTGTACTCAAATACGATTCAAAGAGAGAACAAGAATAAGCTGTTGCTTGCCTCAAATTCATCTTCAATCTCCTTAGATTTAGCGAATCTCTTTTCTCTTTGACTTTCTCTTTTCTCCCTTTCTTTCTTTCTTTCAAGCGAACCAAAAAGAACTAAGGTTAGAAAGAGGAGGGTGATTTTGCTTTGTTCTTTGACAATATTTCTCTTTGAGAGAATGAGATTATATATGTCTAAGGGCATTTTGGTAATCTTATCCTTTAACCTAGTCCCAAGGCTTCTTACATGTAGGACAAGTGTCCAGCTAGAGTGTCACCTCTCACTCTACTTTAGCAACTCATCATCACTAAATGCCAAAGGGGTGCTTTTAGAAACTTAATTAAATTTGAAGGTGTATAGAAAGAAATTTTTAACTTTATAATTTATAATTTAATGAGTATGATAATTTTAGGGTGTTACATAAAGTAGGCTCGCTAGGGAAAAAAAAGGTGTGCTTCTTTACAAACTTCCCCTGGTTTGGATATATGTTTTACCTGAGAAAACTGAAAATTTCTATAGTTAACAATATGTTTTCGATGATAATTTTGTAAGTTAATATATGATCAAGTCATAATTCAATAAATTTTTTAATATTGATATATTAATATACGTAATAATACCAAAAGCATAATATAAATAATAAAGAGCCATGGGTTAATAGAAACTGAGGAGATGACTCGGGAACAAATTTTGTTGGGAGATATTCGGAAAAATCTTCTGATCAATTCAAAAATCTTTTTGATTCCATTAGAAATGAGAATTCAGAATATCACATATTGATCGATCACACAGAGATTCAGTAATTAAAAGAAAGATCGATTCTTTGGGATCCTTCCTTTTTTCAAATGGAATGAACAAAGATAGATCAGATTGATTCCCGAAATACTTTTTTGGATCATCCTCAATGTCCCGGTTATTCATGAAACATGAGAAAGCAGATGAATAATCATCTGCTTTAGAAAGAAATTGAAGAATTTCTTGGAAATCCTACAAGATCAATTCGTTCTTTTTTTTTTTTTTTTACAGATGATTAGAACTTTATCTGGGTCCAGTAAATGTCTAAAAAGAAAAAACAAGATGTTTTTTTTGTCTTTTTTTTGTCTTTTTTAGGCAATCGGAAAATAAAGAAATTGTTGATATATTCATAATATTGACATTCACTAATATGATCCTAATTTTTTAAGGCGTTTTTACATATCTGTCCCATAAATCTTTAAAAAATAGAATTTAGTCCCCCAAATTTTCATATTTATAATTTAGTCCCCAAATCCTTTAAGTTACTACAATTTAGTCTCTCAGCCATATTTTTGGCCCAAATTTTCCGTTATACCCCTGAGTTATTTCAGTTTAGTCCTCCCTTTCATCTTCATTCTCTCATCATCTTCTTATTGGGTTCTCCTCTCCATTTTTCTCCTCTCTCTCACTCTTCCCTCCCAGTTAATCTCTAAAGTGAAATAACTCATGAAAATCAAATAAGAAGAGGGAAGAGGGGGGGGGGGGAGAATAATGAAGAGAGGAATCCAATAAGAAGGGAAAGAGAGGAAGAAGAGGAAAAGGAGGATTAAAATGAAATAACTCAAGGGTATAATGGAAAATTCGGACTAAAAATATGGTTGAAAACTAAATTGTGGTAACTTAAAGGATTTGAAAAACTAAATTATAAATATGAAGATTTTGGAGACTAAATTCTAATTTTTAATGCTATAAGGGACATATATATAAAACCCCTCCTTCTTTTTTTTAATAACTCGTCGTGGGGCTACATTAGATATCAAAGACGAGTAATTTCGACGAGAAATATATATATCAATCTCTGTAACCTCAACGCTAGGATGTTTCTTGGGTCTCCAGAAGTTTGGAGGCCTTTTCCTTTCCATGCACAAACTTAAAAGAACCTAGATGCAATTCTATATTTTTTATTTTAGGCAAAGTCTTGAATTTAATATAGTCAAATGTATTTTTATATTATACTCAGACTATCTATAGTATAAGAAGTATATAATTTATCATCTCTAAACTTTAAAACTTTCACTTAAACTCCCTGAACCGCAGAAAAAAAACTGACAGGAAAGGTCAGACGAAAATATTTTTTCTGTGGTCCAGAAAGTTTAAGTGAGAATTTAAAATTTTAGGAGTGATAAGTTATACATTTCCATACTATATGAAGTCTGAGTGTAATTAATTCTAAAATAAATAAAGGGTTTCAAGTCAGGGGCACTGTCTGTGCTGCTCCACCAAGCGAGGAGAATTTGCAAGCCATAAGAAGTTTTGTGTGCGCGATTGAAGTGAATGTTTTATGAGCCCTATAGCCTTCTTCACAATAAAAAAAGGAATAGTTTTAGGAAAATGAAAGACGAGTTAGAAATAGAAGGAAAAGTTACTCCTAAATGATGATGATGAGTTGAAAGTAATACTAGTACGATATGTTATCAAAAAGTTAAATATGATATCTATTTTTGGATAAATACATACAAATGTGGAGGAAAGAGGGGGCCTCGATGACTACACATTTGCTCCACAAGGATCCGTGAAAATGCTAGATCTTCGATCTTTTCTGGAGAAGCATGCAGCGATATCGGACGAAGAGGAGTAGCTAGCGACACGAGATATGACATGAATAACCAACGGTAGCATAGGAGCGAAGGTAGTGAACCGGAGCTGGCCCAAGACTGTATTATGTTCTTTCGGTAGTTTTTATTTTATATGGAAGATCATTTCATCCGTGACATAGTGAGAGACTAACTCTATGTATTTATAACTTTTTGTTTCATTAATTTCCGATTAATGAAACTCAAGGGGCCTTAGCACACTACTTATGCTAAAAAAAAAAAAAAGATAAGTTGAGAAGAGAGTAGCTAGAGGCATTTTCTTACTCTCTCCACTTCTCCTCCAACATCACAATTTAAAGTTTAAGTTATCTAGACATTTGTTCTTCTTTGGACATTAGATGATCAATGGAGAACAAGTCCTAGCTATTCAATCTTAAGATCAATATGGTAGTTGCTTTATGTCACGGTCCGGTTCAGAAGTAAGTTTTCAAGATCGAACGCATGATGAGGTGGCGATGTAGAACTTTATAGGATTCTCTTGGATATCATATGCCTTCGTATATATGGAGAGTGTGGAAGAGTTTAGGACACTTCATAAAGTATAGCACTCTTCTAGACTAATTAACACACCAAGTCCACATACATAACTACATCACTCTAAATTCATACCTTTGATTCTTGAACCGAAGTAAGGATTTTGTGAAGTTGGGATTATGTAATAATATAGTAATATAGACTCAAATCTATGTACAAATCTATGTCCAACCGAACATTCTCTTTATACTTATTTTATTTTATGTCGAAAACCATGAACCAAACATTCTTTTTTATGCTGATTCTATTCTATGTCCAAATTCATGGCTACATCAGTCTAAATTCCTTACCCTAACTTCGAAAACCAAAGTAAGAATATTTTAGATTTGAGATTTCATGAGAATGAGTAGGACCAACAATTTATATTCGCTTTTAGATCCATATCAAAAAGAGATTTTTACATATCTATCTCTTAAATCTTTAAAAATTAGAATTTAGTCTCCCAAATATTTATATTTATAATTTAGTTGCCAAAATTCTTTAAATTACCACAATTTAGTTCTCAGCCATATTTTTAGCCTGAAATTCTCGTTATACCTCTGAATTACTTCACTTTAGTCCTCCCTCCCCTCTTTCTTCTCTCTTTCTCTTCTTATTGGGTTTCTCTCTCCATTCTTCTCCTCTTTTTCTTCCCTTCCTAGTTAATCTCTAAAGTGAAATAACTCAGAAGAACCCAATAAGAAGAGAGAATAAAAGAATGGAGAGGGAAATTCAATAAGAAGATAAAGAGGGAAATAAGGACTAAAGTGAAGTAACTCAGAGGGTATAACTGGAATTTCGGATAAAAAATATGACTCGTGAACTAAATTAAATTATGGTAATTTAAAAGATTTGGAACTAAATTATAAATATGAAGATTTTGGAAACTAAATTCTAATTTTTAAAGATATAAGGGAAATATATGTGAAAACCTATCAAAAATGTAAAAATGAAGCACCCGAATATACCATATAAAACGCATGATAGAGGCAGGTAAATTGGACACGTGTCAGGTAGAAGATCAGCTGTTGGTTGCTAACACAAACACCAAAAAAAAAAAACGAATAAGATCAGAATTCACTTTATTTAATTTCAAACGTGTCATTACTTCATTGGGTATTGTTCATTTCCAATCACAGCTGATTCCCGAACCACAACGGGAAGTCACGGGACCTCCGCACGCATGGAGCACGTGTACTTTATTTTAATACCGTCGTGTTCGAGAGGCCTGAATCTAAACTTGTATTATAAAACGGGAGTTTCCAAAGGAGCACACCATTCTAAGAAGTGAGCCCACTAAATAGGTATTTTTCGCTCGGCCTTTCAGTTGGAAAGTGGTCTCACCAGGAAAAATGGTGTGCTCCTTTGGAAACTCCCTATAAAACTGGAGGCCTCGCGGTTCTTTGATCACACCTCTCTCTCTCTCTCCTCCCCCACTTCCTCTGTTCTCAGATCCGTAGAAAATTTGAGAGAATTAGGGTTAGATATAGTTTCTCAATCCATTCGAATCAATCTGTACATGATGACGAGAGATCAAGAGAGCTGGATCGTAATGGCGACGGCGAGAGCTCCGACCAACATCGCCGTCATCAAGTATTGGGGGAAGCGCGACGAAAACCTAATTCTTCCCATCAACGACAGCATCAGCGTCACTCTCGATCCGGATCATCTATCTGCGACCACCACTGTCGCCGTTAGCCCTAGATTCGAGAGCGATCGAATGTGGTTGAATGGAAAGGTCGGTTATTTATTTAGTTTTGTTGATTTTAATTGGATTATTTGAATTTTGTTGATTCTAAGCTGTTTTTTTGGGGGAATGCAGGAGATTTCGCTTGGTGGAGAGAGGTATCAGAATTGTTTGAGGGCGATTAGGAGTCGAGCGGAGGATTTCGAAGATGAGAAGAAGGGGATTAAGATTGGGAAGGACGATTGGAGGAGATTGCATGTCCACATTGCGTCGTACAATAATTTCCCGACCGCTGCTGGATTGGCTTCATCAGCTGCAGGTTTCGCTTGCCTTGGTGAGAAGAAGGACCGATATATACTTCTTTTTTAGCTCTTATTGATTGAATTTTTTTGGAGTAAATTATGCCGATTTACTGTTGAATGGCAAGGAGTGCAGTAGGCATTTTTTCTGTTTCAGCAAAAGATATTTGAAAGAGGAAGATTGAAGAAAACTTGGAATTTTCTTTTAAAACCATAAAAAGAGGTCGGATGGAATTAAATGTTAAAACAAAATCTACCGAACTGGTTACTCCATAAATAGCAGGATATTTTAGTCTTCATTGATTCATTGTTCATTTCAAAAGCAACCCAAAAATTCACACATGTACTAACTTACAATCAGGAATTTGTAATTAGCTAGTGAACCCACTCAGAGGTTGTTCCTCTATTGTGTGCATATTATGTCATCTATCCTTAAGCTCTCAAAGTCAAATCTACAACGGCTTCCTTTTATTTTATACATTAGGTTAGCACTGCAGGATTTAGACAGTTATCTTCATTTACTGGACACCTTGAAAGAATGTCGGAGCTATATGTATTATATGATTTTCTAAAAGATTTTAATGTTGGGCATTTTATTAACTTAGCCCTGGCAGGCATCAAAAGTCAGGTTTGAATGTTAGTCTAGAACAGGGTCTCATTCGTTGTATGAAAAATTTCTAGTGGTTTGGGAGTTACTTGTATAATAGTTTGCGTTAAAGATTGTTTTTGATGTCATTATATGGTTATGGTTATCTGACAACGTTCATAATTACAAATTCATAAACGTGAAAGAAATAGATTGAGATAGGAATTTCATGAAATACAGATAGTGTAAGTTTGTAACTGATTCTTGACAATGCCAGTAATACGAAAATATTGGTGTCTATGAGCTAGTTAAAAATATATAGTTTCATTCCCTATTGGTGATGAAAAGTGGCAGCAACTTAATGCAGACATTCATAGGCAATCATGTGACACTACCATAATGCAATCTATTGAAACAAGGTGTAATTCTGCAATCTACACAATGTTTAATTGTTTAACCAAATTATCTTCCACTCCTTGTAGTTAATAATGATGTTGGATATTATTATTTATGGTGTTTCTTATGGAAACTTATCCTAGATTTTTGAGCTTTCTGTAAGCATCTCCTCCCCTATTATTCAGCACACTCTTGAACTGTTTCCACTTAAGAATTTATACAGAAATGCTACTAAATCTGGTCTATTAGAAAATTTAATAATGATTTCTGCATATTTTTTTTTGTCCTAAAAACATAATAGCTAAAGAACATATATATTTTCTTTTGAATGTGAAGAATCTTTATATTTATAAAGTACTGTTTACCATAGTTTAAATGAATCATTTTCTATTTGCAGTTTACTCCCTTGCAAAGCTAATGAATGTTAAGGATGATCTTGGCCCTCTTTCTGCTATTGCAAGGTCAGGGTTTTATGTATCTTCTGGATTCTCAAATCTCAAGTAGCATACTTGCTTTTCCTAGTCTGTAATCTCAGTGATGTGTACATGACTAGATTTTGGTGGTTTCTTTGTTTGTTTATCTATATTGTCTTATCAATCTACTAGTAATGCTATGATATGAATGGCATTTCTCCTCGAAGAAAGAATGTTACGTTTGACAGTCTGGAACATGACACGTGTGCCCAACCATGTCTCACATTTACTTAAGTGAAACTGCTATTTATCTTCAAAATATATGTAAGCTGGAGTATATTGGTCCCTTATGACAAAAGTTTATTTTTGTAGTTAATTTTACTAAACTTAGGTGTTAGCTTCTTTCAAATATGAATAGCATCCGAAATGAATACTCAAAATTAGTCAAATGCACTGATATTCATTGCTCCACAAGATAGATATATGTCTATGTCCTCATGTCTTGATTGTGGAACATAGGTTAAAGAAGTTAGCTCATGAATATAGAAGTCAGTTAGCCTCATGAAACATAGATTTTCTTACATGTAAATTAGTAGAGTTAGTTGATATTATGGTTAGAAGGAGAGTTAGTATTTTGTATGTATAGGTGGCTAAGTGGATAGATGAGAAAGGTAGAGTCATAGAGCCTTGGGATTAAAAGATTTAGCATACAAATAGAAATAGAAATCATAATGAGCCATGTGTGATTGTAGATAAACAATTAGTTGGGAATGTAGTGAAGATTAGGATGAAGGATGGATAGATTTTATTAGTTAAACTTATATTAGATAGAGAGATACTTAATATTATTAGTGCATATACATCACAAATAGGACTTGATGAATTTAATAAACATTAATTTTGAGTGGATCTAAATGAGATGGTATAGGGAATATTCGTTAGAAAAAGCTCTTTGTTGGTGGTATCAATGGGCATGTAGTCATAATGGATTTAGTTTTAAAGAAAGAAATGAAGTAGGTAACTAGCTTCTAGACTTTGCTTTGTCCTATTATTTGATCTTAGTGAATACTTGGTTTAAAAGAGAGTTTCTCCTTTGATACTGTTAGAAATGGATCGAGCGAGAGCTAAATAGATTTCTTTTTAATTAGGAGGGTAGAAGAAGTAATTCCATCAAATGTAAAGTAGTGCTATGTGAGAGTGTAGCAATTCGATATAGGCTTTTAGTTTTAAATGTTCAAATTGGAAGGAGACTTAGAAATATTAAACATAAGTTAAATCCTAAGATTATGTGGTGGTGGCGGATAGAAGGTAAATAAAGACTCTTATAGATAAGAGATAGGAAGGCCCATGATGATTCCAATACAATATGGAATAAACTAGCTACATGTATTAGTAGTTAAAGGTATACTTAGTAAGTTGAAGGTGTTACTTGCCATATAAGGATATATTATGATAGAATGAAGAGGTAAAAAAATCCTATTAAGATCAAGCGAGATTTTTACAGAGATTTGAAGAAGAACAGCTATTGATCGAGCTTTGAGAGGTATAATTTAGCGAAGCAGGCCAATAAAGCTGTTAGGAATGTAAGAACTAAATTATACAAAGAAATGTATAAGAAGTTGGAACTAAAGAGGGTGAAAATGATATATACAAAATTACAATTACTCAAATAAGAGAGAGAGTTTAGAGACTTATTTATTATAAAGTATATTAAAAATGATAATAAGAAGCTTCTAGTTCAAGGAGAGATTAAAGAAATCAATGTTTAAAATAGCAATAACGGTAACGTAATATTTTGCCTTTGTTAGGTTATGTCGCATATAGCGCAACGCATAACGTAGGTTACGCAATTTACTATTTAGTTAATAAAAATAAATATAAAATTATATAAAATAATCTTTATAAATTGAAAAATAAATTAAAAAATTCTAAAAATATATATAATCATTTTGTAATACATAAACTATTCTAAATTTTTATTAAATTTTACAATAATTTTCACATTTATCTTCATAAATTATACCAAGTCCGCAACCGTAATTCCAGTCATCACCTAAACAAAAAAAAAAACAAAAAACAAAATTACAATTCTTTATTTCAATTCCAGTTATTATCATTATTGTAATTTATATTTTTAAATGTTCAATTTATCTTATTTGTAATTATTGATTTCAATTCAGTTAAAAATTCAATTGAATCAATAAATATAATATTCAGCAACCATATAAGAACTATAATAAGCGAATAAGGAAATAATGCTAATTAGCAAGTTAGTAATTCCATAAGTAATCAAACAAGCCAAATCAAGTAACAAAATTTTAGTAATACGCTAATAATCAAAATAATAAGCAATAAAAATATAGATATTATTAAAAAAATAGTAAATAACGTAACATAACGTAATTTAACGTAACGTTACGTAATATAACGTAAAATAACATAAAAAACGTATTGTTACGGTGCACTGGAGTTGTTACGTAGCCCTGGAGTTCCGTTAGGTTACGTAACGCAATACAACGGGTTTCATAACGCATTATTTTCAACATTGAAAGAAATACTGAGAGATTATTTTGATAGATTGTATAATGGTAATTCTACTCAAGATGTGACTGACCTTATCATTCAATGTAAGGATATCAATCGTAATTTTATGTACAAAATTAAAGAATCTAAAGTAGAAATTATGAAAAATTGTGGTTCGGATGAGATCCCTATTACGATATGGAAATACCTTAAAAAATGGTTGTGATATGACTGACAGATTTTTTTAATAAGAATTGGCAAATTAAGAAGATATCAAATAAATGGATGAAGAGTATTTTAGTATCTCTATATAAGAATATAGGCAATATTCAGAATTGTTCTAACTATCATGAAATAAAACTATCACATTATAAAGTTCCGGGAAAGAGTATGTTAAGATAGACTGTTATGATATTAGAGAACCAGTTTGAATTCTTGTTGGGGCTATCAAATATAGAAGCTATTCATTTCGGAAACTTATAGATCGATTTTAAGAGAAAAGTATATATCTATATATGGTTTTATTGATTTAAAAAGCTTATGATAAGATATTGAGAGACGTACAATGGTGGATATTGATGAAGAAGGGATTCACTATCAAATATATTGACATAATTGAGGACATGCTCAATGGAGTAATGGCAAATATCAAAATTTGTAGCGGCCTAACAAGTGATTGTTCGATCACAATTAGATTACATCAAGTATCGACATCGAGTCCATTTTTATTTTCTATACAGATGGATGAGCATACTAGAAGTATTAAGGATGGGATAGTTTGGTATATGCTATGTGCTTATGATATTGTCTTAATCGAGAAGGTGAGAGCAGGGGTAAATGCCAAGGTTGAGTTATGAAGGCACACTTAGTATCTTGATGTTTTAATTGAGTAGGTCCAAATCAAAGTATCTGGAGTGCAAATTTAGTAAATGAAGGACCTGAGACTATAGTATTATTATACTGGACCAGTGAGAGATCGGTTTAGACACTTAGATTCTATTATTCAAAATAATTGAAAGATCAATAGTGATATCGACCATAAAATCCAAGCTGGCTGGTTGAAGTGGAAAAGTGTAATCGGTGTTTTATACGACCTCAACATTCCATTAAGGTGGAAGGAAAAATTTAATAGGACTGTTATTAAGCTAGTTTTGTTAAGTAATATGGCATGCTGAGCTAAAAAGAGATGTCATTCATAGAAGATGTGTATAGTAGAGATGTGCATTTTTCGTTGGATGTGTGGTAACACTAAGAAAGTTCAAGTGAGAAATGATTATATTCTTGTTAAGTTAGGTGTAACTCCCATAGAAGAGAGATGCTAGAAAATTGCCTACGATGGGTCGGTTATGCGCAACGTAGACCTACATATTCATCAATTTGACGAGTGGAGTTTATTAATATAGGATAAATTAAAAAAACAAAGAGACGGCGAAGAAAATATGGATGGAGGTGATACAAAAAGATTTCGATGCTAAAATGAATACATATGCTTAATAGGAATTAGTGGAGAAGGATTATCCATGTGATCAATCCGGTGTGATTCTCTTTTGGTTCATTTAGCCTACTCTAAGTACTTGAGATAAAAAAGCTTAGTTGTTATTGTCGTTGTCGTCCTCACGTCTTGGTTGTGCAGAATTGAGGTATTTGAAACCCGCTGTCTATTTCAGTGCATTTCTCATGTCCATATCTACTATATCATAGTTTTTTTTGCTAGATTATCTCTCTGTAGGATGTGAAGTTTGATCTCACTTGAAATTTCATGTTGGTTATTTATAAATCACAGGCAAGGTTCAGGCAGTGCATGTCGCAGTCTATATGGTGGATTTGTCAAATGGAAAATG
Source organism: Dracaena cambodiana (assembly GCA_036321105.1). NCBI lineage: Eukaryota > Viridiplantae > Streptophyta > Magnoliopsida > Asparagales > Asparagaceae > Dracaena > Dracaena cambodiana. The sequence goes on along the minus strand of JAYEPQ010000002.1, from coordinate 15,053,692 downwards.
GGAAATGTAAGTTTACAAGAAGATCATTGAAGTTCTAGGATATTATATTATATCTGTGAAGAGTGTGTGAATGAAATAGTACCTTTTTTGTTTGATCAATTAGTCTAGTAGATTAAACTTGAATATTTCTAAACCTCAGGATGACAATGGGAGTGACAGCTTAGCTGTTCAACTTACTAGCGATACACACTGGAATGACCTGGTTATAATCATTGCAGTGGTATGTAGTACATCAATTTTCTTTATTATGTAGGAACATTTAATGTTTTTCTTGTAAAGACTGTCTCATCTGAAATATTTATTTGCTGTTGTGAATATTATCTTGTATTTATTTGTCCCTTGAATCTAAAGGGATGCTGTGAATATATTTTCTCAACATCTTGTTAGGTTTACATGTCTTTTGCTGTAAATGGAAAACGAATCAACATTTAGCTTCATTTGGTGAGGGAAGTTCCCCAACCTTCACAAGCAACAGTAACAAATTTGAAACTTCTCAAGTCCAAGTCTAAATATACTTTTTCCAAATAGCAAGTTTCTAATAATCATCACCATCCAAGCCTTTCCCTTCAAAATAGGGTTGTCATGGAGTTTACGAAACCAAGAAAGCTCAGAATAAAATGAAAAGATTGACTGAATCACAAATTTAATGAACAGCTCACATTTAGAAAGAATCCTCTGCAAGCTGGTGCCGAGTCCTGGCGAAGGCTACTTAGAACAAGGGAGGGCCATGTCATAAAATCTTTTGCTCTTCATATTTTCTTATGTTCTTTGAGTTATAAGATCTGTTCGAAAGTTTTTAAAGGATTTATTGACAATTGTCCTGGTATGCAGGTGATTGTGAACTTTCTGATATTGTGTTCTCAATAATTCTACAGATGATGATCCAGTTCTGAAGCTGGCTGGATTTTATCTTTTGTGGTGTCATACTAAGTGGAAAGGCTTATTTATTCATGCCACCAGTGCATACAATTTATGTGGACTTGTATTCATGGTCTAATTGTCAACCTGTATCTAGGTCCATGATCATTTGAGCAAGGATTTTTATTTTATTTTTAAATTTATTTAATTGCATAAGTATCCTGGTCATTGGTGTTTACTCCAGCCTTTCTCCCCTTATGAAACAAGCTAAATCACTGGCATCTCATGGTTCCCATTTTATCTATTCATTTGATCCACATTGATTGCCGATTCACTTATCTTGCATTTTGTTGAAAATTGATTTAACTTGCATTTTGTTGAAAATTGATTTTAGTAGTTCTTGATATAGATTCGTTCAAACACTAAACATCAATTTGGTGCTTTTCTGTTGATATATGGTTCAAGTGGCTTATTGCTTACAATCAACTGTGAGATAGATGCTTCCTCTCATATTTGTGCATCCTCGTGTCATTTTCTATTATCGGTGATATCAGATCTTTATAATGCTAGATCGTTGTTTGAGTTTGATTTGTTGCATTTCAGGTAAGTTCACGACAGAAAGAAACGAGTAGCACCAGCGGTATGCGTGAGAGTGTTGAAACAAGTACTCTATTACAGCACCGGGCCAAAGTAATTCTTTCTTTCTTTCCCTCCAATCCTTTTCTCAAATCAAAGCACGGAGCCATATTTAACTTATATGTTATTAATTTTCGTTTTTCTCTGGTTTTCCAAACTTTGATGCTTCAGAGAGTTATCTGATCTATCATTGTTCTGGACATCAGTAAGGCATCATAGTATCTACTTGCGCAAAAGAGACAAAAAATGTTGATGGGAGGTTCTATGGAGGATGTCTTGTTAATTCATTCTCTTTCATGCATTGCCAGGTTATAGTCCCTAGTCGGATACTGCAAATGGAAGAAGCTATTAGAAATCATGATTTTAAATCTTTTGCACAGTTGACCTGTGCAGATAGTAATCAATTTCATGCCGTCTGTTTGGAGACTAGTCCCCCAATATTCTACATGAATGATACATCTCACAGGTATTATCTGCTTATAGTTCTTTCTTTCATTTCTGACTCCTATCGATTCTTAGGCATCTAGGTTATTGATAACTGATGATGTTCAATGTTTACATGACTTTAGTCATTTATCCTTTTACCTAAGAAAATGACTTTGGCAAACCAATTACATATCAGGATAATCAGCCTTGTGGAGAGATGGAACCGTTCAGAAGGAACACCTCAGGTATGGTTTCATCATATAGAATTAAAGGGGCTATTTGTGCTAATATGTGAAAAATGTTGATATCATGCACATCATATGTAGATGGAACAATGTGATTTATTGATTGATATGCTAAAGTATTGAAGCATTGTAATTATTGATTGAGTGAATTATTTGGTGATTAGTCCATTTTATTTATCAGGCCTATGATCTGTTATTTTCTATAACTTATAATACATTGGGCCTATCAGCATTGAAATATTCACAACGGCACCCACCATCATCTGTAGCATACTGCAATAACATAGTTACGGATACTATTGAGCCCCAATTCGGTTGATACTAAATAGGAAGAGAATGTTAGGAACTTGACCTTGATGCAGCACTGAAATTCTTCTTGAATGTTGATAATAGGGAAAAAAAAATTGTTTCCATTTGTAGCATAGAAAAAGAAGTTATGAAAACCAGCTAAACCAAGAAAATTTGGATTGTTTTTGTTATTAGCACGTCTTTCTGTAGCATTGATGTAACTAAGCAAAGGTAGACTGTTTTGTTTACTGGTTCAGGTTGGATCACTCTGTTGCTAAAATGATATTGTCCTGAATCTTTTTCCAGCAGCAACCAATCTAGCGTGGCTCCTAACCTCCAGATAATGGAGTTATCTTTATGTGTTCTCCATCCTGAAATTGTCCACTGCAAAAGCAAGCAATTTCCTTTCTATCTTCAACAGCCCTAGTTGTTTTTATCTGATTCTCTATTCCACTCTTGCCAGCAATGTTGAACTTCTCAGTCATCTCTAATTCTGAATTGACTTTTTCAGAATGATATGTCTCAACTTGGATGTCTTTATCAGTCCTGTACTACCATTGTATAGGGAAAAAGGGAAATATCCAGCAGCATTTTAGTTATTTACCTTTGTCATCAATTAGGAGATTCTCCGGATCCTTGAGTTTTTCCATTCATTTGTAGGTCTGTCTTAGTTAATCAACTTTTGCCAATATGAAGAGATGGTGTTGTGTTCCTTCAGTGTGAACAAAGTCTCAAGTTTTATAGTTGTTGACTGGGATAAAGTCCTTTTTCTAATGGATCCAAAGTTTCCAACAAAATGGAGAAGAGCGAGGGTGATCTGATCTGTCAGTTGCTGGTAGGATCAAATTTAGTCAAATTTACACACTGGTCATGATGGAAATTGATCTTTGTGCTGATGGTTTCCAAGTCTAGACTCTCTTTATGTACTTGCATTCCCTATTTCCCTTCCTCCTTCCTCACCCCTTTTCTCTCGCCCCACTCCCTCCCCCACACACCAATCCACACAAAAAAATAGAAAATAAAAGAACTCTAATATACGCATATCAACTTATCTGATTCGTAAGCTAAGAAGTATATCTTCAGGGTGCTGATATACATGCAAAGAATAGTGCTTCATGACCATAGCAATGTAATCAGCATATCAGAATGCTCATGAGGTTCATTATTTTCATCTTATGGTATTTCTGCTGGAAATTTTTGACTATTTGCTTACCGCATGGCAAAACAAATCCAATCAAAGAAGGCAGCCTAAAACAACATTACATGGTGATGGAGAATCAATGTCTAATTATTTACTCCTCTTAATGTCTTGAGAATGTAGCTCAATTCAAGACATGCACATTGCCAGTAGATGTCTACTACATCATAATTGAGAGGAATATGACATAGATTGCATTGACAGGTGGCTTACACCTTTGATGCTGGGCCAAATGCTGTTATGATCGCACCTAACAGGAAAGTTGCAGCTCTTTTGCTTCAAAGACTGCTGTTTTACTTCCCACCGCCTCCTGAGAATGACTTGACCAGGTTAAGTACTTCTCCAGATTTTTGCTGCTTGCTTCTAATTAACATACAACAAATTTCATGTTGTCCATTGTACTTTTCAGCTATGTACTTGGGGACAAATCAATACTTCAGGAAGCTGGGGTGCAGTCAGTAAAAGATATTGACTCTCTGCAGCCTCCTCCAGAAATAAAGGATAAGGTACCCTTTCAAAGATCTGCAGGTGATCTTAGCTATTTCATATGCACCAGATCTGGAAGAGGCCCTATGGTGTTAACCGATGATCAAGCTCTAATTTGTTCTGAAACTGGGCTTCCAAAGTGAGTGAAAAAAGAAATAATTCTTAATTTCTGTTGTAGTTTTCTTTCCATCAGTGTGATGAATAAGTTTTGTAGTTTTGCACTAGTCCAGCTAGTAAGCCTATAGAATTACTAGACTCTGAATATTTCTAAGTATGGAATCAATGCATCAGATTGTTTTACATTATCAATTGTTTTGTATCCTCTGATTGTGCTCTCCTTAGTTGTACCTTTGTTGATTAAAAAATTAACCTACCCAAGTCTGGAGCCTTATTTAGAGTTGACCAGTTAAAATTTGATCTGTAAATGCAATTTTCCTTGTATGAATAAGTTAATATAAGATATTATACTACCTATTTTTTCCCCCTTGTTTTGTCCTTTTTTCTGTTCTAGTATTCGTGTTTTCTTTTCTGTCAGTGAATGTCCGACTTGGTCATTAGAACTGATGACTTAGAAACATATAGAGCTGTTTATAATGTTTTTTCCTTTATAGTACTACTCATCTAAGATAATTTTCTAATGAGGGCCAGTTCTGGAAGTCATTTTATTTTTCCTTTGCAGCAGTAAGAAATTTCTACGTAGAAACTGCCAGCTCTTTCTATATGTGAGAACTTGAAGAGAATAGAGAATTTGGTATTTTTCTTGAGTCCTCTAAACCTTGAAATAATATACATTCCTGTTCGAAAGAATCATACATCTATTGCATGGTTTTGATATCTGAGACTATGAAATATTCAGCATTCATCTGTTACTAACTCTATGCAAGAAACTGCATGGCCTAGGCGGGTTAAATTATTGACTGTTGAAATCTGCCCTGCATCTACCTTTACCCAATGTACCGTTACGGATGAGAATAGACAAGTCCAAGGGCCAATTCTTGCATGCGCACACACACACCCCACCACCCCCCAAAAAAAAATAATAATAAATAAATAAATAAATAAAATCCAGATTCCCAATTCAAAATTTTGAATCAAGCGGACCAAGAATTAACCTTGAACCCGTTTGTTCTCGACCCTACATGTACTAGAGATTATAATAAATAATGGATATGCAATTCTCTAATCTGGTATGACCTATCAGTTTGAGATTGAATTTTTAACATACTTTATGCTCCATTCTGAATATGGTCTCATTCCTTATTTACAGTCTACCTGCTTGAATGTGGTTGCAAATTGGATACCTATTGTTCTTTGTTTTTTGTTCTCCTAGTTTTTCGTGTATATACACAAACAGAGTTACAGAGCTGAAACATGTTATATCTGTCATTAATAAAACTTGGTTTCTCCTAGAACGACATAAAATACAAAGAACACAAAGAACGAGAAGTGAACTCAGAATGGAGAAGCATGGCTACATGATGAGATTTAACTAGTATGTGTTGATGCATGCATTCAGTCTGAATACGAATCTCTGCAAACATTAATCTTAACACGCTACACACATAGTAAATTCTGAATGCATAAGATAGGAAGAAAGGTGATTCTGTCTGACTCACAAGTATTAAGATTTCAAACAATTAGTTAAATACTTTCCTGAATTATTCATATAATTAATTTTGTGTCTCTCAATCGAACCGTCACTATGTAGCAGCTGGTATCTATCCATGTAGAAGTGATTCTAGTGTACATGTCCTCCTTTATGATCATTATGATACTGTACCTGTGAGAGTTTCTTTCCATACTAACAAACCAAAATTTTTGTTTTATATCAAGCATCGTTCATTCCATGCTGATGGTCAGATTTTGAGTTATAAACTAATCTGCATAAAGTATTCTATGCAAATCGTTAGAATTTACAATGTTCTAAAAACAAGTAAACCGGAACAATTAGATTAACATTTCTGAACTCTTATGATCTTTTATTTTTAATACATAAACTGGGCATTAAATTGAAAAGGGAAAGGGATGTACTTTGTTCTCTTGCAAGAGTTTGAGATGGATCTATGAAGGTCAAACCTTTGCGCTCATCGACTAGATCCTAATGGGTCAGTTTCTGGTTTGTTAGTGGAGATGATCATGGTGTGTCTTTGTGGTGTGTTTTAAGTTAATCTGGAGGAGTAATTGCATTGTGTTTTAATGGGTACTTGGATGGTCATAGCCACCAGATTTTGTAGATTCTTTTATTTCCTTTGTTCTTCATGTAAATCTGTGCTTTTTATGAGGAATTATTAGGAAGTATTATTATGGGAGAGCTTGAGCTTGAGCTTGACTGTAAATGATCCGTACTCTCTTATTTTGATAATAAAAAAAATATATTTATGTATTGCGTATGTGTGTGCAGATGCGTGTGATTCACCCAGCAATCAGTCATGTCTTAGCATGCACCTGCATTTATACACCCTTTGGGGCGTTTTATGTCTCTATTTACCTTTATATTTGACGATTGAAAGTCTAGTGATATGTGAAGTCCTATATACAAACTTCAAAGAGGTACTCTCAGATATTAGCATTAAATTTAAAGGTGTTAATGGTGTTAACATCTCCGAGGAAATCAGATGCTAATAAAAATCAATATTAAGGAGTGCTAGTTCAGCTCGAGTCACATCAGCCATTTCCTCGGGAGTTTCTAAAGAACCACACCAATTTTTCCCAGTGAGACCATTTAATAACTAAAGTAGCACATTATTTTTTCTAGTGAGACTATTTAATAACTGTCAGTTCGAATCAAATTACACGTTTATAGGTTTATAGGCTCACTGAGAAAAGTAGTGTGCTACTTTGAAAACTCCTCATTTCCTCGGACTAAATTTCCAAAATAAAGTAAGTTTTTTTGTAAATTTGGATGAAAGAAGAATAAAAAATGTTTCCATACCCAAATCTTTTTCCAAGTACACCAACTCAGCAGGTCCTAAAAGTCTCGCAGGTCCTAAAAGTCTCGCTGGGAATTTCCCATGAAAAATGGTGTGCTCCTTTGGAAACTCAAACTCCCCATTACTCGGACTAAATTTCCGAAACAAATTAAGGTTTTTGTGAATTTGGATGAAAAAAGAATAAAAAATGTTTTCCGTACCCAGATCCTTTTCCAAATACACCAACCCAACCAGCCCAGCAGGTCCTAAGAGTCTCGCTGGGAATTTCTAAATAAGCGCACCTAAAATTGTACAAAATTACAAATTTATCACTCCATTTAATGAACTTGTTTTGTCATCCTGGTTGGAAATTAATTTTCCAATGATTTTTTATAGGGGTATTTACTGGTTTATCCCTCAAATCTTTATATATTATGATTTTGCCCCCCAAATATTCATATTTAGGATTTTGTCCCTCAAATCTCATAAGTTACAACAATTTAGTCTCCTTCTCTAATACAGTTAAATATTTGACCATTTTACCCCTCTTTTCCTCTTCTATTTTCCTCCTCTCTTCTTCTTCTCTCTTCCTCCTCTCTCCTCCTTTTCTTCATTATTTCTCCTCTCTTCTTTCTCCTCTCTTCTCCTCTCTTTCCTAACACAGTTAAATACTGAAAGAAGAGTGAAGAAAGAAAAGAGGAGAAATAATGAAGAAAAGGAGAAGAGATGAGGAAGAGAGAAGAAGAAGAGAAGAAGAAAATAGAAGAGGAAAAGAGAAGTAAAATGGTCAAATATTTAACTGTGTTAGAGAGGGAGACTAAATTGTTGTAACTTATGAGATTTGGGGGGCAAAATCCTAAATATGAAGATTTGGAGGGCAAAATCATAATATATAAAGATTTAAAGGACAAACCAGTAAATACCCCTTTTTTATAACGTTTGAGAGCTAATTCCCTACTTGGAAAAAGTGCGTACACTAAGACCAGTAGGCTTGTTCAGTAATTCTGGGTCTCGCAATTAAATAATGCATAAAGAATGCCACTTCCTTTGGCGTCCTTTCGCTTCGTCCGGTGCCTCCAAATTACTCATTTCCCCCATCGTTTAAGCTTCCGTTTCCTGCGTCAAGTCCCTGACTCGGTTTCTATTTTTAAATCACAAAATGTTTTTTTGAGCCAACTTCAAAATTAGGTATAATTCCGGAACCTTTAATGAAGAATTCGCTTGCAGTACATTACATTAACTTTTTCTTGATTTGTATATTATAGCATTATATGACCTTTTTCTTGGGTTTGTTATCAGGTTAGATAAAAACCTATTAGGTTCGATTTTGATATATCATACTGTATATGTTCTAACAACTGGTTAGATTCTGGAATAATTTTGTACCATTAACAGCCCATATGATAAGATATCCAGAGAAATGTTATGGTTAACATCGATGAATAAGGAAGTTCTTATTAAATATACTGACAAAATTAATGATATGGACAGAGTAATGGTAAATTCAAACCTTGTGGTAGCGTAAAAAGTATTATTATTATTATTATTATTATTATTATTATCATAATTGGATTGCATCAACGATCTACATTAAGTCTATTCTTATTTACTATATTACTATGTGAAGGATGAGTTTATTAGAGTTACTTAATGAGATAATTTGATGTATGTTATTTACTAATATTATTGTCTTAATTGACGATACGAGAGCAAGAGTAAATATTAGAGCTGTGGAGAATTTTGAGGTTTTAGATTAAATATGTCTAAAACAATAAAGTATAAATTTAGTAAATAGAGAATATAAAACTATAATATTGTGAATTAGATATGCGATAGATACCAATAAACAATCAATCAATTTATGTACTTGGATTATATTATCTAAATTGATGGGAAGATTAATAGTGATATCAATTATATAATTCAAACTAGTTGGTTAAAATGCAAGAGAACAACGGAAGCTTTATATGACTAATAATTTCTTAAAGTTGAAAAAAAAATTATATAAGACTGTTATTATGTTAGTTTTTTTATATAGCTCGACATGTTGGACCATACAGTCACTCACAAAAGATGAAGGTAATAGAAATGTGCATCTTTCTTAGATGCGTAGCAACACTGAAAAAGATAAAATGATGATATTCTTATAAAAATAAATATAACCCTCATAGAAAAAGATGCAAGAATATCATTTGTGGTGGTTTGATCATGCGTACAATATGGACGGATGCACCAATTCAACAAGTTTATTAACATAGGGCAAGTTAAAAAATGTGAAGGAATAATAAGCAAAATATGGACAGATATAATAGGGAAAAAAAAATATGAATGCTGAAGACCTAAATGAAGATATATTACCTGTCATAAATGAGTATAGAAGGATCGTCCATATGATTGATCCAGAGTAATTCTTGAAATAAAAGACTTGTTGTTGTAACAAACCATATTAATATTTAGAAGTAAATAAAACAGATCGCTCTACTACCAATACAGAGATAAACATAAAAATGAAGATCAAAGATTTGCAAGATCCAGCTACAAACACTAGTCATCATACTAAGAATCTCAAATCACATATCCTTGATTTTACATATTCATACAAAATTAGTGAAGGAGCATTAAATATAAAACAAGTCCTCTCACTGAAGAGAGCAGCAGAAACTTGAAAGGGAATGAGACTTGCTACTCACATCTACGGGTCTCCGGCAACAAGTGCCTTCACTATAACATCAGCCATACCGTCGGCCAGCGGGAATAAGTGGCCAGCATTCGGCAGCTCGTGATAGCGAACCCAAGGGAGCTTCTGGCTGATGTAGCGTGAGAGAGAGACTGGCGCCATGATATCTTCGACACCATGCCATAACTGGACTGCACCTTCCTTGTTCGGGAATGGATTCTCTAGGTCCATGGGATCAAACTCCCACTTCCCAAGCCCAATGTTTAAGTCACGGTGAACGGACTCAAACTGCCCTTGCTGCCTTGCCTGTGCCTGTCGAGCAAACAAGCTTGATCTTATTTTGAATCCAGAAAATGAGAAGAAAGAAAGGATAATGACTTGTTAATTATCTAACATAAGAAAAATGTACTGCAGGAAATAGATGCATGGGAACTGGAAAATTTTGATTTGTCAACTTTTAAAAGATTTGTGGGCCTTCTTGGTGCTAATACAACGGTACCAAAGCAAAACACCATAGCAACTAAGTTTTAGCTTGGGTACGAGGCTTCTAGTTTCACCTCATCTTAACTTCATATTTATTACAAGACTGCAAAAAAAGAGAAATGCATTCTAAGTGTATTTTTTATTTTTAAGTTTTGAAGGGTCTTAAAGTCTACAAACTGGCATTTTGAAACTCAGTTTTAAGTACGCAAACAGGATATAGTTTTAAAATAGAGTTTCAAGTTGAGATTCATCAAAACTGTGGTCTCAATTAAGGTGTGTTTGGCTCAGTAGAAATAGAAGTAGTAGAAGGATGAAATTAAGAATTTCCAAAATAGAAGCAAGAGAATAGAGTTCTTATGTTTGTTAATTTTCGAAGGAGTGTATTAGGAAGCAAAGGGAGTAGTAGTTAATTGATTAAATAAAACATTACTTATGTTAGGTTTTCTTTTTTTCTTTTCAAAATAAAAGTACAACTTTGAACGGTAATGATGGCATACCAAATAAAAAAAAAAAAAAATTAGCTTTTGCCTTATTCTTTTACTTCCTGGATGTCATGATCTAGAATTTTCTAGAAGGTCCTTGACTTTTATTAAATTCTCTAGAGGTCCCAGAGCTAAATAGATGCAAGGATAACTCTAGTATCCTTAAAAAGTTTCTTGAGTACTAAAGATCTAGAGAATCCTCATGAAGATATTTTGTAAGAAAAACCTAGAAGAAGAAGATTCTAGATGTAGAGCAAATATCTATAAATAAGGGAGGAACCTCACTTGAAAGGCATTGGGAAAAGAGGCAAGATCGTCGATCCGACAAGGGATCACGCCGAGGAACTTGTTTCCCTTGAGGAGCACCATGGTTTGGTGGAACATGATGTGCACGAAGCAACAGAGCATATCGAGGCTCTCGAGCATCACCATGTTATATGGGAGGACTCTGCTTGCACGTTTGAAGGTAGTGTCCAAGCAGCCACGGACACATTTTGGGCTTAGGTTGGGGAACTCATGGCCAAGTGTTTGCAGCAAGAAGAGTTGCTAGCGAACTACAAGGCAAAAACCAAGAAGCTACGCACCAAGGTGGCTCTGTTGGAGAAGGCTGTTGCTTTTGGAGGAGTCACAACAAGAGGATTATCCAAGATCAAGATCCCAGAATCAAAATGCTTGAAAGGTACGCAAGATGCTAAAGAAGTTGAGACTTTGAAATATGGAACGTTACTTCAAGGTGCTTAATGTTGAGGAAGAGTGAGCAAGGTGCATACGGCCTCATTGTACCTGGCCGACGATGTGATGCTTTGGTGGAGGCATCGGTGCATTGAGATGGAGAAGGGTCTTTGCACCATCGACACATGAGAGGCCCTCAAGAAGAAAATCAAGTCTCAGTTCTATTGAGAGAATGTCAAGTTCCTGGCAAGGAAGAGCCTGCCACAACTGAAGCATACAAGGTCCGTTAAGGACTGTGAAATAGTTCACACGGTTCATACTCAACATCTCCAACATGATCGAGGAGGATCGACTCTTCTTCCTTGATGGGCTCCAGCCATGGGCAGCTCAAGAATTGCAGAGACATGGAGTCCAAGATTTGAATACTGCCGTGGCTGCTGCCGAAAGCCTAGTTGAGTACAAGAAAGGTGAGTCCTCTAAGGCTAAGTTTTTAAAAGTGCCCAAGGGAAATGGTGGGGGAGAAAATAAAAGCTCCACCAAGGAGAGATCCCAAAAAGGCCGATATCGTAGGGAATCTCAGCCCACTGAGAGAAGGCTCCAATGCTTCGTATGCGGAGGCAAACACTGGGCACGTGATTGTCCACAATGAAAGACACTGAACACTGTCCAAGCTGAGAAAAGCGAGGACGATGAAGGGGCGAAGATGTGAACACTGAACAGTTCAACTACCCAAAGCAACGAAAGCCAAGGAGGAAGTCGGTAAGCCCCATAAGAAGGAGCTCATGTATGTAGATGTACGCATCAACGGAACGATAACATGGGCCATGGTCGACACTACGCATCAACGGAATGATAACATGGGCCATGGTCGACACTGGTGTTACACATAACTTCATCGCAAAGACGAAAGCAAAATGCTTGGGTCTAATGTTGGAGAAAGACTCGAGCAAGATGAAAGCCATCAACTCAGAAGCTATACCAGTAGTGGGTGTTGCCAAGTGAGTCGAGCTCGAAGTATGCCAGTGGAGGGGCACCATTAACATCACAGCCGCACCGATCAATGATTTCAAGGTAATTCTGGGCATGGAGTTCCTTGGTTCAGCAAAGGCAGTACCAATGCCACATCAGGGGATTGTGAGCATTAAGGAAGAGGCATCTCCGTGCTTGCTCCCGAGGGTTCCCATGGAGCCAACAAAGATACAAACTATGTCTTACAGCTGATAAAGGGTTTTAAGAAGAATGAAATTACCTTTATAACAACGTTAGTAAATAAGGAAGAACCCATAGAAGCGGCCCTTCCTTTGAGATTGCAAAAGTCCTTAAAGAGTTCAAAGACATAATGCCAAGAGAGTTGCCTAAGAAACTTTCAATGCAGAGAGAGGTGGACCACACCATTGAGCTGGAGCCTAGAGCAAAACCACTAGCAATAGCGCCCTACTGCATGGCACCCCCAGAGCTTAAAGAGTTAAGAAGACAACTTAAAAAGCTATTTGATGGATGGGTGATCCGTCCGTCCAAAGACCCTATGGTGATCCAGTTCTATTCCAAAAGAAGAGTGATGGGAGCCTTTGTTTGTGCACCGATTACAGGACATTGAACAAGGTAATCATAAAAAAAAAGTATCCTACTCCTATAGCTGCAGACTTGTTTGATCAATTAGGTAGAGCACGATACTTTTCCAAACTCGATTTGTGCTCAGTATACTATCAAGTCAGGATTGCAAAAGAGAATGGCCAAAAACTACTTGTGTGATGCGATATGGTGCATATGAATTCCTGATAATGTCATTTGGCCTGACCAATGCTCCGGCAACATTCCGCACCTTGACAAAGAAACTCTTCCAGCCGTTCCTTGATCGGTTTGCGGTGGTGTGCCTGGACAACATCATTGTGTACAGCCAGAGTCTGGAGGAGCACATCGAACATTTAAAAGATAGTCTTCCGCGTGCTAAAGGAAAACCAGTTGTATGTTAAATGGGAAAAGTGCTCATTTGCTCAAGAAGATGTGTCTTTTCATGGACATTGGATTGGGCATGGACAAATTTGGATGGATTGTAAGAAGGTGCAGAGGTGTCTTTTCATGGACATTGGATTGGGCATGGACAAATTTGGATGGATTGTAAGAAGGTGCAGGCTATCCAAGAGTGGGAGATTCCTACCAAGGCGACAAAGCTACATTCATTTCTCGGCTTGATGAACTACTATTAACGGTTTATAAAGGGCTACTCGGATAAAGCAGTTCCATTGACTGATCTCTTGTGCAAGGATTGACCTTGGGTATAGACCCGTTCATGCGAGGAGGCATTCACAGAACTAAAGAGGTCTGTGACCGAGGAACTTGTGTTGAGCCCCCCTGATCACATTAAGGCATTCGAAGAATGCACTGATGCATCAGATTTTGCCATTGGTGGAGTGTGGGTGCAAGAAGGGCACCCCGTCGCTCATGGGAGTCGGACGTTGAACGAAACTAAGTGATGCTACATAGTTCAGGAGAAAGAAATGACCACAGTAGTGCATTATCTAAGGACATGGAGGCACTATCCTTCTTGGCGCTAGATTCGTGGTTATGATAGACAACGTCGCGACAAGTTACTTTCAAACTCAAAAGAAATTGTCACCAAAGCAGGCTAGGTGGCAAGACTTCCTTGTGGAATCTGATATGATGTTTGAGTATAAGCCCGACAAGGAGAATTGAGTGGCGGATGCTTTGAATCGGAAGGCAGAACTGGCAACAGTGTGCCGAATCAAAGGAGATCTCCTTAGCCGAATTCGAGATGGCATTCGCGAAGATCCGACCGTGCACGGGTTAGTCAAGCTTGTGGAAGAAGGCAAGATGCGGTAGTTCTAGCTAAAGGATGGTCTCCTATATATTATGGGAGATCGGATATTCAAGCTAAGGACCATTGTTGAAAATAACGCGTTATGAAACCCGTTATTTGCGTTACGTAACCTAACGGAATCCCAACGCTACGTAACAACTGGAAATAACTCAGTGCACCATAACAGTACGTTTTTTACGTTATTTTACGTTATATTACATAACGTTACGTTAAATTACGTTATGCTACGTTATTTACAATTATTTTTTTTAGTAATTTATATATTGTTGATTATTATTTTGATTATTAACGAATTGCTGTAATTTTCTTAATTAATTGTTGGCTTGTTTGATTGCTTTTGGAATTTCTAACTTGATAATTTAAGTTTGTTTCTTTATCCACTTGTTGTATTTCTCGTCGGGTTGCTAAAACATTTTACTTGTTGATTTTATTGAATTTTTAATTGAACTGAAATCAACAATCATAAATAAGATAAATTGAACATTACAAAATATAAATTACAACAATGATAATAATTGGAATCGAAATAAAAAATTGGAATCTTGCTTTTTTATTTAAATGATGATTGGAATTACGGTTGCAGACTTAATATAATTTATGAAGATATATAAAAATTATTATAAAACTTAATATAACATTTGAATAGATTATGTATTACAAAATAATTTTATATTTTTTTAGATATTTTAAATTTATTTTTCAATTTATTAAAATTATTTTATATGGTTTTATATTTATTTTTATTAAATAAATAGAAAATTGCATAACCTACGTTATGCGTTACGCTATTTGCGACATAACCTAACAAAGGCAAAACGTTACGTTATCGTTATCGCTATTTTAAACATTGCTAAGGACTAATAACTTGAAAAGGGAGCTACTCAATGAGTGCCATGATACGAGATGGACTGGACACCCGGGACAACGAAGACCAATGGCGTCACTCGAGACAACTTACTTCTGGCCACGAATGCGAGATGTGAACAGGTATGCACAAACTTGCCTTATATGTCAGCAAGATAAGGTGAAGCATCAAAGGCAAAGCGAGTTACTCGAGCCACTACTTGCACCCAGCCATCCTTGGGAGAGCATCTCTATGGACTTCATCTCAACCCTTCCAAATGTGGGGGAGTTGGGATCCATCATGGTAGTGGTGGATCGTTTCTCCGAGTATGGGTAGTTCATTGCCGCACCAATAGATTGCTCAGTAGAAGAAGCCGCACGTCTCTTCATAAAGCATGTTGTGAAGTATTGGGGGATCCCCGAGAGTATCGTGAGTGACCATGATACACGGTTCACAGAACGCTTCTTGGATCTTCAAGTTTCTTGGTTCCAAGTTACTATTCTCGACGAGCTTCCAACCACAAACTAATGGGCAGAGTAGCAGGTGAACTCTCTATTAGAGGAGATCTTCAGCATTTTGTTAGTGCCAACCAGCGAGATTGGGTGCATCACCTAGATATAGCTCAGTGTTGTTATAATCTGCAAAGAAGTGAGTCGTCCCACCATAGTCCATTCGAGTTGGTGATGGGTCAACAACCTCTCACCCCACATATGGTGGTAGCAGGAGATGCAGGTAGGAGCCCTACTGTAGGTACTAAAAAATAAAACAATCTGCTAAAGGATGAGCGCAAACGCACGCCGCTCACAGCGTAATCCAGAAGCACAACTAGAGGCGCGCGCTAAGGAACACACCTCTAGGCGCCGTGAAGAGCACATCAAAAAGCGCACACCCTCCAATCAAGTGCATCCCGTCCCCAAGAACGCACACGTCCCCAGTAAGCGCGCACCATCCAGACGCGCGCAATCCAAAATCGTGTCCGCAAGGGGTACACGTGCGACAGAAACCCTATGCGCGCTCCTGCAAGGGGTGTTGTGTGCGCCCCAGAAGCACCGTGCACGCGCCCCTGAAAGTGGCATTGCGTGTGCATCCACCTTCAAAGGGGCATTTCGCGCGTGCTCTGCTCTATGCTCCCCATTCCGCTTCGTACTCCACTTTGCGTTTCACGTTCAAACTCCACTTACGGGAGTGGTTATCTTCCCAATCTATAAAATGGCTTCTCTAAACAGAGAGGGGGAGAACGCACAGAGAAAAAGACTTCAGAGAAACAGCCAGAAGACAGAAAAAGAATCTAAAGGAGTTAAGGTGTTCTTCCCAAGAGCTTGGTGCAAAATAAAAATTTCCCTACGCTCGGATTGTCAACAGAGTACAACAACATCACTCCACCGCTGCCTTAGAATCCCACAAATTAAAAAGGGGAATTGCGCAATCTCTCCATATTTTTGTAACTCGAATTTTTAGTTATAATTTTATTTTATTTGCTGCAACTTCAATCCAAATGGCAATGGAAGGAAGTCTTCTGATTTCGTATGTACAAGAATTGGCAACCATAGTTGGAGCCTCTCTTTACCGAAGAGAAAACGACGGCGCAATCCGACGTTATCGTCGATTTTTCCAGCTCGAAACCCAAGCGTTATCGCCGAATAACGGCCTGAAATTATGAGGCGTCATCGCCTATTAACAATGACAAAGCGTTATCACCTGTCAAAAATTATGAGGCATCATCATCCATAAACAAAGACATGATGTTATCGTTTGTCAATGAATATTAGGCATTATCGCCTCTTAACAAATACGGTCCCATCGTATATCAAAAGTGATACTCGTATTAAGTGCGGATTTGCAAAACTGAAAAAGACGCAATGCCTAACGGATGCGCTTCAACATTGCAAGAGGGGCATTAGCTGAGAACATACAGTCTAAAGTGCCCGCACATGAACTCCACAAGTCTAAACCACCCGTGCATGCGGAACAGCCGTCGCGCAAGGGCATGGAACCACCCGCGGTGCAGAGACCACGAAACCACCCGCGCTGCAGGGATGCACAAACCAACCTCGCGCACAGGGATGCAGAGCAACCCGCCAACGCGAGCACAAAGAACCCGCGCATGCATAGTAACCCGCGCGTGGGGGCTCAAAGCAACTCGCGCAGGCACACGAAAAAACTTGCACACGCGGAGCAACCCGTGCTCTCGATCGCACGACCAACTCGCGCGCACAGGCACGAAGCAATTCGTGCTCGTGCGCACAGGCACGAAGCAATTCGTGCATGCGAGAGCGCTGAACAACCTGCGCGCTGGATGCATCCATGCTTGCATGGGATGCAGGTCCCCACGCGCAGATTTGCCTCCGCACATGCAGGTGAGCAGAGAGCGCTCTGCGTGAGCAGGGCATTGTCCATACGCCTCTTTAGATGTGCGCACAGAGCTACAACTCTAAGCTCCTTTTTAGACGATGAACGCACCCAATGTGCGCTTCAACTCCATCTTACCTGTGCAAATCATGAAGCGTATTATCTCCTTGGCACAAATATCGAGACGTGCACTCTTCAGTAACGGTCTTCAAAGCACACTTTAGAGGTGCACAGGGCCCACATGAATGCGCAGGCCAGTTCGAGCATAAGCTATATGCCGCCCCAGCACCCCCGGCGAGCTATCCGGGTAGCTCGACTCCCATATAACTCGCGAGGCATAATTCAAGAGGGGTATATTTAACTTTATTGGATAAGTAACATTTATCCAACACTCAAGAAGATTAAAGATTATGGTCAAAATATCGACCTCATATATTACATATAAATTCAACTGCGTCCGAAAAAGAGAAGGATGCTTAATACTTGGACAGTTATCTTTGATATCAGAAAATGTGTTCAAAATACACATCGGTTGAAGATAACCCAACCAAATTCTCTCTGGTGAGAATTCTAAGCTCATGGTGCGTGATGATACTCAGTGCCCGTGCAACGGAGATTAAGTCAAGCTCAAGTTAAATCTAACAACGGACTCAAGATCCTGAAGAAGATGCATAACCTGTGAAGCCCGCATTAATTATGAGGTTCAAGCAATTAGATATGAGGCTCAAAATGGTGTGAATCAGATCATGCACAAAACTCGGCCCAATCTTGACCAAATCAGATGAGGGTCTAAGCCCCATGTGAACCAAAACATAGGGCTCAACCTCAGTACATGATTCTCATATACTGCAATCCAAGAAATCTTGCACGGTCCACCCAGGGGGTAGAACCGGTGGTTCAGAAAGGCTCTTGCTTTCACACAGCCTGCCCCGTATCCGTGTTTCAAGCAACTTTACTTATTACAAGCCAACATGCAGATCAAAATTAGTCTTTGGTCAAACTTAGCTTCAGCATGTAATTCTAATGAAGCTCAGCTACACAGAAAGACCGAAAGTGATAGCTAACCCACATGCAGAGTGATGCTTTAACAACATACTGTCCAAATTGAGAAAAGAGCTCTCTTTCCTAATCCTAAAGAAGTTCACATGCTAGGAAAGGCGAACAAGATCCTCCAAAGCAGCGCTAGATTTGCTTCTGTCATATGAGGCTATATCCATTATCCAAGCTACGACCAATATAGTGAACTGCAATATCTGGATAGTTAAAAAAAAGAATAGCTTTCATCCCAGTCTCTGAAGACGCTTCAGCTTGATGCGGGCTTAACAAATCACCAAAAAATTAGTTCTTCAGCATCAACGACTGATTCAATATTCAACTGGGAGTCGTGAATGAGATCTATGAAGTTTCCAAGGCTTCCCCATTTCCTCATATCATTCGTGAGGCTTACAACACAGCAATCAATCAAACCAATATAACTCTATCCCAAGACAAACATCTATCATGGCAAGAGATCTCTCGTAAGTTCAATTAAGCCGAAAGCTAGTTAAGACATTCCGACTTTGCGGCTGAAAATATTCTTATTCAACCTAACAAAATGCGCATATTGCCATCCATCCAGAAGATGTGCAACTCAAGCAACTTAAAGTTTCACGTAAAGCTCTTCAGCCTCAATATAGAGTTCAAAATGATACTCGCATGTCTCAGCTTCCATGTGAGACTTGTTATGACACTCGCATGTCTAACCTTCTGTGCGAGGCTTGTTATAGCACTCGCATGTCTCAACTCTCGTGTGAGGCTTATCATTATACTCGCATGTCTCAGGTCGCATTTAAGACTTGTCATGACACTTGCATAGCTCAAAGAATTTCAAGGGTTACAAGGGAGGCTAGCATACATTCGGAGATTTATCACTAATATTTCAGGACGATGCCAACCATTCTCCAAACTAATGAAGGGGGTGTTGTTTGTCTGGGATGAAGCTTGCTAGCAGGCTTTCGAGGACCTCAAAAAGTAACTCACAAAATCTCCGGTGCTGGCAACCCCTGTATCAGGAAACCATTCTAGATATATGTTCGGACAATGAACCATTCACATGGTGCTCTGTTGGTCCAAACAATGAGCTAGGCCACGAGCAAGCCATTTACTACCTTAGTAAAACTATGGTTGGCGCCGAACACCAGTACATTTCGGTAGAAAAGGAGTGTTTGGTTTTACTACTCGCAGTTCAAAAAATGCATCACTACTTAGTGGGTCAAACAATCAAAGTAATTTCTCGGGTAAATCCCCTGAGAGTACTTATGACCAAACCTGGGTCATTGAATTGCAGGTTAGCCAACTGGTCGATCATGCTATGCAGTATGATAAACAATTTATACCGCAAAAGGCAATCAAAGGACAAACCATCGTCGATTTCCTAGCAGAATATCCTGTTTAGGAATCCTCAACTTTACAAGAATATTCC